>MU376941.1:37321-471684 GCA_022495195.1 Xylaria digitata | reverse complement strand
TCCCCCCCCCCCCCCGCCCCCCCCCCCCCCGCCCCCCGCCCCCCCCCCCCCCCCCCCCCAGGGTGATGCTGTCTTGGGACATTGGCCGATGTTTCTATTCGATCTTTAGCTGAGGACTTGGGACGCATGCAGCCCGGATGCGTAGTTAGCTTAGAAAACCTTGGTTTAGGATAGTTTCACAATGAAAATGTCTTGGGCCAAATATTTTGATCTATTATCGTAACTTGTGATTCAGAAATATCTATCTTTGATTTCCCTCTACGGTTTGAAATAGTATCCCCCTATCTTGTTGTCTAATTAAGCTATCAATCTACATCAATCTCTGTCCATTTCATAATCTATTTGAATCAATAAAGCTTTACGATATTTTTAAGGGTTATTTTCTTTACTGAAATTGGTTCCTGTTCAAATCGTTTGTTAGTTTAGTTTATGTCACTAATTACCTCAGCATTTCGCTATCTCTTCTATGCTTTTACCCCAGTGTCCTCGTCGAATTAAAACACGAAAAGGGGTCCAAAAGCAAGACGAAAGAGCCGTAGATAAACCATTCATCCCTTACAAGCCAGTACTCCATCTCAGAGCAACCAAGCCTTGCGATGGCTACATGTTCGATTTCCCACGTGATTGTGTTAGTCATTTATCCAGGCTTAGTATGGGACAAGATGACGGGATGCACTTCCACCAGACACGCATTGTATCCGGTCTGGGCTGCAGCCACACTGCTCAACACCATCACTAAATATTTAAGACATATGACACCTTGTGCTCGTCATCGCGCATGCATATGCAACCGCCTCCTTTGAGCCCATTCGCCCGCTTGGCTTGGACTAAGGCTTTCTCCGACTGGGCTGCCGCACCAAATACCATCGACTTGGGCTATATTATACTATCGTCAAGCCACTGACGACCCCTCCCACGTAGAAACAAGGCCACTAGCACAGGAAATCATGTAAATCGGGGGGGCTTGTCGATATAGTTTACGCCTCGCAATCCCGAAATACCCCCTTACCTCCAATGGCGTAGAGGTTACACAACGACGGATAAAACACACTTCAGGGTAAATCCCCGTATTATGTAACGGAGATATGAACTGGGGAGCCTCCTCACTTAAGGGGATTCGGCAATATATAGCGTCAAACGGTTACATGGATACTACCCAGTCGCCTGGGGTGCTCTGCTATATAGCCATGACCTTCTGAAATAGTTCATGTATGGCCTTGCATGACCCAGTTACGAGGCTCCGGCCAAGTCCACCAATCCACTGGTAATGAGTCTCCCCTCCATCCACAGATAGAAACAAAACACCCCAGGCGTCAACACTGGGGCCCTGAGAGAGACCGAATCGAAGCTCGCACGCAAGGTCACGTCCCTGTCTCCGTAGGTGCATAGGGCAGCATTTACCCCTCCGTCGGGCTGCCTTTGCAGAGGTCAAGGTGTAGGTGTATGCAGTATTGTTGCGCAGACGAGAGCTATTTCATGTTAATAGGTACGGGTAGTTGCCTGAGAAAATTGTTTGAAACTATCATTTAGTCCTTTCGGTTCAGGCAGCCCAAGCCTGACAGATAACACCGAAGACCCCTATACTCACATTCAATCACACTCAGCGAAGGCAAAATTCAATTGAACAATAGTATTCCGCACTATAGCTCGCGCGATTCCCTAGTGAATGGCGCAATTCCCAAAGGCGATGATTTTAGGCACACCCCCAAAATGGCACGCTTCTAGAACGGGACCAGATGAAGTCGATATTAGTTTTTTGAGCTAACGCCGGCAAGGCAAAGGCGACGGGACGTCCCGCGCTGCTACAGTAGCGCGGCATTCCACATACGCACATGCGTACCTGCATCGAGCAACGATGAGATCCGATCGTTCGATTCTGATGCAATAAACAGCTTATTATTATGCCGCCGGCTCGTTTGGGGATTGGTGGCTGACCGCGGAAGCGGTCCTTGTGTATCACATCATCATTCGGGTGTTTAAGCCGCATCGACAAGGGCAATTAACCCATGCATGCCTGGGCTGGCAGGCAAAAAGATCGCTTACGATCCGATCAGCCCGGGATAAGCGCCGTTTGGCGAGCTGATTGCTTCTGAACGCATACTCGAACCTCCTGTGCTACCATGCCAGCTATTAAGCGCCGGTAAATATCTCCAAGGCGAAAAAATGAATTATTACTGACGACCCGGGACAAAATTATCGTCAGGTTTCTGCTATTCCCCACCGTAGTGATCAGGGGGTGGACATGCAGCGAATATGCGGGTGCACCATGGACCAAGTATATCGTTGCGTTAACTTTACCTAATACGTGGCCTATCCTAGCGATATATTAAAAAAAAAGCTTTCTTCTTCGTGTAATAGCAAAGGACATCACAACGGGGATTGCCCAATGGGAATTATCAGTTGTGAGAACCTAGGTATGGGGTATGATGATCACTCGTCGTTGCACAAAAAGCCCAGCACTAATTTAACCGGTTGTTTCCGCTATATACAGGGCACCTCTTTTGTTCTAGAAGGTGTGCCAGTCCTAGTAAGAAACAGTCCAGGTTGTAGGTATGTAACATCAGGGGACAATGTAGCAAGGGGCTAGAAGCTACCCACTTAGGTGGATATAACGTATAACTCGTATATAAAGACAAGAATCCTCCCAATTGTTAGGGGAAAGGTTCAGGATTTAATGCCATTGAGCCCTCACTCCTACGCTTATATCCAGCAGTGACCTACCTGTGGCTTACCTTCGCTCTAGAGACAAAACCCCTTGAAAACCAGTCAATAGCAATCAAGCATGGCGACGTGTTGGTATTTAGACCATAGAAAGGCCGATACGGTATGTGTCTAACATTGATTACACCCTGATACAAAGAATTATAAGTTTCTTACTGAAATTATCAGTTGTATAGTACAGTAGCTGTTATGCTCAAGAGATACGAAAATGAAATGACGTCGGTATGTGGACACTAATAGAAACGTATGAGCGACAATGATTATAAGGGATAGGAGCTAAGAGAGGAGGAGGAGAGGAAGAGAGGAGGAAAAGAAGAGAAAAAGGAGTGAAAAGACAAAAGTAAACCACAACCCATTAGGGGATTCGAACCCCTGACTTCTCGTTGATCCAGAGAGGACACCGGAGACGAGTGAGCTAACCACTGCTCTAAATGGGCATCATGTGCTGCCCAGAAGATGGGACACAATCCGAGTCATGTGGTCCTATTATAAATGTGCTGTTGGCTGTGGTTTATACAGGATATACAGGGGTACGGGCGTGACTTCCCGGCATGAGAGACGATGTGTGGGAAGGCACATGTGTCTGAAACACGCGTCAGTGTGTGAGTTGCCTTTTAACTTACCGAGTACCTATACCCTAAAGGATATTGGTCGAGCTAGTGAATCGTAGGGTCTGATTAGATATTAGGGGTATTAAAAAGTACCTAATACTAACATCATAACTTAGAAGGTTAAAAGAGAACACTACGGGCTTGGTGAGAAGCAGAAATATGATCGTTGTCAAGGTCCATATACCATTTCTGCTGTCTTCACTGCTACCGACTACCAGTGTCAGCAACGGCTAAAGAGAGGCTAGCTTGCGGTTGACGCTGTTATCGCGCGACAAATTCTAGTTTCTTAATCGGTGGGTATGAACCTATATGTGTATACATACTACTCTGTCTGATCTATGGATGCGACACCATGACGTCGGGTCAATATAGGGGGGAAATGGATATTACTTAGAAAACCATGAATTAATTATTAGATAGGCTTATGTGACCTAAGCGTTATCCTGGCCTCTAGCGAGTAAACATCATCTACATGGTCTTGATAGGATAAGCCATATACAAACTATCCGATGCTGCAAAAGTCAGAAATAGCCTCCTAGAAACCTAATCCGAGGCTTAAACCCGGGAGGCTGACTCATTGGCCGGATGAAGGCGTGAGATTGCGATACGGGCTCTAGTTCGAGCACAATTTTCTGTCCCGTCATTGCATGACCATTATGACCCAAGGGCTGGGGGTGATAAGCATTCGTTTTTACGCAAGGGGTCCAACACTAACTGATGCCCTTCGCTAATGTACACAACACCTTCTTTGTTCCTGTCAGGACTGCTAGTATGGGGGAGAATATGACACTTATTGATGCACGAGGCTTTCGGGATATTCTCGTAGCTACGCTACTGCTATATACAGGAACTCTTCCTTGTTTCCTAGGCATCATGAGACTGTGACAGTTCCAGACTAGAAGGTGTGACAGGTCTGTGAGCATTTGCCATTTGGTGGGAAAGTAAAGTTCGTCGATGAGTAAGTCCTCACTCACACAAACTCATGCTCCCTAGTCTAGTGTGAAGGAGCTATGACCTATTTATACCTACTGGAGAACCATTGTGGTGTGAAAAAGCGAAGCAATCTCGAATCGGTGTTTGCTTAGGTTAATGCTAGGAGGCGATAACGAGCGCCCGAAGATAACGAATCGGGGTAGCCACCTATTTTAAGAACGAGGCGGTACTTTGAATATTCAGGCTCATGTGGTAGCAGTGTCTGGTCCAATCAGCCTACCCGCAGCAGTTGAACCGCCTATTGACCTCGCGGTGCTGGTTGTGTGTCACTCGGCATCGCAGCCACTAGAGTGAGATTTAAGCCTAGTTTATGGGCGCGCAACGTCCTTAAGCTTGTTGTACTCTATAAGCGTGTATCGCAGATTGCCCCTATAGTCAATGGTGAGTTCGGGCACGCCTTCCTCAACAAGCGTGTCGATCTGTGCGTCGCCCGACAAGGGGTTCATGCAAACAATTGTAGTGCGGTCTAGTGTTATGCTATACAAGTAGAAGTGTTTTAATGTCAGAGTAAGGTTAGAAAGGCTGAAGATGATGTCGTAAACACCGTGAATAAAGGCTTTATAATATTAAGAAAAAAGAGTAATTATATTCGAGAAAGGAAATGTCATTGTTGAGAGTAAAAAGTCAAGAAACAACGTAACTGTGTCAGCAAAAAACAGAAAACACGGAGAAAACGTCCAGCCAAGTCGCAACCGCATCGGAGAAAACAATCGAAGAACACGTCGGAGGGCAAGTTGCTTCGGCACCCGAACGGCATAAGAAATCGATGTCCTTTCACGAAGGCCTGACGCTCTGCTACGGCTAGTAGCGAGCTCGCTACTTGTCTTGCGGGATGATTAATAGGAGTGCTACTGGGTGGTTTTCAAAGTACTTTGAGTGCTGCCAGAGGCATTCCTAGATGAGAAAAGGAGCCAGGTATCCCCGTCTCCCATGGTACTATTCCTGGCGGTAAGTATGATCGGATACCTGTTTCGCGCGACAGCGGTTAAAGCGAAGCGGCGGAAGCGTTACTCGGATAATTGTGAGATCTCTGTTCCGGTTCTCCGGAGAGTAATTTAGTTCTCGGCACGAAGTCGCGGGAGCAGTGTTTCAATGTTGCGTGTGCAGCATGCGGTCGGCTATCCGTACGACGGTAGAAGTTAGGACGTTTCATTCATGTTTCCTAAAATTCCTAGGACATGGAGACAATCGGCCAGGGCTTTTGCGTGTAGACAAGCGAAGTTTGTAAGGGTTAGGGACTAAAAGTCCCTTCTTTGGAGGTGGGAAGGGAGTGAGTTGGTTGTCTCGTTCTCAATATGCAATCTCTTTTATGTACATCTATCCTGAACAGTATATACGGATTACACACGTAGCTCGCGGCTCTATGGAGTTTACACCTCGAAGCTGGTGTCCTCGTGCGGGCTTAGCTAATTCTGACTGGCTTCACAATCGTTGCCGCTACCTAGGTAGGGTAGAGGTATGGTTTCGCTCGGTGCTGTGGACGAGGCGCGGTTGGGGGGACTGATCCTTTATAACACTCTATCCTAATTACTATTCTATGGGGGTATATGGAATGCAAGTCAACTTTTTTTCTAAACCTCATAAACCCCGTCCAAAATCTCGCTGTCATCGTTACTTCCCCGGAAACTTCATAAGTGATATACCTGGTGAGCTTCGCCCACTCTGATCTAATGATGCGGCGGCATGCATATTGCATAGATCGCGATGATACCGATACACGGGGGTTTCAGGTTCGTCCCTAGGCTGGGAATCTATAATAACCTGGGTATGTCTGCGCGGTCGCGGGTACGTTCCGCTTATGCTCATCTTCCTCGGTCGCGGCTTATGCTGTGGCGAGGATAGTGGTGTAGTGGCCTGCGAAGATGCAGAGGAGAGAGTAGTGATCGATGTTTCGGAACCTCTGTTGCTGAGGGAGAAGACGCTGGATCGTCTCATCGATCGCCGATTTTCTTCTTCGTCGAGACGTAGCGCCTCGCCAAGCTCTGAGAGGATGTCCTGAGCGGATCGGCGCTTATCGCATTGTTTGCCTAGCTTCCTCTCCCACCATCTCTTATCGTGCCTAGGCGGCGAAAACTCAACGAGGGTGTCGAGAGCTGGTTCTATCTTCTGCATCTTATCGTCCTCTAGTATCAGGGGAAAGTGCTCCGAAGCAAGCTCTAAAAGCGCGGCGGCGTCATGCGCCTCTCTCTGCTTGCCTGCATCCGATTCGTGGAGGCCGCAGGCATCAGCCTTGAAGATGAGAAGATCCTCAAGGGAGACATATGGTAATTCTTCGATGTCCGCGAGAAGCTGGGCCGAGCTAGGGAAGAAAGGGCAAAGCCACTCAGGCGTGATCTTGATTTCGGCTGCCCAGCCAGCTCGATGTCTGTAGAAAAGAGATTGTCCTTTCTCGACGAGAATCTTCTTTCCGTGAGTATGGGAGAGAAGTGTCTTCTTCACGAAACTTGGTGATGCCTTGGTGACGATAAACTCTATACTCTAGCGGTCCCAATTAGCATCCAACGCCTCATTTAAATGGCCGGATATTCGACGTACTTCGCACGGCCTCGGATCTTCTAAATACTTCTTAACAGCCAAGTCGCCAGCGAGGGCAAGTCGCATGTTGGAGAGCCCAGCTACGCCTTACATGAGGTGAACCACCGAGAGGGCAGCGTGCTCCCAATCGGCCATGGACGGCCAGGCCATACCTGAAGATGAGTGAGGCATTGTGAAAGAAAGATTGAAAAGCCGGTTCGCCAATGAGCTAGCATTATGGCGGCTTAAACAGTCATTTTGACTGGTTTTAAGTCAATGGCAAAGGCTCAAGTCTGGCTACAACCACCCAAAGTTCAATCCGAACCTACTGGATTGGGTTGGCGTTTGATACCTAACGTGCCTAACTAGGTAAATTCGACACGGAAAAACAGGGATTATGACCAATAGGACACCGGGGTTAGCTATATTAATGTTATTAGTCTGACCTCGTTGTACCCTAAATCGCGGTTGTTCCCCCTTTACCGGCCCCTGTAATAACGATTGTCATAACTGTCAGACGATCCTGCGAGGGAGGCCGCAAAGCTGCCGAGTCCTTGAGGAATATGCAATGAAAATTTTCTATGCCTTGAAATAGATAATCGCTAGGAATTCCTCAGCGCAATGCGACGGTTTGATTGATGACCGAAGACGGGCTGACGAATTGTCACTCAGCGTGGCTGGTTCGGGAAATGAACAGACCCGCCGAGACCAGGACAAGCCGGCAAGGTTGGACACCAACTCGCAATGGGCTTACGAAAACACGTAAAAACACAACAACAAATAGCTAGAGGATGCGGATGACACGCCTTGTGTGCACTATTACAAGAGATTGCCGGGCATCTATCTCTTCAACCCGATTTTAAACTTTTTTCTTCTTCTTATCGACCACACTATGACTTAATGTACTAGTCATTTTGGGTGCCATTGCACTCCTTATCAATTTTCAACTGCACCCGAGCGGCGAAAGAAGTACCTACACATTTGTTCAATCAAACGATGAATTTCCCACGAGGTGGTTACAACCAGAGAAACCATAGGTCATAGGTTTTGGTGAGACGACATAGGCGAGAGGTGAAACGTGCTGAGACTCGTCGTGAGCAAACACAGCGCGTCAGACGTGTGTGTGTGTTTCCGACGCTACCTCCTTCGTTTGAACACCGTAATTCTACCCGGGACGGATTCGGAGGGGACTTGGTTTCTTGGTGAATCGGTATTCTTTAAAAAACAGAGATCAGATCGCCCGCATGGTCGCATCGCATCAAGCTCTGACCGAGATTGACTTGAGATTAGGTATCTGACTCATCAACCGCGAAGAGTATCCTATCGGCGTGCATACCATTACCATACCTTGTAGGCCGCTTTAAGTTTATTTAAGATACTATTAGCTTAGCCACGGTCATCTTTGCTATGCTTTAAGCTTTGCGCTGCGCACTTGGCGGTCGTATCCTCGGGGCTTTCGCCACATAATCGGGGCGATCTTTCATTACTGGTCTGTTATCCGGGCGGCTTTTCGTCTAGACATAAGGTCAAGGAATCAATCATTCATATACCTAGTGTACTAGTAACTATAGCTACTTTAAAAGTTTATCAGTAGGCTTTGACCGGGGTATCGGGGCTGGGGTCATGTCAGCCCTTGTTGTCTCGCTAGATACTAATATACAGTAGACCAATGCATTTACTATAGTCGCCTTGGCTATTAAGCTCTCTCATACTCACTACGGGTATCAATTCACTAGCCGGTTCATAATCTACAATACTGTAGGTATTCAATGACTGAAAATAATGGAAAGTGCTTAAGTCGGAAAGAAAAGAAGGGATTGTAGTTAAAACTTTGAGCCCCCGAGCGCTCTACGCGAGTTCATAAAGTATGTCACTAAGAACTCCCATATGTATTTCTCTCCACCACACAGGCTCAACTCACTGTTTGTTTCATTTCACTTGTGATGTGAGATGAGAATTCAAGAGTACTTGACCAAATCCACGATCTTAGATTATCTAATGTGTGCCTTTTGGTTATTTGGGTACCCGACGTGATCGTCTGACGAATGATGAAATTTTAGATACCTACCTGGTAGTGACGAAGGTGAAGCACCATTACTCAATTAAAGTATACCAGGTAGCCTCGAGAATATTCTTATAATCCTCCCCCGCAAACCGGGATGAAGTGAGTGAACACCTCAACCTCGCCGCTGTTAACCGATACCCTAGACGGAGACGCGGCAACCCGCTTACAACAGTCTAACGTTGGTGCATCGGCACAGCAAGACAATTGAGGGAACGCGATTTCTCCAATATATCTCCTCATCTGCGAAAGTATCCATCCCCGTTGGTCCAAGCGTTTCGACCCGCCGTTTTAACTACACTAAACTGGTACGATCATGATGAGGCCAGTGCATTTCCCCGCGTACCTAAACGCTAGCGCTCATAAGTTCGATGATAGACGATGTCTCGTAGCCGACATACCTCGATTGTTGCACTGGTAAAAAACACTACGTTACTGCTGCATTTACACGATGAAGAAGTAACTTCACAGTGGAGTAAGTTTCAATATATTATTCGTCGCTTTGACGGGCTGCATTTAGCCGATCCAGTAAGACCACCCGATACTACATCGCATCAGTTCAATACGAGGTCAACCAGCAATAGCTTTCGCTCGCTCCAGCTCGCCCCTTCTCGAGTATCAATATTTTTTTCGTAATTGGGTGGCATGTTCCATCGCGATAAGCTTCTAGACTACTAGAGGGCGGGGTGGCAAATAAATCAAACATGTATATATACGCGACCTTGATCCCGTAATGGCTTTATGTCCCACGCATTGCAGCTGCTAGGGACACTTCCTTCTACGTCGCGTCTAAGTCTACCAATCACCGAAAGTCCGTGCTTCTATACTTTAGGCTCGTCATTCATGATGAAGAGTGTTTTAGCCTTCATCGCTTGCCCCGTTGCGGTGCTCGCTGCGTCTATCTCGAGAGGAGTACAGGCCGTGCCTTCAGGACCGTTTACTGCTGGTGCTTGGAGGATCGCACAGGGTACCGATCTCTTCTTCTTCGGTAATGATATTAACGCCAGCGGCGGCAAGTTCTACGTCAACAGAAACACCAGCACCTACTGTCCAGATGGCGTTTCGGGCCTAGACTGTTCGGCGTATTCGGGTACGGGGACGACCTTTGTCATAGGCAATGGTACCACAACCATGTCATTAGATGTTAGTGTTCCCGGCGGCCAGCAAGGTAAGTACCCAATCTAATTCCCTCCGTAGGGATACTCGACTCAGCTCACTGACTTCGTCAATAGTTTACGTAGCTCCAGACGGTTCGCTGTCTTACACACAAGCGCATTCCGCTGCCATGCCCCCGGGTAGCCTCGTCACCGGGTTTTCGCGTGAACGGAGTGAGGCATTCGGTGCGCCCGTATATCTGTACAGCGCCGCTGCGTTTTGGGCTCTCTGCCCAGTCACTGAGGGTGAACCAAGAGAGAGGACCTACCAAATATTTGCCTCATCTGGAAATCCCGAGGGTTGTTACAACACACAGATCCGGACGGTAAGTGATTCCGAATGCCATTTCCACTGTTTTAGAGCCCTCTTTATTATGGGTTATAAGGACTCGAGTTCGAAGCTTCCACTATCTATGTTTGGAATGACAATAATTAACTCCGATTGCTGTAGTATAACCCTCCCTCGGGACATGTTTGGCAGTACGCCTAAACACTTTTAATTCTTATAGTGTTCAAATGGTTTCGATGGATATTGTGCTGAGCGGCGCAGACTCAAGAGAAAGTCATATTAGTTGATGAAAAAGCTATTCATAGTCGTTTCAAGTCGTTTCAAGTCTTTTCGTCGACCCCCGATGCTAATGTAAATGCATGTCGGGGCCGATGAGTCCTAGAAATAGATGCGCTAGTCCTATATTTACCAACCGGTTAAACATATCCAGCCGGTATCCTATCCCGCACCCTAATCGTTTCTCTTCGGGTTTTGATGATATATGACAACGCCAACTCAGCGCATAGCAATAGGCATCAGTAGACTCCACGCTGAAGCCACTATCGCCGTCTCAGTCTGATTATCGAATGCTGTTCTAATCATGCACTCGCGTTGAACCTTTACTAGAGCAGCCCCCGCTAGTTTAATTAGACCGAAGCCGAAGTATCGTGGGAGTGCTATGACTAACATGCCGATGTTGACTTAAAGGTCACCGCGTCGGCCGCGACCGAATTGGAGTGTCTCGTCCTCTTATTCATGAATTTTTCGGATGAATTTATAGACTAGAAAAGGAAATAAATATTGAATCCCTACTCTGGATAGTTCAATGTTCTTTTAATCCCAGGTTACGGTAGATCAGTCTTCAACGATGGCCAGGGCCTACATATTCAATTATAATAGGTATCCCTCTGCGCTTGGAATTTTCATGTCTTTGGCTCTCTAAGCCTATTGAGTCGTAGATTTGGTATGAATATGCTTACACTAGGCTATTGTTCAAACTAGAAACATCACTAGGCGACCTCTCCCCAAGCCATCAGGAAAGAAGAGCACCATTTCTTGTGAGGCTTTTATTCTGGTTGGGTTAATAAACCCACAACAAAGCCCCATCCAAACAAGTTACATAGTCCAGTGTCTTATATATTACATACCTTGACCAATAATCTAATAGAAGATGTATGACAGAGGAATCCTTTTACAATCGAATCGATTCTCAAAATACAGGAGTAATCCCAACACACGTTCATATGATGAGGCAACAGCCTAGTCAGGGCGACATTAAAATCGCCGTGGTAGCTTTTATATGAAGCTAAGCTTACAAGAATATAAACAAAATTATAAGATCTAAAATATAGGGCGTAATTTGGGATTATTTTTTAGAGATCCTTTAACTAACCAACGCACGGGGTTAAAGCATAGTTTGCCTTAGCACAGGAATACTTGTCTATGTTAGTTTTTATATTGCCCTAGCAAGTAAAGGAAAGTCATTACGTTATTATCAAACATTGATATTTCGATATCTTATTCTATCTAGGGAGAGTTATTAACATTCAAGTTAGGTCATCTATTGGAACGGGAAGCGACCAGGAGGAAAACCACCAGGAGGAAAGCCTCCGGGTGGAAAGCCTCCAGGAGGAAAGCGGCCGGGAGGAAAACCTCCATGGGGGAAACGGCCGGGTGGAAAGCCGCCAGGTGGAAAACCACCAGGGGGAAAACCACCGGGGGGGAAGCCACCGGGAGGGAAGCCAAGAGGACGAGGACCGCCAGCACTCCCAGCACCTCCAAATCCCGGGGGCCCCGTAGGAGGGTATACAGGATTGGGGCGCTTTTCTTCAGGACCATAATACCCGGTGTAGCATACCTGTTTCCATTCGCGCGAGTTCGTTACTTCCCCTACCCTTTCCCCAATAACTCGAAGCATTTCACAGAATATTGTCCCGTGCATCCCGTCGTCCGCTACTCGCTCCTGATGCTTCGGATGCTCATCATCCTCGAAGAGCCAGATAAATGCATGAATCGACTCATGGATTAAGGTATGTAGGATTGTCTCGATGGGGAATCTGTAGGACCTGTTTCCGTGAAGCTCTTCTCCTTTCAACCATAAGGTTATTGTGCGGTAATACGAATCCCAGATACCCTTCCTATCGTGTGAGTCACCCCTAGAGAAAGAACCTTCCTCGATTTTCAGAGTAACGACATGCTGTCGCCCCTTTTTTGTCTTCACTTCTCTTGTCAGAGTTTTGAAGAAGAAACACTCATCAACGGTAATCATCCACTGCAAGATTGAATCTTTCAGCTGTTCTGAGTCAGGGTATCTAGCGGCCAGCTCCTGACAGCGGCGGAAGCAATCTACGAGTTCTCTCAACTTACTCGAATCTGGCCTTCGGAAAGCCACTGCCTCGTTCTTGATTAATCTGAGCAACGACTTTGCATCTAGTGTTTCTTTCGGCTGGTTGCGTGACTCTATCTTGTCTGTTATCTCATAAAGAGACTGGACATCGCGAGAGGGTGACATTTTGATTTTGATTTTGATATTGGTATTGATGGCTTGTGCACTAAAGTTAAATGATTTGATTTCTGCAAATAATACAGATAAGATATTGAGTTAGGCCTTTCTATATATATACAAGTGAACAAAAGCGATTGTTTCGCTCGAGTGCGAGATCCAGCTTGTGTTTCACTACAAAAGGTTTGCTAGACGGTAGATGTACCTGAAATAATTCCGTAGTTTCATACACAAGGGCTTTGTTTCTACCTCAAATAAAGGCGTAGAAATGGTCTACACAGGGGCTACGCAGCAGACCTTATGTACAGGAGGTCTTACAACAGCACACTAGAAGACTCACAAAGCGGAGATAGTCCACTACGCGTCCCGATACATAGCGAACTAATCGAAGAATTTCTATCTTTCAGAAGCAGAACGGCTGCAAAACGAAAATATGAGCTGTTTTAGTCCTCAAAAGACCTCATCCAGCAGTTCATTCCGATTAACTTTGATCACGACGCGACTAAGAAGATCTGGGGTGCAGTTCTCACAATATGTCAGGTCTATACCGCGCATTACAGTGAAATGTTCTAAAATCATAATCAATAGACTCTAAGCGGTATTTGGAAATCTGGCCGGGAGGAGGGCGGCGACTTTTACCTCATCCCGGACTACACCAGTGACGATGACCTAGTTAGCGACCTTGGCCTAACTCAACTTAAATCACTCATGAGAGGGTGCGCCGAATGCTTGAACGGATTCGGAAGTTTGGAAAACGGCCTTGCTCACTTGAATCTCGTACACTTTCCTGCCAATCGTGGCGCGCCCGCCGATCAAGTTGAGGCCCGCATTAACATATTTCTTCGCCAGCTCAGAGAGCCACCAATACACCGGCACCCTCCAATGACGGCACGGAAACAAAATATGTAGATGTCAGCGGAATGTACAAAAGGTACACCAATGAGCTTCAGCTCCAGGTGAACCGGAGGCCGCAGAAGCGACTTCTTCCTGACATATACGCCCTAGAAGAGGAGCTGGATACCCTACTTCGCCTTAATCACTGGCAGCAGAAATTCTGCCACGACTTTCTTAGAGTCCTAGATCCGGCCTCTTACAGGATTACCACGAAGGCTCGCATTTCCAAATTTCGCACCGAAGCCATTATCTCGCAAAGACTATATGACGCCTAGAAATCCGGTACAATGAGTTGCACGGCCTCCAGAGACGCTCGGAAAAGCTTCGAGACCAGTTGCAACAGAGCATTAAGATCGAGGAAGAAAGCCACGGAAACGCCATCAGAGTGTTCACTTTTGTGACACTTTTATTCCTCCCATTGTAAATTAATCCAGCTCCCTACCTCATCGGAACCAACCTCAACCCCCCAACTAACCAGAGTATACTAGGTCGTTCGTAACATTTTTGTATCGTGTTTTAATCGAGGCCTTAGATTTCCTTCTTTTTTGTAGTTCTTGAGCTGCAGCTATCCACTGAGTTGTGGTGATGAACTTGCTGTAGAGGTGAGACATTTCGAGATCGTTTTCGGCCACCCACTCCAGGTAAGGAAATCATCCCGATTCTCGTGTGAAAACAAGTTTCTTCGGAATGAACACAACGGATATCAGAGACACTGGCTACGACCAGAGGCTGTTCTGGATTACGTCCGTGCCAACCACCGCATTAGTCATCGCAGTCGCATACTTGTACGGCTATAAATGGGAGAACTGGAAAGAGAGCTTAAATCGGTGTCGGAGCATAAGGCATACGAAGCGCGTGACTGAGCACGGAACCCGAGTATCACGATTTACTGACCTTAGGGGTTTCTTTCGGGACACTGTTCCTAGTTCCGATCTCGAGAACGGCCCCCAGAGGCAGGGAACTGACTTGAGTATCGTGCCGATTCAGTCAGCAAAAGTGAAGTCGCGGCGACAAATCCGCTCTTGGCTCGCGCAGAAAGGGGGTGCCAAGTAAAAAGGCAGTTCATTTTACAGGGCGGTAGCCACTCTTCGTTGTAGCGGGTGCACTCGATGAAAGATTTGCCTTATCCCGCTCGAGGGAAGGCGAGACTGGTAGATCTCATAGGCGCGGGATTCATCAAAAAGGGGCTATCTTCTGACTAAAGACGTCACAATCCCTTCTCTAGAAATTGGATCTATCTATTCTCTTACCATAGACAAACATCGATCCCAGGATATATTTTGGAAATAAATTAGCCATCGTTGGTCACTCCATCACCCATCATCCGACGCGATCGGGTTTGGAAGATCACTTAGTTTCCACTTCCATAATTACGGTATGTCCCCGTCAAAACAAACCCGAAGTCTTCAACAGTCTTCGGCGGCTAGGGTAGAAACGTACTAAACATAACAAAGATCATACAGCGTGAATCATGTTTTATTGGCTCGACGGCATCATCGAGGCGAGCGGGTGGCCCCTGGTTGCAGCCGCGCCAAGGCCCAGCACCACAGGCAAGTCACGCCCAGCAGTCGGCGAAGCAGCTGAGGACCCTCGACGGGGCGAGCGGTTCAGCGACAACGGGTTCGAGAAAGTATACTCGACGGCCTTTTCCCAGGGCACGACGGTCTGGTTCTCGTATTTCCCGGAGCCGCCTCTGCCCGCCGTGCTAGCGCCAACCCGTGACGATCTCTTCCGCCCCACGCCGAGATACTCGTACTACCCGCTCTCCGTGTAGGAGCCCGTGGAGGAGAAAGACGGGACACTCCGGCTGAACCGGGGTCTGGAGGAAGACTGGCCGACCATCCCGCTGTCTGATTTGCCGTGCCATCAGCACAGACTCAAGGTCTTGCCACCAAGTTTCATCCCGGGCGACACTTGGCCGCAGAACAGAATCCCACCATTGCCGCCGCCACCGCCACAAGCTCCCTTGCCTCTACTACTAGATGGAAAGCGTATGCTAGGCGGTTGCTTTAGAGACTCTGCCGCCTCCGGCACGATATACCCAGAATACCCCCGTCCTCAACTCCGGTCTTCTTTTGCCCAGCCACCGATGTCAACACCCAGAGGCACCACTGCGGCCGTGAGCACGCACGAACCATCCAATACAGATGCTCCAGAGATACTCTCATCTTCATATAGCCACGGTCTAGCAATGGCCCGTTCAGGGGGCCACGACGGCATCATCGAACCCCTCCGACCACTAAACCCGCCCGGACTCGCGCCCAAACGCAGCGAATTCGCGCCACGGCCATCAAAAGATCCTTTATTGCCTACCATACCGGAGCAGACACTTGAGAAATCCCCGCAAGAGGAACCCCGAGAATCGGTTGAGCGGGGGCGACGGCGACAGCGACAGCCTCGGCGTAAACATAAAAGGCGGTAGTCTAGGATATATGGGCGCGCAGTTAAGACGAAAAATTTTGGCCCGGATACCTGATGCGGCCTTTATTGCGTCTATATCTTCCATGGGTGTGAGTGATGTCGATGGAAATAATGATGAAAGAGAGTAAATATTGAAACATACATGAGATCCAATAGCGTCTTGTGGTATTCGTTTCATAATAGAATACAGATAGCGAAAAGCACAACGAACAGGAATAGATAGAGAGAGGAATAGATCATCAAAACTGTCTACTAAGTGTTGCACTGTATCACACTTACTTTAGATCGTCTCTCCATTTCGTTTCATGCTACTCATTCTCGAAGTAGATATCAATCAAAGCGTGTATCTTCAGTGTGTATCTTCTAGGAATTCATCGTATTAATTGATGGCACAAGCCCGTAGGCAACCGCCCTAATAACGAAGATAAAAATACAATACAACAACACCATGGTCATAGGTGAAGTATAGATGTATCATCATTATCATCATCCTTCCCGTCTATTTCCCCTCCCCACAATCCTTTAAAGCTGGAGCATCGAAACATTCTTTCCTTCCTATTTCGGCTTACTTGCTGGAAAGGGGTAAACACACCGGCGGATGGATGGAGAGAGAAAGAGGAAGAAGCAAGTAAAGCATTCGTTTTAGCGTAGGTCGTTCCGCGATCTGCGCAATTCAGTCCCCATAGCTTGGGAAACGGTCTTGTACATGGGGTTAATTCAACTCAGGAAATAGTGGGTGAAATGAGAAACCATGAATAAACGCCAAGATGCCACCTTCTAGCTCCGGTAACCGGACTGAGTCAATACTTCCAACGCCCTGATCTGATCTTTGTACGAGGAGCCATGTGGGATTTCGTTCCCAGCTCTATGCAAGTCGTTATAATTAAAGGAAAGGCGCTGTTAATTAATTACGTGGATACTGATAAAGAGATCGCATCTTTCCTAGCCCACGTCGTGTAGCGTAGAAGTAGACTAAGGTCATAGTGAGTTGAGTATCGTTTCCGGCTTCTCGCTGGCACAGGTAAAGAGATTGATGTGATGATCGCCTCGGGCGGCGCATCCTAGAATCATGCGGTGAGGGTGAAATGCCGTGGTAGCGATTGGAGAGCTGCGGCTCTGTTGTAGGAAGCTTGAGTAGGGTTCCATCCGGGAAAGCTCACGACCATCGAAATTGAATACCTTGACGGTATGAGAAGAAGTACCGCTATAAGAGATTAGTAACATCCTACTTTCTAATAATAATGTAGCACTTACACAGAGAAAACAGGCAAATGTTCATGTGTACTGGCGGTTCGTAGAGTATCACGCGAAGCCTCGATAACGCGAAGATGGTTGTCCATTCGAATATCCCACAGTTTGACCTTTCCGTTGCGGCTAGCAGAAAGAAGCTCTCGCTGGCCACCACGCTGCATGTGTACACTTCGTATCCACTGCCTATCGGATTCATCTTTCCATTTCTTGACCATGGATTCCTGAGGCCGTAAACGAGTGTCAAAGACCCTTACGGCTCCATCACCGAAGCCAGCAACGAATATGTTACCAGTCATTTGATCTGAGGTCAGTGAGGTGACACACGAGCCTGACCGGGCGGGAATATCCGTTATACACGTCTCCGATGCCGCTGCCCATACTCTGATTACACGGACGTCTCCTGCAACAAGAACTCTTCCTGTTACTTGTTGCCAGTCAAACACCATGCCGGAGTTGACATTGCTTGGAACCATATGGGTCAGCGCTCTCCAGGCAGACGCGAGCTCAATAGTACTAGCTGAATCGTAGTTTCGGTAGATTCTCAGTACACCATCAGATGACCCCGTCATCAAGAATGCGATGTCATCCTCATTGATGAATTTCATGTCGCTAATCTTCGAGCCCTCGGGATTACCGTTAGAAAAGCGATGTAGTCTATTTTGCTTTTTCCAATCCCATACATAGACTGTGTTACTGTCATCGGCAACCGCAAGGTGATCTTCAAATTGGTGAAATGTCATTTTGGTCGGCTGAGCACCATTATTCATGATACAGAGCTGGTTGTTCCACTTGTGGGTTCCGGCAAACGCTTTCTGAGGTTGTGTTTCTCTCAAGATGGTCTCATTGCGAGATCGCCGCCAAAGACGTTCATTGTACTCTGTACTTCCAGGTTCTTCAGCCTCGCTGGGTTTCATTTGCGGTTCGCGAAAATACTCGATGGACCAGTCTAGGAAAGTGCTGCTCAAAGGCAGTGAAGGTAATTCGTTTAATTTCCGAGCCTCGAAATTACCAGATACTGGCTCATCAGCTACATGGTAATGCGCCGGAACGTACGCATGCTCATTCTGCTCCGGTGGAGCTTTCCAGTCAGCCGGGTACCGGAGCTTCTGTGATAGATTCCGGCTAAGGTCAGGAGACGGCAACGGAGTTGAGCTGGTAGACTTGTCATCCCCACCCCATATGTTCGGCAACTGGAATAAGAGACTGGCAGTTCGCTTCAAAAGTCCGGCAGAGGAGTCGGTTTGAGTATTGTACGAAGTTGGTACACTAATCATGCTATTCCGTGTGGTCGATGATTGCTTCTTGTGACCCCGAGCCTTCTGAGCCCTCTTGCAAATTTCGTCAGCTAAAATTTGGGCTTGAGAACCAATAGAGGAAGCTAGTAGTGCATTGTGAACATAATCCATAATAATTGTTGCATCTCTTTGGACTTCAGGATGGGGATCAACATTGAGAACAAGGATGTGCTTCCAGCAGGCCGCAAATACTGTGTTGAAAGATAGGCCTTGAAAAGCAGCTTTGACAAAACCGTCTTCATCCCGGTTTTCAGGGCGAGTATAGTGTAGGCCCATCCTATGATCCATGCCGTCGTCTGTGGGAGGGTACTTAGTGTACTCTTTCTCTTCCCTCAATTGCTCGAAAGCCGCGACGATGAACTTATTCTCGTATCGAAGTACGAAGTTAGATAAGAACACTAACAATTCTTTCCGGACAAGCGGGCTCCCATCGTTAGCCATGTCAAGTAGTGTCCAAGCAATAGATTCCTCAATCCGGGCCACCTCATCAGTTAGATCGGGTATGCCTAAGAAAGTTGTCATCGCATGGACAACTGCCGCTCGGACTTCGGGGCAGTCGTCTTTGGTAAGGGTTGACAGCTTCATCGGGGCATTTTCCCTGATACCCCTCCATTTTGCATCGGGGAGATCATGCCACAACTGACTAATGCAAAGACAAGCCCATTGTCGAAGCAACACGTTTTCATCATTATTAAGATGGGCTAAGCAATATGTCATCACATCCGTCTGGTTGCAGACAACCTGGCCAGGCTTGTAACCCTTGCAAAGCATTGCGAGTACGAAGGCACACATGGCCTTATGCTCATCGCTATTAACAACTGGAAGACCTTCAGACGGTTTGAGGATCGCAGCGAAATAATTGTAACCACTATCCTTTATGAGATCTGGTTGGCAGGTGATGTCAACTGCGAGAACCCGCGTCCAAATGAAGACCATAACTGGTTTTAGCTCTGACGCGGCTGACTGCAAGAGCTTAAGAACGTATGGGAAAATACCAATGCTTAGAGCAAGCTGAACTGCCCAGGGACCTAAATCTAGGAACCTGCCTAGTAGGATGAGAGCGCGAACTCTATGCTGCTGGCTAAGCAATACCTGTAAAACAACGGGAAGCTGCTCTGGGGGCTTTTGCAATAGGGCGTCGCCTCGACCGAGGTAAACTTCGAATGCAGTAAGCTGCTCGGCGAAGAAAGTCGAACTCTGGTATTCGTATTCAATAGCATCGCTTTCTTTTTTCTCGAGCATCGGTAATTGAGCCAAGGCCAGATCAACCGCAAGATCCCAGCTTTCCCATAAAGGGTGCTGATGGGTATCCGGGAGTGCTGGATATGACTGAGGATGACATCCATAAACCATCATAATTCTCTGGGCGAGAATGAAATTTCGGAAGAGAGCGGCTACCATGAGATCTTGTCGGAAGAACTTGCGGAAAAGCTGCCGAGGCAAAGAGGTCCATGCGATAGTGTCGGTAATCGCAGTGAAAATCCAGTTGAGCTCTCCGAGGGGCGTCCTGCGTTCTTGCAACCGGCCGGGTAGCTTCTTAGCGCGCTCTGGAGTCAAGTTTGTCTTCAGGGGGTTCTGTAACACAAAGAACCACAGTGCCATCTCTATCGGCGTTGTGAGGCAGGCCGTGAATAGATCGGCGGGCAGGAGAGGGTTTGTTGGGAGGTTCTCCTTGACAGAACAGGCCGCCAGGTGGAGATACGAATCGTACTTGACAGGCTCGTAGTTTGGGTCAGCAAGCGCAGTGGCATGCTCCTCCTCCTCGTGTTTTTCTACAAAGCGGTGATAGTTGTTGAGAATATTGCCTGCTTCCGAACAATCCCAGACGAAGACCGTAGGAGATTGCAACCAGTGCTGAAGATCGTATAGCGATATCGGAATGTACTGAGTGTAGTTTTTGTTAAAAACCCAAATCTCACCCGATGCCGTTGGCTTAGGAACACCATGACCGTTATAGTGTAGCAGCACTCGTTCGTCCTTGGCGTTCTTCCGGAGGGACATACAAAACTTCTTAGTCTCCTCGACCGAAGGATCGAGGTACTGCTTGTATCGCGTGCGGACGGATATGTTTTCGTACTGCGTCTGTAGAGACTTTCCTATGCTCTCTAAGGCTTTTGTAGCTGGTGGTACGAAGGGGTCCTGCCAGGCCTCAAGTTTCGCACCTGGGTTGGTCTTCAACTGATCAGGTGGCTCAACTCCTATGTTGAGACACACCGCGATAGCAGCTGAGACGGTTTTTAAGCGGTCCCTCATGCGCCAATCCTCGATCTCGTAATTCGGCGCCTTGGGTTGCCCGGTTGTTTCGTGGCGTTTGTCGGTAAAGTAATAATACCAGTTCTACATACAATCCAAGTTAGTGATGTACCAGAGATTAAGTCAAGTAAGCTATCAACTGTGCCGTTAAGGAAAGAATGAGGCGTCTCCGGTAGGTCACAGATATGACGCGTTCCCGTCTAGAATAGGCTGCATCTTGTCGAAAAGCGGACAAGTGCAGGTTGGTCACACCGAGCCCAACGTAACAGCGACAGTGCCAAGGCTGTATGTATATAGCATGGTAGGAGACCGAGTTCACTCACGTTCGCTAATTGCGAGATGATATCTTCGGATTGATAGTGGTCTTCGAAGCCATGGCGCGCACCCCATTCACGGACCTCGTCCTCGGCAGGTTCTGGATCGTCACGCCGTACCAGATAATCGCTCTTGGATCGTAGCAAGGGCGGCTTTGGCCGTTGAGAGCGGCCTGCACCATCATCCTGGGAGGTTATGATTGTGAGTTTCTTCTGATTCGAAGGGCGATCAACAACCCTACGATCAGAATCGCTGCTGTCTATGGCACTATTTGCGCGGCCGTTTATCGGTTCAGTCTCCCCTTTCCTCAGAGAAGGAGGGGGGAGATTGTCACGCTCGGCGACGGATGCGCCATTGGTGCCCAACCGTGATGGCATGGCAGCGCTAGAAGCAGTCGGATCGGGATCGCTACGCGCGGATCGGAAGGGTATGCGATTCGGAGGATGCGTCGTAGAATTAGGAGCGGTGTTTTCGGCGGTAGAGTAGGCCGACAGGTTAGTTCGGGTCCTAGACGACGACGAGGAAGCTAGCGCGTGGTGCTGCTGTGGAGGATATGCGCCTTGACGATAGTGGTGCGCTGTGACGGCGGTCATGGTGAAGAAGTGCAGCGTTCATAGATGGGTAAAGACACACGCCGTTCGCTAGGTAGGTAGCTAGTCGAGGCTACCCTTAGGCGAAATCCGATCGCATGGGGCGACAGGGAATAAAGTCTAGGGGGGGAAGAGGAGGGAAGTATTAGTATTACTAGTGTAGAAGGGGGAAAAGAGAGGTATTTGGGGGATCAGAGATGATGGATCAAGACAATCAGGCTGAGGCTGGCTGGCTGCAGTCTGTTTGAAGGTCTGATGAGATCAACTCGCCCCGCCCTAAATCCAAGCAGGTAGATTAGGGTAGGTAAGAAGGTAGGTAGGCAGGTAATCGACGATGATTAGATCTTACCTGCCGTGTCTTTGATCTGAGCTGAGCTGACCAGACCAGCCTGCTGCTATCGTATGGTATCTACTTGCTTACCTCAGTAGGTACTCAGCAGACAGGGTCATCAAGAAGCTCATAGGACTGGATTAGTACCAACCCGGACTTGTACACTACATACTAACTTAGGTACAGAAGTTATCTGGGTCTAGAATATGAGCTTAACTAAGGATATAAGTGGGGCATTTACACCACATCCCACCAATGAGAGTCCATAAAAAAGCCTGGCTGTTGTATTAATCAAACTGCTCCAGGCAGGTCTCCATAGCACAAAGCCACACCAACCAGCCACAGAGAATGGCTTAGCTTAAGAGGTAGCTATAGGAGAGCCTCACATTGCTATGACCACATACCCTACTACTAGAGGCTTAAGCCTCTTGTACGTGCGATTTGTATATAATTTCATACAGTTAAAAAACTACCATAAATATGCCCGTATCGATTTATACTACCACGCTCATCCTCACTTCGACGGTCGACTTAGGACTGGGGATACCCGTTCATGATGTAAGTATGCGGCCTTATACTCGTCATGATAAAAACATGAAGCACCTCCAATTAGCTTCACTGTATCATTCCGGAATCCTCTGGTAGTTTTCCTCCTCTGACAGTTTCCCTCCTCTAACAGTTTCCCTCGCCCGTTTCCATCCCGTAACAACACGATCGTCTTTTCCTTCCAGCTATCAATTACTTAGCACAACCTTAAACATTAAAGTCAAGGAGTCAAGAAAGCGAAATTACCTACAGTTTTAAGCCTCGCAGCTAAAATTTTCTTTATTATTAATGCTTTGATATTGAATCACTACCACATCGATGCGTTTTGTAGCTCCGCTGTTTGTCGTCCTTAGGCACCCAGAAAGCTTCCTTTTTACAGGTCTAATATGGTACATTGATCTCATTCTTTAATGAAACATGCACTGATTGCACGGTTGGAAATAAAACCAATTGCCTTGGCCTATTGCTTATCAAATCGGAAACTGTATAAAAGGAATCGTTTTAGATTATCGTTGTATCGAGATTCTGCCGTGTATATGATAGGCAGGGAAAACCTATAGCATAGAGTGAACAACTCCCTGAACTATGTCCTTCTTGTTTTGACAACTTCTATGGCATACGAACTTATGATGCCCTCACAAATCACGTTCTAGATGGCGATACTGATTCCGAGTGGTGTAGTGACCTAAAGTTGTGGGATTTTGTAAAAATTGGTCCTGAGTTGGCGAACTGCATATTGTTAGCGCTCATCGAGGATAAACACCAAGGCAGTAAGTTGGTAAATTCTCTTCTCACAATAAGTACAGTATTTAAATCGAGACCTGGTCTAAAAAAGGTATCATTGGCGCTCCTCAAGGCTTGACTATCTAATTCATCAATATGCTCACGAATTCTAGCTTCGAACAATGCCTTCCAGTCGTATGTATCGTTGTCAAAACGTTGTATGCATATCCGGCGAGCCGCCTAAAGAGGAGGATGTAGTTATCCTGGACTATAGCACGGAGAAGAAGATATTTAGTTTTCTTGTTAATTTCATCATGGCAAGCCTTACAATATCGAAAACCGCCAAAGCTAATCAGGGGCTTTGATGGAAGTGGTATTGGAATGGCTGTAGGAGAGTGCTCTGTAAATTTGAAGGAACTTTTGGGGAAAAAAAGACCTAATCGCTTGTGCCAATCTCGCGCAGACCCTAGTGGAAGCGGCCAAATGGATCAGGATCAAGTATCCTTTAGAAAAGCTATGCCTTCCACACCGAGAAAAACCTACCTACCAACATGGGGGAATGGCATATTGGTAGTAGGACCACATATCGTAGGTCCTGACTGTGGTTAATTTCAAGTTGGAAAGTTACCGAAAATTAGCTCACCCAACCAGTGACATTTCTACCAACCGCAATCCCACCCGGGCTCCTTATAACGGCGTCAATTCCTATCATAATTGATAATTTATACGAAAAGCTTTACCGGAGGGAGGCGCCTAGACTTCAGAACGTGAGTGATGCTCGAAAAGGTGTCTTGAAACGACACAACCTACGGTAGCAAACAAAAACAACTGGCTCTTGATATAATAGACACGCCTAGTCGCGCGCCTGGGCTTTTGGTTGTCGATATATGGTCTATATGTAGAGAGATATAGGGATGACAGAGGAAACGTCACCTGGTAGGATTTTACGATATATTCGGAACACACTGAGACACCAACATTATAACCCATCTCGACTACCGAAAATGAGGATTGAATACTTGAATAAATCATGGAGAGGCCCTCGTCCGTACATGATCCATGTTTCGAACCTACTAGAACTGCTCACGATGTGGCTGTTAGGGATCGATAGTACATACCTAGATTGCATAGAGGTAGAACCTATATCATTAGATGGTCTTCGAGCCGGCCAATTAAACTTCTAGCATGCGATCCTATGCAAATTCGATATAATTTAAACGATAAACTATGGTACACTATACAGTCGGAAGAATTGCACCTAAGATATAAGTCTTCAACCTGTACACTCCAAGGGAAAATCGATGTCTTGGTCACCACAACTAGGAACCTCGAGATGTAAAAAAATCATGATGAAAATGGGCGGCACACTGAAATAAAGACGACAACCCCGCCTCTACTTGTGACGTTGAATCGAGCAGTGGTAGTCCTATGATATACGCCGAGCACTCTTGGGTACTACGTTGCTCTCTAGAGTAGAAAGGCGCGCGTGTGCTCTGACGTTCTCCACATGCGCGATAACTACTACCTATGTAGTAAATGCAACCCTCTCGCTCATACTTACAACCAGCTCCCGAGGCTCCGATTATGGCATTCAGGCAGGTGCTTCATACAAACCTGCGAGATTCCCTTGACTCCTCGGGGTGGTAAGTCAACGCAACGCGATGGGCGATCTAATCATTCCGTCTTGGCAGGTCCGGGGCAGGGATTTTGTAAATAAGATAATAGTTAGAGTCTTGATGGGATTAATAAATGCACGGCGCGCTCGGTATAGCTATCGTGCTTGTGGTTGTGTTGGCCGCAGCGGTGGCGGCGGAAGAAGGGGCGGGGGTTTGATAGGGATTGACACCATGATTTTTTGATACTGTACAAGATCACCGACCGGTGGCGTATACTATAGTAGACCCTGCGGACGGTTTACATATAGGTTAGGTTAGGTAGGTAGTGTAGATAAGTGCGTGTGGTCGAGAGGAAAGGCAAGATCCCGGCGTTTTTTTTTTTTTTTTCAACCAAACGTACGTTCCCCGGTGATTTTTATGCGTACCACTTCAACGCACCGAGTGTTCTCGACGGACGTTCCCCTTCCATGTAGGAGAAGAACAAATCATCGTCTTGCTCGACTATGGTAATTCATGCGGAGACCTGGTCTCCTCCAATAATACGCCGGGTCGGTCAAGGGCTTGAAACAAGTTTGCTGTATGTACGATGTTGGGGCTCTATCTGCAGTATACTAATCCCTTTGGCTCGCCTCTTCCGCTCGGATGTGAACATGCCATGTGAACTGCTAGTATAACTTAGAAGATGGCTATAACTATTCCTGCGTACGAGTGGATAAGGAGATAGTGTAGTGGCGTCGAGTTCCATCTACCTAGGCATTTAAAATAGAGGAGCTCTGTTCCTGCGTGGATTCCACATTTTAAACGTTGCTGCAAATTACATAGTACAGATATCGGGATGCCTACCTACCTGGTATTCAATCAAAATAAATACCGACCTTTGATCCCGTTTAGTACCTGTTGACGAGAGAGACACATATCTATATATACACTTTTATCTTAAGCAATACTATCTAGGTAGCCGGCAAAGATGTCTTCCGTTTTGATGATCTGTGACGTTTCCTGGGCTTTTTTTTTTTTTCCTCCCCTGCCTTTGCCAACCTTGACTTCCCCCTGCCATCGATTTCATCAGATGGTGGATCTGTACACTAGACCATCTCAAGATTAATACTGTACTTAGCACGCTACGGTATAGCGTGGTAGTGTACACTGCACTTCTGCACTGCACATTGAACTTTACGACGCTAACCCCTTTTGTAGCCACCTCAATGGCACTCCGGCCAATCACACGTTGCTAACTCTGGGCCAGGAGGGAAATGGAAGGGAAGGTATCTGCAATGGGGCTCCGTATTTAGATGGGGAAGTCCCCCTGACTCCCGGCCCCCGAAAATGTGAAAAGGGCACTCAACCTGGCTACTTCTTAAGTGGGTGGGTGGAGGTATAGTAGCAATGTATATTGTAGCAGTGTAACGCATGCTGCTGTGCCGTGGTGTAGCGTGGGCAGTGGTGTACACTACCTACCTGCGAGTGGTGCCTTTCAAACTGCGACGATTATTTTGGGGCGAAAGGGGACAGTGCTTTGGGGGGGGAAGGGGAACTACCTACCGGACGTTACACCAAGTACCTCTATAGTAGGTAGGCAGTAAAGAAGTGCACTAGAACACATTTTAGTGAGGTACCTGCTAGGCTGTGATTGAGTAGGCAGGTACTAAATTTAATCACTGTTCCCTCTACACTACTCAAGTATACTATCCAAGTACACTCCCCAGCACACTACCCAAGTGCCTGACTGGCGCCGCTGAATTTTGGGAAATTTGTCGCAATCCCCGACCAACCTCGCCGCCGGCCTTCTCTCCTGACTTTCTCAATCCTCCACGATCCTCCATCCTCCCTCCCCATTTGCCATTTTGTTTGTTTTGCTGCGAAGCGACTCACCAGGACGTGGCCTGATATGACCCATTAATGAACAATTAGATACCCTCATTCAGTCGCTCTCGGTCTGAAACGGCATCGAGTGTGCCACTGCTCATTACTTACCTGGTTCTGGGGCATGCATCAATCGCTCGCTTGTCTTCTATTCTCCGGCAAACGACTATTCAAACTCCCCTTCGCATCTGCCCACACACTCTCGTCTCGCATTGCTCCGTCTCATAATTGCGACTGCACGGATCGATACGGCGGCATCTGACACTGGGTTTTAGACGTCGGAACTAATAATACAAACATTTTAACTCGGTCTTGCACTCAACTGTCGGAACTTTACTTGAACACGCCCCGTATCCAAGCATTCGGCTCCCAGGTCGACATCCAACCTCGCATTTACCGAACCCAGCCATCCTAGTTCTCCCATCTCCATTCGTGTTCCATCAATCTTCTCACGCATCTCGTGCTACCATCCGACACCGACTTAGTTTGTCTTGGTGAACGTCGTTAATTTTGCAGCACGTCTCACCAAACAGACACTAGGCCTTATCTCGACGACTCGCTGAGGTCCTTTTCAGGGGGCTCAGCCTTGTTTCCGACATGGCTTTCCTTTTCAAATCCAAGAAGAACCAGGATAGAAACATATCAAGTCGAGATGGCCCTCCAGGTGGGATACAGAGTCCGGCAGGGCGCGTAGCGAGAGACGAGAAACATGCACGAGGCACACCCACGGGTAGCTTGCACTCTCTAGATGAGGCCGGCGGGAGTCCTGATGTCGAAAAATACGCTACTCGGCGGGCTGCTCAGCAGGAGCAGTCGCAACAGACGCAACCTCAACAGCAGAGTGATCTACCAGTAGGTCTCGTGCGCCTGAGCCATGCCTTTAATAGCTGACTGACATTCTTTTAGTTTCGCAATGCACCTCAGCAGACTACTAATGCATCATTATACCCGTGGTCGCAACGCCGGCTGACCTTCACCTCCAACGTACCTAGTCCGTTTCCGCGATATGGCGCCGCAGTCAATTCCATTTCTTCAAAAGAAGGCGACATCTATATAATGGGTGGTTTAATTAATAGCTCGACGGTCAAAGGAGATCTATGGATCATTGAAGCCGGAGGAAATTTGGCATGCTACCCTCTTGTAACCGCTGCCGAAGCTCCCGGCCCGAGAGTTGGCCATTCATCTCTGCTGGTTGGCAACGCATTCATTGTCTATGGTGGTGATACGAAGATTGACGAGACCGATGTCCTGGATGAGACTCTATATCTGCTGAATACTTGTACGTTCCAATTTTTGGGCTTTAAATATCGTTCTCTCTTCGCTCCTTCCCCTTGTCTATTATATCAAGCAGCGTAGGCTAATATTCACAGCCACGAGGCAATGGTCTAGAGCATTACCGGCGGGAATTCGGCCGTCAGGTCGATACGGACATTCATTGAATATCGTAGGATCAAAAATTTACATTTTTGGTGGGCAAGTGGAAGGGTATTTTATGAATGATCTCTCTGCCTTTGACTTGAATCAGTTGCAAATGCCGAATAATCAATGGGAAATATTGATTAAAAATTCCGAGAATGGGGTAACATCAAGCGGCAAGGTGCCTCCGGCAAGGACCAATCATTCTATGATTACTTATAATGATAAGATGTACCTGTAAGTGGCCGAGGCATCGATCTTCTTCACTTAAATTTGCTGACTACGATCGATAGCTTTGGTGGGACAAACGGCTTCCAATGGTTTAACGATGTTTGGTGCTATGACCCCCCCACGAACAAATGGGCCCAATTGGATTGTATTGGTTATATACCATCACCACGAGAGGGCCACTCGGCTGCCCTCATAGATGACGTTATGTATATTTTCGGCGGCCGAACCGAGGAAGGGGCTGACCTTGGAGATTTGGCTGCTTTTCGGATTTCGTCGCGCCGTTGGTATACCTTCCAGAACATGGGTCCGACGCCTTCACCTCGGTCCGGTCACAGCATGACTGCTGTGGGAAAGTCGATTGTTGTTGTTGGAGGAGAACCAAGCTCCGCTACGAATCAAGTCAATGACCTTTCTCTTGTTTATGTCCTTGATACGACTAAAATCCGCTATCCGAACGATGCACAAATACAGTCTAATACACAAAAATTGCAGCAGGCAAGGAGACCAAGCGGTGAGTCGGGTTCCCGTGGGCCCCCTTCTCGGGAGGGCTCGAATGGGCCGGACCCCAAGAGACTTCCTGGTGGTCCGGCGAGCCCTACTAGCCGAGGGGCAAGCGGACCGGATATGAGTGGTGCGCCTCCCGTCAGCAACGGGATTTCGAAGCTTCCACGATCAGCAGGCACCTCGACGCCTTCTGGCCCACCACCGCAGGGACAGCCTCCACGACCGACTGTTGACACTAATACCGCAAATCGACGAATGCGAAATACATCCATCGAGCGGATAGAAAGAGAAGCTACTAATGTTGGGCCGGCTTCTGCAGGCAGCCTTACACAATCACCTGTCTCTCGGGAGGCTATTAAAGAAGAGAGTCCAGTCACCAACGGTCGCAGGACGCCGAACCAGCAACCTAGGAGTGGTTCGAGGGCCGATACTGTCCCTGCCGACTTATCAAAGCCCAAGTCGTCCAGGCAAGCTCGTGGCCAAAGTTCAGTCGATAGTAGTACTGAACCTGCCCTTAAGAGCGTCGCGAACCGACCTTCATCCCCCCCACCACCAACTCGTCAAACAAGCAATCCTTTGTCGCGGAGAGGTTCTAATAGGAATTCTCAGACAGTTGCATTACTTAAGGAATTAGATTCCGCACGCAACCGAAATGCGTGGTACGCCTCAGAGCTTGAATTAGCCCGCAAGTCTGGATATACGTCAAACGCAACATTGAGTCCTGCGCTTGAGGGACGAGGAGCCGAAACGTTTGATGACGATGATAAGCCTCTGATCGAAGCCCTTCTGGCTATGAGACAAGAACTAGCCAATGTCCAGAGCTCTGTAGACAAGCAAGCCGTTCTAGCAGCAAAACAGATTGCCGAGGCGGAAAGACAGCGTGATGCCGCTATACAAGAAGCCGCGTATGCTAAAGCAAAGATAGCTGCTCATACTGGGAGCGCAGCAAGCACACCGCAGACGGAGACCGACCGCGGCGCTGACGTCAGTGATCACGGTGCTGAATTGAACCGTAAGCTCGCTGCAGCCCTCAATCTACAGAAGGAGTTTCAAAACAATTTGTCACGAGCTGGGGCCGATCTTGCAGCCGAGAAGCGTGCACGTGTGCTCGCGGATGAGACTTTAAGTGCAGCACAAAAACGGATGACAGAGTTGGAATCGTATAAACAAGAAACTTCTTCGGAAATTGAACGACTCAGAGCTGAGTTGCATATATCTCAGCGCGAAGCTCGAGAACAGTCCATCATTGCAGCTGATGCTGTTGCAGCTACAAGTTTATTGCGTATCGCGAAGGATGAGTTTGAAGCTAAGTACAATGAAGCCGTTGGGAACAATAAAGAAGAAAACGACACATTGGAGACATTGCGCAAAGCTGTAGCTATGTCAGCTGATATGAGGAGCCATCTCGAGCGAAAATACGACGAAGAGCGGACTCAACGGGAGGCTGCCGAATCGAAGTTAAACAACCTCAAGGCTGAGCATGAGGCAAGCACAGCCGAGTTAGTAGCGATCAGTCAGCGGTTACGTGATGCCGAAGAGCTTGCTGAACGTAGCGCGGCCGAGGCCGAGGCCCATCGCCAGGCCGTACTTTCTGGGCTAGAGAAGCTTGCAAGCGATCCATCCAAGGCTAGCCGAGCTGATGCAGAACGTATCGCCGTTCTTCAAAGTCAAGTCAGCGAAGCTAATACCCTTGCCAAGAAGTATCAGCAGGAAGCTGATGCTGCCGCTGACAAGCTCCGTAGCGCTGAGGAGCGCATTGCCGGGCTTGAAGCGTACCAAGAGCAATCGAGTAGGGAGGGTGTTTCTATTCGCAGGCAGTTACAGTCCGCTCTTAAAGACACCCAGTCACTCCAGGCTCTGAATTCTGATCTTAAAAACCAACTGGCGAATCAGCAGCTAGAAACCAACGCGATGAACGTGCAATACAACACGCTCAAAAATATTCTAGGGGAAAGAGGGATCAGCCCCACAGGCCTTTCTCGCGTGCGAGGTATAGGAGCCCGTACAGACTCTCCGGATGTAACCCGCGCTGTAGAACTCGAACGCCAACTCACCGAAGCAGTTGCAGCACATGAGGAGACGAAACAGGCTTTCATGGCCCAAGCACAAGAAACCGACGCAGCTTATCGTGAACGCATAGTGCAGCTTGAAAACGACTATCAATCTGCTGTTCATTATGTCAAAGGCACCGAGAAGATGCTTAAGCGGATGAAGGAAGAGTTGGCCAAGTCCAAGGCCGACAATACTCGTTTAAAGAATGAGAATTTTGACCTGGAAGCGCGGGTCGGTGCTTCCGATAGCTCAGCCGACTGGGAAGCGGAACGATCGATGTTAGAAAAGAAAGTCCAGGCACTCGAAGAGGAGATGAAAGCGTCTTCAGGGCAACTTGAACAACGACTTGCTGAGGTGCAGAAAGAACTCGAGGCTGTAAAAGACGAACGTGACACTGCCATCAAATCAAGTGAGAACTTCTGGCAGCAATTAGCAGCTCGGGAGAAAGACCTTGACCAGCTGCAACAAGAAAACACTCTTGTTGAAAAACGGGCTCAAGAGGCCGAAGAAAAGGTCAGTCTCCTTCTCGACCAGGTCGGAACTTCAGTAGGCAATTACCGAAGACGAAGTCGGATAAACTCTGATTCAAATGCCAACACTCCAAACACGAATGGCAAAGGACACGTCCGACAGGAAAGCTCGGAAGCTGAAAGCCTTTACGAGGAGCTTGGCGATGCTAGGAACAGTGCAGCTCTAGAAAACTTGGCTAGTGAGCTCGACTTGCTTCGATCGCACTGGGAAACGAGGAATAAGAGCTACCGCCTTTCAAATGCCTTTGATTTCGAGACTCCCAAGAAAGATGACGATGGCCACGGTCTAGGACTTAGTGAAAGTCTGGCTGACTGGCGGAAGCGACTCGACACAGAAGAGCGCGAGAACGACGATCGCGCCGGAGGAGCACCAGTGATCAGTAAGACGTAATATCTCGCCACTTTGGGGCTATATCGGTCACCCGGGAGTGGCAATTAAATTCGTGGTCTTTGAAGAAATGAAGGAGACGATACCCTGTATATTCCACTGACGACCCTTTGCGTCGCGTAATGTGTAACACGACATGTTATGGCATTTATCATTCTATTCTGTTGTTTCTTGATGTTTTGAGCTCTAGGTTTCTTGCACCTTTTTGCTCTGTTAGTTCTCGATGCGGTATCTTCAGCCCACAGTTACTCGCATTACTGATTAATGCAACATCATTCTCGCTTTTCTCGCTTTACCACCCCGCGTTTCTTATCCTTTCTGGTCATGTGGATGCTATTCTTCTAGGGAAGCCATAAGCGATCTACATACGGCCTTGCTGGGCAAGCATAGAAAAGCTGGAGAATTGATGCCTCGAGGCCGCGCTATTTAGCCGCCCGAAGGCCGAGGCGCTAGATGTGGAAGTCATTAGGTGGTTATTCCGATTTCAAGAGTTTTTTACATCTAAGGATTATTGTACAATTCTAGCACACCTCGGTTGTCACGAAGAAGAGGAGGAGGAAGACGATGATGTGGTTGGCTGTCTGAATGGGCGACTATAACGTCACGATGGGATGGCCCAGTCTAAATGTGCAATAATTGTACTTAGCAGTTGAATGAGGAAATGAAAGTTCTTTACTTATTGTCTAAACAATCGTCTATGTTTTATGCCACCTGTGATCATCCTTGAACTAGAATGAAGAACCGCGACACTGGGATGGAAATATACAGGATGCAGGAATATGCGAGTCTGCCTTTGACTAATTACTGGTAGCTCCCTACGGCTAGTAAAGCAGGAGTGAATGCTATAATTACCATCTGTATGCTTGATCGTCGTTTCTATTCGCGGTTCTAGGTGCCTACAGGCGCTGGTACACCTGCTATGCCGCCGAAACTTTTTTTTTTTTCTTTAACTTCGAAGGGATTAAGGTGTGCTATTCTCTCTTTTCTCCTATATGGCACTGCAAGCTTTCTGCCTTTCTGGATATCTTATCCATCGCGATACGACGGCAACTCATTATCATCTCGTAGAGCTGGACCTATGGTATGGGTTACGGTATTACGGGGAAGGATGGTTTAGTCACTCTTTACTCTCGTATAGGTTAGCTGCGACGCATGAATCCTGCAGCGAAGGAGTAGGGCGTTAGGGAGAGATGAACTGGCAACCCTGTACTCGCGCTGTTGGGAGCAAACTTGGTCCTCGAGGATCAGAACTAGGCTGTAAGATGATGCGAGACTGCAATGCTGATTCACTGCTCTCAGGTTGTAGATAGTTTGGGAGCGGATTGATAATACCTTGGGGTCATGTATTAGGTTAGCTACCTTGCAGGATTTCGCCAACCGAGTCCAGATGATGAGTTCTAGATTATCAGCGTTGAGTGTCTGAACGCAACGCTAGTAAACTTGATCTAGAGATGGCGAGTTCGTCGCCTTGCGCGCTGGCGCGGGATTCAAGCCAGGTATGGAGGTAGATTACTATCACCGGCCAGTGAAGGGATGAAGGGCGCACTTCATCGACTCTGAGAGGTGAATGTGATTCTCACTCCCGTAGCAACATCCGCGACTCCTCTAGCCTGACGGCCCTGTCTGTGGCTTGAAGAGTAGTGTCGATCTAGAGTCTGGACATCTTCCAAGCTCACGGGCCTCTTCGTCCGTTTCTCGTAGGTCAAACCAAACCTACCAAAGTCGTCATAACCGTATGACACGCTGCTCCTTACCACAGTCTCTACGCCACTTGCCCTAAAGCATGGAATGAATATATGGGAAACTATATATGTGTGTAAAAGTTGGTATTTAACGCCTTTACTAGCCATACAACTACCCGCGGGTATACGAAATCTAGTATTAAGTTATATTAGTGCCCAAGTTGCTCTTGTAACACAATATATTCATGTAATATACGTAGCTACTAGGTAGGCACATACCAACCTACCCATCTGCTTGTTGCATCATCGATCTTCCAACATGGCATCTACTTCAAGTTCCTAACTTAAGGTAGGTCCCAAGTACCAAGGCCTATTCAATGCTGATATTAGCACCTCTCGTTATTTATGTACTTATTTAGGCACATGCTCTCACTTAACCCATCTGCTTACCTACCTTCACCTTCACATATCTCATTTCTCTCCCTATTTCCTACATTAGCTCCGTGCTTCTACAATAACAGACCTTCAATAATCTCACTCACAACTGGTGTGCTAATAAGGCCTAGAGAACAAGTTGTTATGCCTCCGCGAGCGCGACCCCCATCAATGTGTGGCCGCCATCGCCACCGCCTCTCGTAAGTGCAGTACTTAGTGATCGTATGCAGTGTGGTTAACAAGATCGCTAGTACTCCGCCGCCGACGCCATCGTCGCCATCTTCGGATGGTGACATCCCTACACCTCTCCCGCCGGCCCCCGTGAGGAGCTCGTGACGCCGCTGCCGCCACCACCACACCTGGTTTTGGTGGTCTTTCGCTGGGTACGCCTGGCACGTTCACCTTGGCCTCTGGCCGGGCGATTAATGTGTCGCTACCTCGGTATCAGTCACAACAACCGTCAGTCTTCACGCTGGTGTTGCACTGTTTTATTCATAGCGTTGTTCTAATGATTGCTTATTTGTATAATCTCGTTTTAAACTCTTTTATCCTTATGCTTATCACTTTCTTCATTTTTTTAGTCGACAGGGGGAACCGCAGTTATTACCTATTGACTACAATTACAACAACGGAAACAACCACACCAAACCAAGAATATACCCTACCGGCAGACAAGCTGTTGGTTCAATCACGCGTTCTGCTCAGCTAGTGGAAGCCGTACTAGCTCACGGACTCAGAAATCGCCAAGGGCCAGGCAGGCAGGCCGGCGGACCCAAAACCTGTCGATGCCCGGGCAGAGAGACCAGTAGACTCAAGAGTCATAAACGGCCGATCGGAAAGTCATAAATGGCTAGGTAGAAAAGTGATAAACGGCTAGTCGGAAGAGCCATATTGGGCTTAGGACAGCCCTGTACCTCCAGTAAGTATCTCCAGTCCTGAGCCCCTTTTCTAGGTTTACATAAATAATAAACGTAGTGAAGATGGCCGACGAAGCCCTCGAGAGCAGCCGACACCACCACGGTGATGACCACGCTCGCGTTCGTAGGACCTAGTAAAAAATACTTCTTGGCACACTCTGCGTATCTTCGTCGGCCGATTAACTGTGTCTTTTGATACGCAGCCTGTTCAGATAATGTCTGCCTTCCTCCACGCCCTGGAGCTCACCATTGCTGACTGCACGATGTTGCAGCATCTTGTCGGTTTCCAACACCACTTGTGGTTTCTGGAACAGGAGCGTGGATCTGGTAATACTTCAAAGGCCGCAGTTCTATATGTTGGCGTGTAGAATCGGACTTACGTATTTTGCGCGCGTAAGGGAGGATTGGGGGGAATTGCTGTATGTAGAGAAGTATGGTCTCTGTTCAAGATGTTTCCAGGGTGTCTACACACTCGCATATACTCTAGAACGAGTCTTGGAACTCCGCAAGGAATCGGAAAAGCTAAAGTATTTTGTGTGTTGAAGTGGACAAGCAATTACATACTAGATAGAGGGCAGCGGTGACACAGTTCTCTTGTCCGAGATCTTGGTTGATACCTCTGGCGGGGTAGAGGAGGTAACTTTGAGCACCGCGAAGATCGAGATACATATTACAAATATATATCATCATATATTCCTCCGAACGATCAAGAAACGCAAAACTAACCTTCCAACCCTCTTCTACAAGGTGATATGCGTGATCTTTAAAATCCATTTCCACCTACCTAATACAAACGCGCGCGCTTGCCCTCTCAATCAACTAACCAACCAACCCATCAATCTCCAGCTGTCCCCAAGCTCCGAGAACCAGTCACATCCCGCAGAAATCTAAAACAAAGCGGCTCGGCACAGCGGCTTACACTACTGCATGCAGGCAAGATACACCACATAGTAAGCCAAGCCAAGCCAGCCGCACGCCACCGCCACAATGCATGCGAACTAGGATAGTTAGTGCATATACTAGTGTAGTACACCTATAAAAAAAAGGCAAAAGGCAGGGGGTGTTTCCGTTCGAGACGCGACATGAGACACGCGATGTGCTTTATCCGTGTCCCAGGTTACGGTACTACAAGTTTCCATTGATTGAAGTGAGTGAGCCTGCCTAAAAAGGGATAAAGTAGGAAGGAGGCAAGTAAGAATGAAGAGAGACAGAGAGAAGGGTATTGTTTTAGGTTTTCCCACTTCCCTTTAATTGAGGATGGGTAGGTGGGTAGGCAGGTATAGATACCACTTAGAAGTTAAACTACTGAAAATAACAAGGCACAGCACGCACTCCAACGTTGCCGGAAATGTGTTTGTTCGGATTCGCAACTAACTGATAGCTATATGACAAACCCACTTCGACCTATGAAACAGAAAAATAGAACAAATAAACTAAAAGATGAAAATATAATAATAGCCTTCTAAAAAAACCAAGGTATGTTATGCAGCGCGGTGACCATGGCAGGTATCCAGTGCCAAAAGCCACCCGTGATTAGGAATATAGTCGTTTCATCCCCTTTTTCTAGCTCCTCTCATGAACCGGCCAGGGAGAAACTAGTGTGATAGTAAATGTTTCTCAACAGGCATATCATCGTAGATACATACAACCGTCCTAGGCCGTTCATCAGAGACCCCCACGGTACAACATTATCCTCCCTTTTATTGTCCAGCGGAGGCGATACACTTCTGTTGCTGCGCATTGCAATCACTTAACGTGAATCCCTTTTGCCCAGAATTGACGGCATCGGAGCAAGCGTTGTTCTGTATATCACAGCTGCGTTGGATCGCGGCTCCCTGGTTGACAAAGGTGTTTCCGTTGACCGCAAAGGGTCTCGAAGCGTCACCCGAGTTGGTGACCGCAGGGGCGGTTATGCCGCCTAGTGCGCCGCTACTCTGCGAGTCGTTAGCTTGATTATTGTTGTTGTCTGCCTCCGTAGAATTATTACTGTTTTGGTTCTGGCCGTTCTGACCAAATTGACCACCGAATCCGCCGCCGTTCTGACCGTTCTGACCGGTTTGTCCACTTTGGCCGTTCTGGCCGGTTTGTCCGTTTTGGCCGTTCTGGCTATTTTGGTTGTTCTGACCATTGTTGGCGTTGTTGTTGTTGTTATTGCCGTTGTTGTTAGCATTGCCAGCGCCAACTACTTTTATTAGCTAAAGAACCACGAGAACAGAAGGAAAATATGGCTCGAGGAATGGACTGGGAAGGGGAATGGTGGGCACAAACCTGTAAAGCGAACACAGTCGTCCTGGGCACCACGCTGGGCAACGGGCATAAGCACGGGTTGATGGTTGGCAGCAGACGACATAGAGCAAAGACGGTAGTTACCGGCGGGAAGACCACCGGCAACGTCTGCCGAGAGAAGACCCTGGCCATTTCCGGCATCATTGATACCCTTGAAGAAGGCAAATTGGGTGGCATCAAGAGGCGTGGTAGGGTTCAACGAGCCACCCAGATCCTGAACGGTTACGTGAGTGTGACCGATAATGTTACCAGAGCCATCTAAGCCCTGAGGGGCCGTGTAGTAGGTGGTATCAGCATTGGTGAAAGTGCCGGGGGCGAAGTTAGCGACCTGAATTTGGATCTGGAAGTCCTGGTTGGCTTCAATGTCATCACCGTTTTGCGGGTTGACGAAAACACTGGAAACCATGTTGGTCTTGGCCGGGATGTCACCCATCGCTGTGTGTTATGTTAGAATAACGGAAAAGAGAGCAAACCGTATAATGGGCTAAACTTACGAATACCGTTGCAAGAGCCATCGATATTTTGGAGACCATTGGTTAGGGTTTTACCCGAGCAAAAGTTGATGAAATTGGCGTTGTCCCTAAGTTATATTAGATTATACTTCTAACTCACTAATATTCATCGCTTCGTCACTTACGTTGCAGAAGCCGACTCGCCGTTTGCCGCATCCGGGTTACCATCGGAAGCGGAGCCTGTCTGAACAGCATCGGCGTTCAGGGTGAGGGCAGCCTGGCCAGCTTGGTCTGTCGCTCAATGTTAACAAGTATACTACCTAAAAGGGTTACTTTTTCTGGAAGACATTGCGACTTACTGTTACCATTGTTGCCTCCTTGGTTTTGGTTATTTTGGCCACCGTTCTGACCGGTTTGGCCGTTGTTTCCACCCCGTCCGCGGCCATCTATAGTAACCAGTCAGCTTCCTAGCCCCATATACTTCTACGGTTTGATGAGCACTAACTGCCAAATCTGTCGGCTTGGACGTCTTGTCGACCTTGGAGGGATCGGGCTGCTCGGCGGTTTACAATATTGTCGAATGGGCGGTGGATAGCGGACGCTTCGGCGATAGCCGTGAGGCTGAGAAGCCCGAGAAGAATGTTCTTGGTCTGCATGGTTGCGAGTCTTTAGGCGATGAGATTGCGTGAAGACGACAAGTCCTGGTACTACTCTGGTTGGTTCGGAGGCGAGAATTGAAGTGTTGTAGAAATGGTTCCAGACCGTTTTCGAATAGCTGAAAAAAAATAAAGAATGTTGTCACAGACGATGAATCGAAGTAGGCTAATCTCAATAGCTATAGAAAGGAACGAATGAACAAGACACACTACCAGCGCATTATTCGGAAGAGAAAGAGAGGATAGGAAATCCGAGGTAGGAAGACAGCTTGAAGAAGAGAACTGGGTTGCATTAAAACGAGCCGGAGAGAGACGGCCAAGACATTTCTCTTATACTAAGTGTGGTCTGCCGGGCCACGATAGGCGGGGCTCTCGGACGGCCAGTGCTTGAGACCAAGGAACGACATCATAATTCCCCTGGCAGGTCAGGGAGTTGGAAAGGAGCCGTATCCACAGACTCAAAACAAAATGGCAGACGGTAGCATGGTAGCTGAGGCGAGCAAATGACAGGGTCCGCCAAGAAATCTTGATCCTAGTGGTTATAGGAGCAGGGGTAGAGGACGGGAGGAGTTCTCTCGAAGCCCAAGCTGCATCAGACTGTACAGGGGGTGCGGGCGCGGGCGGAAGCTTAATCACAGAATCTCACCCAAGGGAATTTTCTAGTTTTCTACTATGTAACCTAGTCGATAGGACATGGCAGTGGAGTATTGGGAGAACCTATAGTATAGAGCGTGCAGCTGTACTGGCGGTATATTGGGTCGTGAAGAGCGGGGGGGACTGGTTGATTGGCCCAAAAGCTTGAGATGGAGTATCAGACGGCCGTGTCTAGTCAAGATTGGCGGCTCAAGACTATCTGACAACCAGTTAGAAACTTGATTACACTATCAGACCAATACTACTCGACCACTTGGCGGATATGGACTGCTAGGAGAGCGAAACAACCGCACTGTGGTCTGTAGTGTAGCTTGACTTGCGGTTTTGGTTGCATTGTGAAAGGAAGCTCTAGACCAGACAGGAGTCGATCCTATACCGCACAAACGTAGCAGTAGAGATCTCTCGAGGAATAGGAGTAACAATCAATGTGTGTGATGGATAATGCTGGTACTTCAGCCTCAAGCTCAACTTCGTATCGGCATTGGAACTAATCCTGTCGATGCAGGTGAATGGGGTATCCTACAAGTTTAGCGACATCAAATTGAATGAAGGAATCAAGGAGAGCAGAGGATCCCGGACCAATGTTTGGAGGGAATTCTAGTATAGGTTAGTGTACTGTAGTTGTAGATTCCAAAAGAGAATTGACCCCACTCGCCGTCCACTCGCTTATCCACTCAAAATCCACCACTCACTGTAGGTATCCACTATTGCTGGGGTTGCTGCAGGCATTTAGCTTATCGATTGCCGAGACCCGACAGTTACGGGGTTCTGTACGGAGTACTCTGGGGAGGAGCAGGAGTCGGCCGAGTCCCCTGTCCGGTATCTTGAGGCTCCAGATGTCGCAGATCAGCCTGGGCGGGCTCCACTATTCGATGGATTAGCCACTCACACGATGGCATTCCCCAGCCGACAGGTGCTATAGCGTCTCATACAGGGGACTCTGATGCGAAACGTTCTACAGAGGTACATGCCTAGGTAGTCTGTATTAGTGTACCTGCCTTAGGCCAGCACATACTGTAGTACACTACTACTGTATGTATGCAGGCACCTGGCATCTAGTACTTCCTTCCATAGTAGATACACTAGGATACGGCGCGTAAAAGATCTTGCTGATTTTCATTACAGTACTTTTGCCATCCCAAAATATTGCTCACTTTCATCCAAGTTACACTATAGCACATCATTTGTTTCTACTACACTATCCCTCCTCCCGCCGCTGCTCCCACCATCCCAAAAATGATCTGGCGCTTGGCGTTCTGTCGATTATCGCTGTTGTCGATCGCTGGGACGCCTGAAAGCCGGTCGGAAACTTGTTTGTTCTTCCTTGTCAACCGAATGCCATCTCAAATTGCGAAACTGGCGCTTGCTCTCTTCCTCCGTTGATCTTTTTTGCAACCACAGATCAGGATTCCCACATCCTGTCCCAAAATAATTGTGCTCGATGATTTACCATGCGCCCAGACACGAGATCGACGTTGCTCCGACCTCCTGTCCGACCAAAACATATTCACTATGTTCAAGCGGCCGCTCATTGTTATGCTACATCGTGTACCTATTATCTACGTGGCCAAACCGGATACAACAACCCGAATCGTCTTCTGCGCATCGTTTCTGCGCATCGTTCTGGAAATGATGTGATAGAATGCAATATCTGCTGTTCTTTTTATTGGCATCCGCATCTAAATTGCTTAATTGTGACTTTCCACCCGCTCTCACACGTGCTATCCTTGACAACTCATCGCTGCCGAGGTAAACTACCTACATTAGTCGAAATTGCACTCATAAAAACGTAACATACGAACAGGTACTTACTTACCTATCTGTTGATGAAGCCTGTTTAACGAAAGGGGAAGAATAACTCAAACTCAACGTTGTCGTTGTTTTACGGCGCCGCCTGCGCCGTTTCATGCCCGGATTTCACTCAACATCTGTTGGTTTGGGCCGTTGGCATCGTGATATGAGTAGGTAGTGTAGTGTACACTAGGTAGGTATCAGGACCCATGAAACCACTGCGGCCTATAACCCGCATTATCTCCGGAAACGGCCCTTGCGCCTCTACACTACACTACTTGATCACACATGGCAGCCTTAAACGCTAAGCCTCCTTGCCTCATCTCGTTGTCGGTTAACAGTCCTAAGTCTAGACCCTTGCTCCTCGGTTGGCCTACCCGAACTAGCAAACGAGCAAGCAACCCAGATCTATACTATAGTACAGTAGGCTAGATAGGTATTAGACTTCCTCGCTAACAGCATCGTACCCACGCTAATTCAACATTGGGCTCGTGCCCCTTTTTGAACTCAAATTAATATAGTCGGGGATAAGACTCGTAATTTTGACGTAGGTATTAGTGTCGTGTATGATGTCTACGAAATAACGCTTACCTTTCGTGATATGAATAGCATGAAGCCCGGAAGTGAACTACTTAATATATACTATAGATCATTTTCCGATGAACTACATGTCATTTCTGTCATATCGAATTGTTATGTAATCATCGCGTTGGCGGATGACCACTTGGGGCTTCATCCCAAACATAGGGTGAAACCGCGAACCCCTACCCGTGGACCAGATGCGGGCCAAGTGCGGTCGGTCACGACGTTGCTGCGAGCAATTTTCGCTCACCGTAGCTGGGGTAATGATTACCTACTATACTGAAGATGGGTATTGTCTCTATCGAACTCCTAGGCGGAGCTGTTCATCTTTGTTCGGTGCCAACCCCCTACGTAGATCTGATGGGAAAAAGATTTTCAATCATTTAGATGATAGGATCGGTAACCGGCACTTCCCAATATGAGGTCGAGATGGTTGTTTCGCTATTAGACGCCTTTCCTTCCTCGAGGTATTTAGTAGCCGTCTCGTAAATATCCTGGTCATTTATGTTTACCTTCCTCTTTCTTCCTAGAAACGTGCCGCTACGCTACACTGCACATGAGATGACATCCCATTCCCTGGCGCTACAGTGCCAGTTAGTTTCGGGTGAAAGTTGAGATTAAGCGAGCTACCCAGCGTAGCGGTGGCTATGGAGTTTTCGGGGTATGTAGTTGAGGGAATATGAGAAGGGCCCCGTAGTGTAACTCGGCTTGTGTTCCCCTCTCCAGATTCCCACGTTGCGGGCTCGTCAGGTTGAGTCGCCGAGATCCTCCTTTAGAAGGGGCCAGGGGATGCTAGTATTTCTCTCAATAGTCAACTCGGCACAGCCGGTTTCTCTTCTAGAAACATCTTCGGCCAGCCGCGTGATATATCCACAAACGATATCTTTAACAATTTTGCTCTCAGACCGATACAAACCAAGAAAAGGCTTTTGTTACAACTCGCTTAGATCCTCTTTACCTCCTGACATCCTGTCGGCGATAAGGTCCAACCACGCCGCAAGGCGGTAACCGGCTTTCGCAACCTGTAGCTCGATAACAGGTGTGGCCTTCTCGAAGTATTCGCCCGCAAGCTCTTGGCCTGCAATGGCTGCGGGACCCTCAGGGAAGACTGATGGATCGGAATAAGCCACTGCAAATCCACGCAGAAACAGGCCGGAACAGGTCTAGTCACTCACCATGGGAACAGACATAGGCATTGGACTCGTTCGCCCAAACCATTGATGTCGCGATAGGATCATCGAGGAGCAACCCGTCAATCCATGATGCGCGCTCCGTTAGGTATTTTCCGGACTTGATCTCGTCTGTGAGACCCGTGGCCCATCGGAAGGCGTTATCGTAAGCCTTCCTCCGATTCCCACCAAGCATCTTCTCCGCGATACTCGAATCCCAGACATGATGCACTGTTTGAAGTTATATTGTTAGGTATTGTGTTTCTGGCATCCAAGAGTGGTGTAATGGAGCGACTTCAGTCTGTCTAGGGGAGGTGAAGAGGATTGCAAACAAATCAGGAGAACCCTACGATTGAATTCATGCCCTTCCCAATTCACATGAATGCCGTTGCCTCCCTGCGCGACGTTCTCGACGTGTAGCGGCTGATGGATGTCGCCGACGAAATGAATGACAAACTTGGCAGCTTGGTTCCTGCGCCAGGGCCACAATTCCGAGTCGAGGAGCTGGGAGGTGTAGTTCTGGAGAGAACTCACGACGCAGCCGTCGTCCTTGCAATCCCGGGCAAAGTCGACACCGCAATACGCCGGCGGGTCATCTTTGGCGTCGATGAAGTGGAAGTTCTTGCTGAAGCGGCCCCATTTGGTGTACCTGATGCTGTCCGCCCACGTCGCGACGCCGGCGAGGTAGTGCTCTGTGTCATTGCGCAGCAGCTCCTGGAAGTAAGTCTCCGTGTTCTGTTTGACGAAGTTGCTAGCGATATAGGCGATCGTGATATGGCCCAGACCTATACATGGCCGCAATTAGCGATCTCATATTACGGAGTCAAGCCTTCACAGTCTTGTGGCTGCACTTACTGCCCCAGGCGACAGCTCCCGGCAACACTGAGGCGCCAAGAAAGAGGGTCCTTGGGTCGAGTCTCATGGCCGATTTATCTTATGACGCTACTACCTTGAAAGAATAATTAAGAGATCACAAAGTTGAATACAATTAGCAACACAGTTACTATTCAAAAATTTCAGTTTCTACAAAATACGAGTGAGTGTGTACGTGTGTGTGTTGGAGGTAAGTTAATAAAGTGAAGTGTCGCAGCGGCGGCCACGTTACTGGCCTTATGCGGGCCTGATGATGCGCTGATAGCGTTCCTTGATTGGCAGATGTTCAGATGTGGTGGTTGGCAAGGGAACGTGACTCCGGCGCGTGTCCCTAACGGGTTCCCAAGCCCAAGGCTCAGCTGATAATACTGATCTGCTGCGGTTGCGCTGACTGATCGACTAATTGACTCATTGCTCTTAATCTAAAGTATTAATTATATTGTGATTCATCAATCTCATCGACAGTATTGATGAGATGGGGTCCTTTATCTACAATCACAATTACCTACTACCTGTTCATCTTATGTAAGTAGGTACTTACTACTAGGTAGTGTGCGATAGGAATACATACCTGCACTACATCTTTCAAGAAGGACGTATAGTACCAGGTTGATAGGCCTATAGACCAGTAGCATGATTGATTAGGTTCCCTCTCAGTGGTCGAAGCGGGGAAGATGGGCAGCTGAGGCGGACCAGCCGACAACTAAAATGGGAAAGGTATGCCACCTTTTAGTCTCCTCGGTACCAGTGGATTCTGCACCGGACAAGCCAACAAGGAGGGGACCCTGGTTTTATCGGGATGCAAACGACGTCACAACAAGGCTCTCAGCTGGCTCTCTCATGGCTCTAAGCATGTACCCTTACGTTATTGGCTCTGCATGCAGGATAACGTCTATGCCTCTTTGATCGAAAATTCAGCGTCTAGCAAGGCTACTACTATCATTTGATGACCAGAAAAAGATGTATTCACAGGTATCCAGCAATGACTTTTTGTCGAAGCGTATTGTTGTAATAATCAACTAAAGAATCAGAGCGCAAGTGTCGCATGATGCGAGCTAAACTATTTTCGGCGTTCAGATAGGGCGACACAGTCATACTATGCAGTGTACACCATAGGCACCCTCTTATCTCTGGCTCAAAAGATAAGAAAAGACTTTCGTCTCGACCCCGACAGTCCACTTGTATGTATCTACCACTAGATGCCGACACCCACTTTGCTACCGACGCTAGTCTAAGAGATATCATTAGTGTACTATCTATCTAAGTGTACTTTGTATCTAGGAGCACTCCTCCTCTTCAGCTGACCTTTATCCTCCCTCCCATGATAAGAGGTACCCCTTCCTAGACCAACCCACATGACACCAACTCCCTCTTCCTGAACAGCTCTCTTCTTGCTGTCATAACCGCCTTTCCAAGATGAAAATGCTTCCTCTTTCTGCCTTTCCACCCATATCGAACTCAGCGATTCAAGCCTCTGATATCATGTCCTCCCAGAATCTCTCCGCCAACGAGGCCCTCTCGGGCATCTTCGGTAGCGTGAGCTTGACAGCATGGATCTGCTTGTTGGTACGACCGCCAGGATACGAGCTTCGAATCCGTCCCTCCATGGCTAATCAATATTCCATAGATCCCCCAGCTTATCACGAATTATAAAGCGAAGAGCGCAGAGGGCTTGTCCATGGGATTCCTGGCCATCTGGCTATTCGGTGATGTGACTAATCTCAGTGGTATGTTCACCTGACTGTTGCTTTCGCAACACCAACCTACGACATTTTCAACTTTACGTCTCCGAGCTTTATTTATGGCAAATGCCATCATGGATCCTCACTTTTCTCTTTGTTGCGCCAATGTTTCAGTAGACTCAGTGACGTCCTGACTAACACTGTATCCTCTATCCAGGTGCGCTCGTGACCGGCCTTGCCCCAACCCCCACGGCATTAGCGGGCTACTTCTGCATTTCCGACCTGATCCTCATCACACAATGTATGTACTACAATGTGCGCAATGCCCGCATCTCTCGACGACGAAAGAGCTCTTCCGGCACCGATTCATCGGAAGAACGGCCCTTGCTGCGACGAAACTCCACCACTTCAAATTCGCACGCCCGCCGCTCCCGCCGTGAGCAATCGAAACCTGACGTTATTGAGCGCGTCATAACAGGGGACGGCGAATCCTCGAACAAGAATGTTTGGCTCAGCAATTTACTAGCTATCATCGCGATCTATATGGTGGGTGCTGCAGGGTGGTTCATCTCCTATCGCGCTGGAGCGTGGGATAAGCCCGATAGTGCCGATGCGCCGGATCCAACTTCTCCGGCTGGCATTAGCGGAATGGTTCTAGGATATGCCAGTGCGCTCTGCTACCTATGGTATAGTAATACTCTATAATTTATGTCGGCGTCGAGCTCACAATTTATAGTGCCCGAATCCCACAAATCGTTAAGAACTACCGACAGAAATCCTGCGAGGGTAAGTCTTCTGCAATGAGTAGGGGATCTTGAGGTGCTAACATTGTCCAGGCCTCGCCCTGCTGTTTTTCTTGTTCTCTCTAACGGGCAATCTAACGTACGGACTGAGTGTCTTTTCTTATTCCCAGGACGCCGAGTACTTGACCAAGGCCACGCCATGGTTACTCGGATCGTTAGGGACGATAATCGAAGATTGCATCATCTTCTACCAGTTCCGTATTTATTCGCAAGAAAGCATTTCCAAAAACGGCGTTAACGGTTCTCACGAGTCCGCATGATCGAATTCGAAATACGCCGGGGCGAAAGAAGGGATAATCGCCAGCATATGAAATTTTGAATCATCAACATTGTTATTGTATTTTCCTCTTGTTTCATAGCATACTTGGGGCGTTTGGTCCTGGGGCATTGCTGGTCGTCATGCCTTGTCATTCTCAGGTTTGTGCGCTATCACGTGGACGCGGTGGGTGGTATTGGGCTGGATATGGGTGTAACTGCATATTAAGATCTTGGATAGGCATGCATTGACGAGCACGATGAACACTAGAAAATCATCAGCACTCCGTTCCGCACTACTTACTGTCGCAATCTCGTGTGCAATCCCGTTGAATTATCTACCTAACTAAGTCCTCTTCTTTTATCTTATTTCGTAGCCTCTTCACAATAAGCGTTTCCTTCCTTGAAAAGCAGGGTATCGCAATCATCTCTCGTCTATAGTGGCATGCGCATTCTTAGCCACTAGATTTTGGGGGTTAAATCAGAGCGTGGAAGCTATGAATAGTGAGGTACTACAAGGAAACATTCGACCGTCCACACTGACCGATATCGCCAAACATCAAGGCGTCTCTTCGTGTACTATGTGGTGGTATTAGCATTTGTCTAACATTTCTGTATCTCATACGTCATTTTACCTAGTTGTACTTTCATCCACCACCTATTTTTACTCTTTTCAAGTTAACAGTAAGGAACATGGATCAAATGCAATTTTTTCAGTTCCTAGGAATACCCGGGAGACTTTTACGACAACACGATCTAACTGAATTAATACGAAAGCTTATTGAATGGTGAGCTCAAGACGTGTGTTTGATGGATCACGGGGACCGAAGTCATATTCCATCACGGCAAGCGCGTTTTCAGATATACAAAAGTGTGAAAACGAATAATATATATAACTATAGCCGATTCGAACTTTAAATATTTCTTAACTCCTACGCTTTCAATAACCCCGGAATTATATAAACACGATTTTTGTACTCAAGACATTTTTCGAGACGGGCGCTTAAATCTGGCAGGGTTTTGGGCGGAACGGATTCGACGAAAAGTGTAGGTAACCTTTGATTTTAACGTTCATAGGCTCGTGTTCGTTCGGTGTCACGGCGGGAATTTGTCCCTGTTTGCTTGGTTCCACTCGCCGGCGGCGCTTATTGTAATTCATTCAATCGTCTATGTCGGCCCGATAATTGATTGATTGCATCGAGAATTTGGATGGCAGGGGCATAGTCGAATATAATGTCGCCAAAGAGAAAAATCATACGGCCGATGATTCCAGTCTTGATGGGGGGGTGTTGCGCTGACTCGTCAAGGTCAGGCATGAACTTTTCGATTTACAATTATCCCCGCAGAGGCCTAATATGTTGGTTAGTTGGTGGGCTTGTTCAGAGGAATGAATTTGTATGACAGAACAAGGCAAGCAGAAGAGACGAGATATAAGCGGTGAGAGAAAAGATGAAATCAGCATCGGGAACTCACCCGCAACCAGACGGAGTCGCTACGCCGAAGAAGCAGTCGCCCTCGACCCTATCCACGACCTGGTCCTTGAAGATGGGCGTTCTGACGACGCCGGCGCTGGCGAGAGAGGCGCAGAGGGCAACGAGAAACAACGTGGTCTTCATTTTGTTCTTAAATTTCGCCGAGATGATTAGATTAGACGTCGTATTTTAATTTTTTAATCTCGTGGCCGTGGCGTCGTAATGAATGAGCGGCGACAAATGGGCAGACCAGCTGTGTAAGTCGAGATTTGTGTCTTCGCTGTAATAGCGGGATGGACTTATGTAGCGATAGAATGGAACAAAACGGGAAACGGTCGAGATGAGAAACGAATACGCACACACACATACAGATACGCACAGCGTAGATCAATCACACTTGGCAATTAAGCATAAGGAAGGGGAAAAATCAAGAAGTTGGTTTAAAAGAGAGGATATAGAGATGAGACGGGCTATTAGGGGGGGTTAGTTGACTGAGACGGTGCGCATGGCGCTACTAGGCTGGCCATACTAAGGCGCCATCATGAATGCATCTGGTACCTGTTTTTTTTTTTCCAGGGTCACTGTGATGGTACGATCGATGCCAATGGCGAATTGTCCCGTTTGAGGCGGGATCAGGGGCGGGCTGCGACGTCTTGGTGACGGTGGCAGGGGGTGTGACCGTGGAAGCGAGATCCAAGGGGTTTCAGGGTCAAAACCGCAGTAAGCGGTCTAGTCGCTCGAATACTGTACACTATGAAATAGTGTAAATGATGATATCCATATACTATTTATTATCCATTTAGTTTCTATCGGAAATCTGTACATTAATTGATTCAACGTGGATGGTCCTCGACGCGCCTCGAAAAGAAATATACAATTAAGCATATAGAATTTACTATGTACAGTTGATAGGCGATGGATGATGATAGGCTTTGAACGTCGCAACACGGATTGTATGAGAGCTGTTTTAAGCGGAGAAGGGGTCCAGGAACCTAAGCGCTTTTACCCAAAACGGTCCGTGCACATCACATGGAAGGTACTGTGGCGATAGATTTGTGTTGTGGCTTGTGTTGTAGCTAGTAGTGTGGCTTGACATCACCTGGCTGAGTGTGGCAGGGCAGACTAACTACAGTATGGCACGCGCGGGCCACCTCTATGGACCGGGGTCTAATTGACACTAACCAAAAGAGGAGAGAGAACGCCTTCCTAATTGGGACTCTACGGTCCAGCAGAAAAAAACGACACAACACAATAACCCCAGTTTCTACTTGTTGTACCTCCCAGTTGTAAAAGCAAAGGCACTAGCTGGTAGTATTCCCGAAAGGGACACCTAGAATCAACAACAATTGTCCCACAACTAACGGCCCTTACATCTAGTAGCTAGCGATTGTTTCGATCAATCGACCTCCGGGTTATGAGCCCGGCTACTTGATACAGACGACGACGTCGACTTCTCAGACTCTCCCGTCCCGAAGAAACGCCACCAACCCAAGGCTAAGAAAGCAAATGCTACCTCACAAATCCCGACGTTCGTTAAAGATGTAGTCACGAGAACACCCAAGACCCGAAACGGCTGCCAACTGCCAGTGATTAGAGTTAGGAGCGTTCGGACATTTTTTCTTCTCTGTGGGCATTGTCTCTTCTCTGTGGACATTATTTTCTCCGGGGACGTTGTTTGTCCTTTCCCTGTGGACGTTGGTTTTTCGGAATTTGCATCGTACTATGTTTCGGAGACAACGTGGGCGTTATCTTTTTCTTTTGTTTGACGGGGGCAGGCTGTTAGGTCTTTCTAGGTCTTTCCAGACAGCATTCTGTGAGGCACTGTCCTTTCCGGATACTGTCCTTGGATACTGTCCTTGGATACTGTCTTTTCCGGATACTGTCTTTGGATACTGTCCTTGGATACTGTCTTTTCCGGATACTGTCTTTGGATACTGTCCTTGGATACTGTCTTTTCCGGATACTGTCTGCAGACAGTGTGCTCATGTATAATAACTACCTAGGTACTAGAGGACGCGATCGATACTTAGTAGTTTGAGGGTAAACTATCTAATCCCGTGTTGTATAGAACATCTGGATAACTACGAGTAGGGAAGCTCATACTAGCAATATCTTTAGGGCAAGTAAAAGCACAACGTAGAGAATGTTATCACAGCCCCGTTTTGCAGTGCATACTGTATCATATCATGTAACCGCAGAGCCTGCTCAAGGCTGAAATCGCCTCTCGAACGGAAATTCTCCAAAACTTCTCCTGTGAGGTCATGAAAGTACAATACAAATAAAATCTGGAGTCCCTAAAGTAACTATCATCATGCGGTTAATAAACACACGAATTCTTGATCTTGAGGAGTTCCAAAACGAAGATGATCTACACTACGCAATCCTCTCACATCGATGGGAGGAGGGTGAGGTGACTCTGCAGGACACGGAGTCCGGTCAGGCTCGGGCCAAGCCAGGGTTCACCAAAATCAAGCGATTCTGTAGGCAAGCCAGATGAGACGGTTGGCGCTACGCCTGGGTCGACACTTGCTGTATAGACAAGAAGAGTAGTGCCGAGCTGTCTGAGGCCATCAACTCCATGTATCGCTGGTACCGGAGAGCTAGAGTGTGCTATGCCTTCTTATCCGATGTTCACGACACGCCAAAATCTGCGGAGTTCGATTCCTCTCTCCGCGGGAGCCAGTGGTTCACGCGCGGATGGACTTCGCAGGAATTACTGGCCCCACCAGCCGTACACTTCTACAACCATTCATGGCAACCGATTGGAACGAGGGGGTCTCTGAGTACTCTTATCGAAGAAGAGACTAGAATTGACAAACTCGTTCTCAGTGGTAGATTAACGGTACTCGAGTGTTCTATCGCTGACCGAATGTCATGGGCAGCCCACCGTAAAACAACCCGCGTCGAAGGTCGTGCTTACAGTCTCATGGGACTATTCGATGTCAATATGCCCATGTTATACGGCGAAGGGGAAAAGGCCTTCGTACGCCTCCAAGAGGAAATCATTCATCACTCGGATGACCACTCTATTTTCGCTTGGTCCTTGCCATTGCTGGGCGAGTATCCGGGCCTCTTAGCTCCATCACCGGATGCCTTCTCCGATTGTACTACCCTTGGCCCTCCTCGAAATAAGATCAATCAATCATACGCAATAACGAATAGGGCCTGTCACTATCTCTTCCGCTGACACCCTGGGCAGCAGATGCCTATCTCGCCATATTAAACTGTACTGAACAACACCCCTGTATAGGTGCAAGACCTAGCATAGGAATTTTCTTACGCAGGCTGAAACAAGATGATCAGTATGAAGGAATTCCGGTCAACTCCTCCCACCGGATTAACGTACTCGGTAGAGACATGGAGAACAGACCGACTCGAAATGTAACCATAAATGTGAGACAGAGAGTCCACTACACTGAATATCCTAGCAACTTGCTTCTGGGTCCTTTAGCACTCTCTATCCCTCGCATCTACGGCTATCATATATCAATGCCGGAGGTGAATGACTTGATAAAAGGACACTACCAAATAGTAGAAGTGCCTGATGTTAATAAATGGGATCCGAGAACAGGCATTATTACAATGCAGAACGGGGGATTTGGTACAGCTGGAGTCATCGACTTGAGCACGTTGGATGTGGATTTGAGGAAAATCAAAATCGGGTTCGATTTCGATCATAACCCGCTTTTTTTCGCAACCGAAAGAGCGACACCGGGCAGTAAGATCTTATCTAGTGGCAACCTAAATGCGAGCCCATCGATTGCCTTTGATATAAGTAACTGCCTAGACCAGCACGGACGGTTGATTGCTGTCCCGCAAAGTGGAATAGGCCAGGAAGGACAGAATGGCGTCTGGGCAATTCAGGGACATTGGTGGCATGGTCTTCAGGCATTGCTAGTGACCAGTAGCCGACCCCAGAGATTAGCAGACTGTTATTTACGGGTTAAAATCGAGAGAAGAGCTTACGGACCAGGAATAATATGGGAGTTAGAAATCATTGGACTGATACCACCCGGTAAGAGGGAATCGACGGTTGGCCGTGTACTTTAGCGGCTCTTCAATACATGACGTTCTGAGTATTAGGCCCACGTCGTCAATTTCCAAATATGCACCTCAAGGTATTAACGAATTGCCTTCAAAGCAAGCTTCGTGAATCATCATATTCACGGTTTCCGGAACCAAAGGCCCTGCAAGCGACCAGCTTTATATATACCCCTTGTGTGAAGAACAATGAGATAGATTCGAACCTAGTCATAATTGTTGTTCTTATAGTGTCACGATCTCGCCATGCGAACAAAGAGAATTCCCTGTATATAGTAGTAACGTAACTATGAGGGTATCCCGAGAACCTCGCGCATCAACGAATGCCATATTCTTACCCATACTAGCAGTCCTGTCATATAGGTTCTCTATTCGAGAGCTCCCGCTTCCCCGAGTACCTAGATATGTAGGGGGGGTGGACAAGTTAGTAGTAGGTCATTCTGGTTCGCCAACTACACTACGTAGAAATAGATCGTTGTGACTTGTATACTGTCGTTAAGTCGGCCTCTACCACATTGAAATATATTATAGGTATCAAGAGACCCCAAAATTCAGTTTACCACGTCGAAGCTATAATGACTGCTTTGACGTTTCGGCTGTTATAGTAGTATATCGAAGCTATACTATACTTACTCGGACATGTTATTAATTGGAAAGCTTTGACTGACCCCGAGGGAAGGCAGAGCTTGAGAAGTTCATATCCGGACCCCCCTCGAACTCTAAAAGTGTATACAGCCTATCTATTACAGCTAATTAACTGCTTGATTTTTTTTTTTTAATCAAAGTGCCTTGGCACTTTGATTTACACAGTATTAAAATAGAGCTTTGCCGCAAAGCTTTCCATTTTAGTGACAACTTGTTTGGCGTTACAGGGCATTTTATATATAGGCCCTCTAGGAGCCCTCAACCGCCTTACAAGAAAAAAGCAGATCTAAATAAACAAGCAAATCTAATTGAATAGTTAAACACCCCCCTCCTAGGAATGGTAATGGTAAAACTAGGGTCGCGGTCACAAATGTCATGTGACAACACGAGGCACCCTCACCTCCACTATGATTCATGCCTGGCCCCTGTCTTGCCAAGAACCTATTTCGTGAAGCTTGGGAAAAAGAAAAGTGGAAAAATCAAAAAGAGGAACGAACGGGAATTGCCATGACCTATCGGACTGCAGCCGATTGCTCTACCTCTGAGCTACCATTCCTAGGTATTGGAGCTCTTGGACTCTGATGGAAACTCTCATCCTCTAATTTTGATTAAGAACCAAGTAGCTAATTAGTCTGCGAGTCACAAAGACCCTCTTACATAATACACCCTACGTAGTAAGAACTACCTATTATCTAATCACGCAGTCAATTCTAATCAATACGCGTACAACAATAGTTTTAACTTATCAAGCAAATAGATCGGCCACTTAATTAGTACACGTGGATTCGACCGTAATACTAGACTTTGTGGTCGTACTAATTAAATTAATATGATCCAGAACCAACCGCGCCTACGACGGAGTCATGAATTTGAGAGCACACAACGGGTAGGATCGTGAGTAACTCGGATCCAGGTGAAACCTGATTTTGTTTTCCCCTCTTTTCCCTCTTTTTATTTGGTATGCTGCTAGTATAGTACGATGAAAATTTTTAAAAGCGATTACATTCACTAGATGAAGCCAAGGTTTCATTTATTCCATGTTGTAGTCTCTGTAACCCGGTGACCGCTACGGCTTTTAATCTTAATGATACTTGGCGGGCAGCTATAATCTTTCATTCAAAATCAAGTTTGCTTTCTTGTGCAAATACTCGCCTATTGGCGTGTTGGTTCCTAGTAGATACATGTGCGGCTACACAGATCGAGGCCTTGCTTCTTAAAAGTGTCGTATCCGAAGGGTGTCATGATCACTCGGAAGGAAAGGGCATACAATTCGCTCAAACAGAAGACCCGAAACATTATGCAAGTGTCCCGCAACCAGTCCCAGGAGGACACAAGGCACGGAAATCCTAAAAGGAGTGGACACGGAGCCACAACCTAACGCGCTCATGAAGTAGAAAGTTGGCTTCTAGAGCCACCATATGTATCTAGAATTATATAGTAGGCAGCTTGCCACGTCCTTGGTGCCCTTGAGGAGGCCCGGACTAACTGCAACGCAGTTTTAGTCTCTCCGACGTTAAACTATTTCATTCATTCATTCATTCGTTTATTCCATGATCACTAAGCGGATTTATCGTTCCTTGTAAAATGAGGCATCCTCCCCAGGTGTTGGCATGCCCCCCAAAACCGAGGTGCGTAGGGTGCATACTACTGATGGATTCCCGTCTCCTAGAGATGTGCCGTGGCATGGAGGCGGTGGGAACTAACTTTAGAGATGCCGCCGGCGGGAGATGAGATCTCGATTCCATGCAGGCCGTTCTGCATCATTCGGGGCTGGTGGTCCCGCACAGACGGGTGGCTTCAAGCCTCAATCAACCTACCAATACGACGTTACATCGGCATACTAAGTTAGTCGATAACGACGACGGGTACCGATACCGGTTTCCCTATTATTCGTTTCTGGGCAATAGACCCCGAATTTGCCAGGTCGGTGTCCCACGCACAAGATCATAGACCCCGGGCTCCACTATGATAGACTTCGCAGAATAGTGTGTCATGGTAGAAATGAACGGCTTTGCCTACACGACTAAAGGTTGTGAACACTCCCAGGACCATATTTTCAAGGCGGACTGTTGGGGTAAGTGCAGGTTCAATACCGCATAAGGAACAAGACTTAATTACAGGATGTTAGCGATATGGGAGGCAATAGATTATGTTTGATTTGGTAAACGATACTCGAGCTAAGATGACACATCTCTTGCTGGATGTGGTTATGACCGACTATCGCTCTCGATAATAATTAATGTTTCATCTTGGTTTGGAAATGTCCCCGGTCAGGAAAACCAGTTGCCGTATGGGCTGGCCATATGGTTCCATGATTTAGGTACCCAAAGAAACTGTCCTCACTAGCGGGTAGCTCACTGCGAATGACATTTGATTCTAGAGTCTAATAGACGGTAACACTTAACTGGCCAAATCCAACGAGATCAAATCGAGTTTAGCACAACAGTCATTAAGCCCAGCCCCCATCCATTCTTCGCGGAACGTTTGGACGGCCGCTCTCAGGCGGTCTATGTGACTGTGAACGAGCCCCCTGAGCATCGAAATCCAGTCAAGCGAATTGTCGATGAGAACCGCCCCGATCCTGATGCTATCCTCCTCAGCTAAAGAGCTCAGATTACAAGACTCCACACACGAGAGCTTCGTAACGAGGTGCAGCTGGGCTTTCACTACTCGATTTAGGTTGAGAATGCAGAGTAGCGCAGCTTCACGGCGTACACCACAGGACAAATGACAATTCCTTATCTTATTCCACGCGTTCATTGAGTCCCTGAATAACGATAGGTAAGCCGTGATGCTGAGTGCTGGAAGAGCCTGGATATTGATCGCCGAGCTTACTGCCTCCGTGGCATCCCATAAATCGCAATTAAAAAGACTGTATACTAGTTCCCCCAAACATTCACAAGACCTTGAACTCATCTTCGCATCTAAGCCCTGTGGCTCTCCTAGCATATGAGCTGGTTGGTGCTGTTCCTCGCCTGTGGACCCTGCACTGCCCATCACGGAGTCCAGTATATATACGCTGCGTGGTGATGCTGGAGCCTGAGTGAGAAGAGATTGTTTTGGAATGGGGAACTCCTCATTTTTGTCGTCCTCTATAGGAGCTAATGGCATTGACGGAAGACCCGCCAAGCCCGCGTCCCCGGTTCCCACGCTGGGGTCGATCGCTGGAAAGGACCACGAGTCTAAGTCTATTCCTATGCTTAGTACGTTGTCGTTCTCATTCTGCTGTAAAGAAGGCTCTACGCCAATGGTCTCGTTGATTGAATCGCTATATTCCCATGGTGGAGTATCAAAGTTGACGGAAGGAAAATCGGAGTGTTCTGTTACAGATTCGGCGGATTCATGTTCGCTAGTGTCCGCCACTGGCAGTTGCTTGGCCCAGTCTTCAGCTTCAAAGTCCGACGGAACAGGTGTAGCGGCCGTGTGTGATTTTCGTTTCTTTCGGCTAGGGGAATAAATGCAGGGTCTAGACAGGGAAATACATTTCCCACAACTTGGTTTCTCGCCGTCGCATCGGATCTAGCCAGACCCCGAAAATCAGCAATGATAAAACGAGCGCTCGTTCGTCTAAAGTAGCGCAATACCTTTGACAATCGACATCCGTCGCATGCAGTATGTCTCCGCGGTTTATTATCTGTTTTGGGGGCATATATTTGTGTAGTGGGAGTAGAATGAGTGGTTTGGGTTGAGAAAATCCCAAACATGGCCACGTTTGGCCACGGATGGCCTAGAGATTTGAGTTGAAGAGCGGCTAACTTGTAAACTAAAGTACGAATACATCTGAGGCGCTCTTGGAGGCTACAGGGCAGTAACACCCGAATCAACAACATCTTATTATATAGCCAGTCAGATAGATGAGAGTTGATCTGTTGGGCTCTTTGTCGAGGTGTGAATATTGGGCATGTGTTATGGCGATTGCATGGAGGGGGGCAACTTTGAACGGGGGCGTGGAATCAAGCATCTCATGAGACGTGAGATGTACTTACTCATGCCTAATGTCTCAATAAATTACGCCTCAAATGCGTCACCGTGCGTGCTGAGATGCGGAGCTTCCGTTTATACTACTAAAGCGTTTTCGATCCCCTTAAAAAAGACGATCTCCACAGTAGCGCGCGTTAGAAAGCCGATACCCGAGAGTCCACGGATTACTGATTGAAAAATAGAGACATATATACAGTGCGCCTATTGGCGCCCGGCTTGTATCATTCTGGTAAAGCATGCGTAGTATACAATCAAGCGAAACAGCGTCGTCGTGTGTGTGTAGATGTAAGTCTCGGGGGTATTTTCCGGGTTTTGGTGGTGAAGTTGGAGTAAACGGTTTACGTGTATTTATTACAGCTGATCGGCCGTCTTCCACCTTCCTCACGCCAGCATTGGGATACTCTTTATTGTAGTGCAAAGTATCTAAATACACTTTCTTTTCGGGGTTGGATGTAGTTACCTATGGATGCAATATGTCCGGTTCCTTAAAGGGATATCCCACGAGTGGCATCTCAACGCGGGAACTGGGACTTCATTATTAGGTCCTTTGACTTGGAGATAGTCGGGGGTTTCGCAGCTGAATACAAGGTGTCTCTAGCTGTTCTTGTAAAGCGCTAGGCAACGAAGACCTGTTCCATATAAATGAACTAGCCGACGAGGCGTTATAAGGGTAATTAACTTGCACTTCCGTAAACAGGCATGAAGCTTATTTAATAGGTTTTAGGAGGAAAACAAAGGTACCTTCCCTTGGAATAGAATAATAGCTTTGCTCTCGGTGAAGGAATAACAAAGACCGAGAAATCGCCCACCACCCAAATCAAAGTCTGTATCTCGCGGACAAAACGACGCCGTTATTGCCCTCCGGGCAATAACGGTATATAGGTCCCACACCTCCGCGACACTGTATCTATTACTATTTGTGGTTAAAGTATAAAACACAGTAACGAGAAGCAACGGTCACAGCTTACGCTACTAGTAGTTCTAGTACTGACATATTTTAATTGCACAACAAAGGACGCTCTATCTATGATAGTAGTCTCTGGTAAATTGATTTACACAGTACGAACCAAAGCCTATGATATGCCCTAATCCTCATATAGTTTCGTAACAGCAAAGGTAACCTGGAGGCCATGGATATATTAAGCGGAAGTATTTTAACAGGTAAAGAGTTGGGAAGCTGGAAATAATCTATTCTTATCCTCCAGGCAAAAATAATTATATAGCTCTCGCTATATAAAATAAAATTCTAGTATGATGTTTTAATCGAGTCCTTGGATTTCCTTCCTTTTCTTAGTTCCTGAGCTGCTGCAGTTATCCACTAAGTTGTGGTGGTGAACCTGCTGTAGAGGTAAGACATTTCGAGATCGTTTTTGGCCACCCACTCCGGGTAAGGAAATCATCTAGATTCTTGTGTAGTACAGTACATAATATCGGAACCATCTCGTGATGGACGTCGCATGAGGTTGGAAATCGTCAAACACACTTAAAGAGAGAGGATTAACAATTATCTGAGAAACACCGAGACATGGAGTACATAGAATACCTACCTCTACAGGATGGCTAATAGGCCTGATATTGGAGGACTCAATAAACAGGTTATTCAATTGGTCTCTGAACCTGTTGGGAATGCTTGTGTATCACTCTACAACGCGGTTACTACTAATGCTGGCTGACGACGGTGGCTCTCAACCATGCATCCTTTACCATGGATTATTAATGCCACAATCACGGCGACCCGCCCCATCGGATAAGTTGGGTTTTAATGGTCATTTGATGAAGTTATCAACGCGCGGGCTTGCCAAGTCCGTCTCTCCGGGGGAATCCCCGGGGGGCAAAGACTTCGGAATTATCCTTTTGTTACTATTCCAATATCAGCATGGCCTTCAGCCCATGCACTAGCAGATCGAATAGAGAAAAACAGAGGAATGCCTGGTTAACTTATTAGTATAATAAATTCATGTCGATAGTTTTCTAGTTTCTATATTAAGACTGTTTATGACGTAACACTACTATACGACAAGGGAGGTTTAAATTTCGTTAATGTAAACAAACCCCTTATAATTTGCTTTCATAATAAATAGTAATTATTATTCATGCCTCTCTATTTCTGTATGTATAGTATGCTATGTATGTATGGGGTATGCGCTTGTGTGATGTCTATATTACGAATGACTTGTGTGTTACCACTACTTTTCATGAATCGTCCCGTTCGTTCGTCGTTTTTCTCGTTCCATTTATTTGTCTTGGTCTGCACAGAGGAAGCGCGTTAAGATTCCTCTTCTCACAGTACCGAAGCAAATAGCAAGACCAACCGCACTGGGAAGCCGTACGTTGATGTATACTGGTTCTCTCGAATAACGTAATATGATAGAGGGCTTTGATATGAATGATGTAAAAAATTGGTAGTGTTAATGATGAATAAAAAGCTAGGAAATGTTGTCGTTGTTTTGCGTGCTCCCAAGATGAGTCAGGCTGGATATGACCGAACCCCTATGCAGACCAGACCAAACCTTGTTCGCCCCTTCGCGACCCATGCCCCATCCTGAGTGACCGTAAAGAAAATATGCTAGGCTCCATCATGAAATATATCTAGTCCGTTACATACATACGTAATAAGAAAAAAAATTTATCTGGCAGTCGTGTTATCCACTCGCCATGAATGGGAATAGTAAATAAAATGGGGTATCAACAAGAAAGAGGATTGCTATATCTTCCTAGCGTCGAATAATGTCAAGCTCAGGCTTGTGTCGTTATCCCCTACGCTGGGCGTTGGCTCGTTTAGTATCTCCCAGCGCCTGAATGCGAAGGGGCTAAGTTTCTCTGGCGGCAATCCCATACCCAGATTCATGGCCATCATCCTCCGCTCGTGGACACCTGCTGGTGGCTTTTCCCTATGTGCCAGCATAAAGTTCTCAGCCGGATCAGCGGAGAAGCTGAATAGATATCTGAGTCGATGATCCGCGGTATAGTCCTTCACAGCACGCACACATTGAAGGCGGGCCTCCTCGGGTAGGTTGTCTGCGAGGACTAGCGCAATGTCGAAAACACGTGGTCCGAGATGCGATGCTGGATACTTGTCGAGTTCTAGCACGATCCCTGCTAAAATAACGAGAACACGAGCACGCGTATCGCTACCTGAAAGCTTCGAATGATCGGCAGCGGCCGAAAACTGAGAGGCCTGAAGAGCTAGATATGAAAGAAGCAAGGGAAGCCAATGCGTGAGCACCACTGCTTTTAAGGCGGCGCATTCTTCGCTTGTAGACCCTAGAATCTCCCAAAGGTCGGTTAATCTGTCAGCCATCCCATTTGAAAACGGCGTGAGTTTTGATGTCGAGGTGCCTCGAAGCACGGAATCAACAACCGTAAGTAAGTTCTCTGCCATATGAACGTCACCTTTGGACAGAGTTTCGTCAAATGGTAGGTTTTTCATCGAGGGGAATAGGTCTAAGAATCGTGCTTCCGCTCGATTTTTCAAATGCAGGGTAATATCAGAGCTCAGATAAGAGAGCATCCCCGTCCACATGATGTTATCTGCTTCAATCGCATTGTCCATCGCAATTGAAAGCTGCTCAAATTGCGCCTGAAGCCTTTCAGCCCCTTCAGGAGTGCTAGGGTCGTGAATTGCCAAATTTAGTGAAAGTTTGACTTGACAGAACGGGAGCGTAAATTCGTTCGCTAGCTCCAAGACCTGCTCGAAGGTCTTCTGCCCACCTCCACATTGTGGCACCAATAGTTTGGTCGTGAGAGCTTCGATGAGCGTAGCTAGCTTAGCATCTGGGCATTTGAGCGATAGTGTCTGACTAGCGGCCTGTGGGTCGATGAGGACTAAATCCCTGAGTAGCTCGAATAGATGAGACTTGACTTTTTCATCGTCGAGAGGCTGCGGTCTAGGTGGTTGTTGGTTTCGGGAGGCCGCATACTCTGCTAGCGACCCACGGACTAAGAGCATGACCTCTTTGGCATACTCAAGACGGGCTTGTTCTTGGATAATTCGAAACCTATAGCAGTCATCCAAGGTTATAATCTGATCCGGAGCCAATGGTTTCATCAACATTTGCAGAATCTCCTGCATATAGGTAGAGGCTGAGCCCACGGCGTTAGGGTGAGTTTGCGTCCCCTGATTTTGGCTTCTCAGAGCGGTTGCGAGGAGAGTTGTGAGCGAGAGACTGCCAGAGCTAACGAGAAGTGGGTACATCTGAGCAATCGGTGCTCGCTTTATCAGCTTGCGAATATGTTGTACCCAGTCTTTCATCAAAGTGTCAAAGTATTGCGTGTCGAAAACTCGGAGTCGCGACAGCAAGATGGAATAGGGGCGCTGTCGTTCGTCACCTTTCGTCCAGCTGTCGAAAAGTTTTTTTACGATTGTATGAAAGAGACGCTCCATGGTATGCTTGTCAGCACTCGTATAATTAGCAAGCTTCTCAATCTGTTCGCTTAATTCTGTCTCATCGTCTTGGAGCTGTGTAGCCATGTTGTCAGACAGTGGCGACGAGACATCCACGGCATTGCTTCGATCTGCTGAAAGCAACTCATTTCGTAGCTGTAATGCTATCGACTCGAGTCCAGGGAGTCGTGGGGCAAGGTTCGTGAGTGAAGCAAGGAGTGGTCTCGCTCCAAGGCCTTGTTCGACGCTGATCGTCCTGAGACGTTCGTAGAATGAATGAAAAAGCGGCTTCGCCGAGCCAATCGCGAAGAATACTGGTAAATGGAGGCTGAGCGTGTTCACGCAACAAGACAGCGTCTCAACGTCGGAGGATTGTGCCATATACCCAAGGGTTGTATCAAGCATGCTAAAATCTTGAGCAGCTTCCAATAACGATCGGACTATATCAAAACATCTCTGAGGTGGCTCGAGATGAGCCTTCTCTGTCTGGAACTGTTGAACGATGCTGTCCACGAACTCGTTCGCGAGCCACCAACAAACTTCAAATTTCAACGCCCGACTGCTCTTACCTATCTTCTTGGCTAATTTTTTGACGCTCATTGGCGGTTTTTGCGATATTGGGTCGTTAGGCTCGAGTGGAACGGACAATGCATGCTTGATATTTTTAATCGCTGTCCCAACGTCGTATGCCTCAACGTCAACAGAAAACTCGGCCCTCCTAAGTAGAGAAGCTCGCAAGCTCTTCATGGAATTAGGGAACAAGTGAGAAGGGATCTCGGCTAGAAGCCTCATACAACAAGGTCCATCGGGATGTGCATCCGAAGGGCTGTGAAGCCCGCCTCGAGCGATGAGCCATTGAATATATAGGGGGACGGAAAAATGGCCCGAGCGAACAAGCTCTGAGACAAGGTGGTAAATACTATGTTTTCGTGGGGCTTCTTGGAGCGCATCGGCGTCTAAAAACCCAAGTATCTCGCCTGTAAGATCGGTATTGGGATCCGAAATTGAGCGCAGAATTGTCGCAGCGACATATACCTTTGCGGCACCAAACCGGTAAAGTGATGTGCACCATTCAAGTGTGGTGCGTATGAGAACAGGGGTATTTTGGGTGGCCTTCTGTATTTGTCCAGGAATATCATCCTTGAACGGCAGGCGGAGCATACTGTCAAGTAGTGTAACTAGTGTGCTTCGGACGGCTGGTTGTGTTTTGACCGTAGAGCTAGTTAATGAGTCATTTCGAAAGTCGATGGTTTTGAATATAGCGTATGTCGATTCCTGGTTTGAGGAAAGAAAAGATTGTAACGAATCTCGAAAGCGAGCCCATGTTGTAGGATGTACGAAGCTGTCTGGGCTTGTTGAGATGAGGGATTCGACAAGAGACCCTAGCTGAGTGGACAGTGGTAGTAGGATATCTCTGTCCGGGCTGTTATATATCTAGTCCACAGTTAGGAAATAAATGTAAATAATTTGTTGGTATAGTTAACCCACAGAGCAGTGATGATTAAGCATAGCTGTAGCCAGCCGCCGCCCATGCCGCCGGAGCTTGAGCATGTCTTTCCAGTATATCTGAATTAACAAGAGCCACATAGGTAACTTGGCGTCATTGCTAGTTTCCAAACTAGAAATCAGCCATTCCATATAGTGGTCGCGGTCTAGAAGATGCTCAGCATAAAGGTGGGTAGCAAGACGAATGCTATATATGGTCAGTAGGGAATACTCATTGAAAGACGACTGATACTTACGCATATGTGACTTTCGCCTTCCAGTCCTCTTCAAGGAATGCGCCGATGACGGCCTCAACAAACTGCTCTACGCATAAGGTCCAATCTCGGATCCACTTCACCTCCCCGCCCATGACAAACGTGTTGTTGACGCCTTTACGCTTGAAGGCCCGAATTTCATTCGCCCCTACACATTTTGCAAGCCAAACAGCTCTATCGGTCGGGACATTCTTGTTGAGACACTGATCAAGTAACACGCGGCCCCGAATGCCGTGAGGGATTGTTCTGCTGAGCCGGCGGAGGGGGATGGTGGAATTAGCAAGGTCCTTCAGCCAAACCTCTCTCTTCGTATCTGTAAGGGTGACACGCGGTGGCGGTTTGAAGGTAGATGGTGATGTGATTTGCCCAATGTGACGTCGCTGATATAAGACACCCGTCAAAATCGTTGACAGCGCTTGTAGCCCGCTCTTATGCTTTAAAGCTGGAAACAAAGCGGCCTTTGCAGATGCCGCTTCTTGAGTTGGTTGCGCTGGAGCCTTGTCGAAATAACCAATACGAATTATATTATCAGAGAACTGGTCTTCGGGATGTCCTCCACGCCAAGGATAGAAGTCGGCATGGCCTGAAAACGCATTAGTATCTTGTTGGCTGCCACCTTCAGTTTTCCTGGTCCTACCACACGGCTCTTGCTTCCCCATACTCGAATATCGGGGCGCTTCAGAAGGCGCATCCAATACGAAGGGTTTAGGACGCGAGTCCTTCTTTGTAGGCGCGTTTGTTGGCGGCGGTTGAAAACGCTTGGTTGGTGCCGCGAACCGGGCCCGGCGAGGAGGCATAGGGAGAGGAGTTGAATCTCCGTCAACGGTCTGGCATCTCGACGTTTGTGGACTCATGTCACCTAGGTCGGGGGCATCGGCCATGGACATGACCCGCGACGGAGTGAAGACTTTGTTCGCTGACAATGGGTCGGGGTTTTGGGGGGATTCGACGAAACCCGAGTGGACGATGTTATCGTTGGCCAACTCGAGCTTAAGTTTGGACCCTCCCCTCCTCGGGGTTGTGCCATATCGGGTTTGCGCAGCATCGCCTCCGTCGGCGCCCTGCTCGTTGTTGAAACTATCAGACCTTCGTATCGGGGATTGCGGTAGGTACTGCTGGGATAGCGAGCGCTGAGTTGCGGGTCTCTGCGACAACCCCGAGCCGCTTAGTGTTCTCTGAGGCTGTCGCTGAGAGAGGGCCAAAGGGGGCCGGGAGGTCATCGCGGGCGCTCGGACGGTAAGTACTCCATAGTTCCAATACGATGGGAGATTAGATAGGAGGTCGAACGAGTGGCCAGGGGAAGTGAACGGTCGGATGCGAGATCAGAGATGAATGCGGCGTTGAGGTGAGGCAGGGTCCGAGCTCGAAATGAGTTGCGGGAAGAAGTCGACGATGGGTAGTCGGAGATGGTAGCCGACGTCGTGACGGTGGTGTCTGTGTCTGGCTGTGTCTGGCTGTGCTGTGCGGACTGTCAATGAGGTACTGTGTATGTGTGAGGTGTGGTAGGAGCCGTGCTCATGGTCGGAAGCAATATGGTGTAATATGGTGGTTATGGCTTAAGCAGGAGAGGGTTCGACGAGGCTTGGGGATAAACGAACCACACACACGGTAATGATTGGTACTCTGATATCGGCGATACCCTCAAGGCTCGCAGGGATGCTACATAGAGGATACCAGATATAGTATAGGCCTAGGTACCTGACAAGGCGGGAAGGCAAGCATCCGTGTGCGCACAGCACCTGATACTATGGTAGGTATGGTAGAATGGTGTAGTGGTGTACCTGTACCTACCTCGTAGTGTAGCGTGTACCCACCTAGTATACGGTAGGTACTATCTATACTATACTGTATTGAAAGATGATGTATCGTCTATCATCCACGTACTGTAGATAGATACCTGCTTCCCGACCTACCTACATGGAGACAGATGAATAAATAGAATGAATGGGGATAGAATGGGAATAGGATGGAGAGTAGGATAAGACAGGGCGGATTGAGAGGCGTAAGAGGTTGTCATCAGGGTTAATCCCTATCGTAGACTTGCACGGCACTTGAGGTGGGCAGGGTACCTGGGGGGCTCACGATTGCGTTGCTGCGGTAAAGTTTGGTATGCCAGCAGCAAAACAACGCAGTCCTGACTGTAAGTGAGAAGTAAGTTAAGAGGAGACACAAAGAGAGGAACAGTACGTAAAACTACCTAGGTATGTACCTATAGTAGCTACACTACTTAGTAGATTGCAGATAGTGCACAGTGGTAGGGGTATGAATGCAGGTTGGACGCAGGCGGACGCAGGCGTGGATGCTGCGCTCGCTCGCTGCTGGCTGCAGACATGGGCGATAGGTGCAGGTTCTGGTGCAGGTGAGGTGGAATTTATCATTTATTATGGATCTGGTTTAGCGTGATCTGCCTTACTCCGAGGCCTGAGACTGTGCGAGGCATTCCGCGCGCAATGGCGAACTGGTATCGAAGCCGCGGGATGAGACGATGGGAGCCGGTGGCAGACATGGATCAGCTCCAGTGCCAAAATTATACTAGTACTGTAAGGTAGTTGTAGGTGAGGAGGTACGTAAGTAAGTAGGCAGTGTACACTAGGTAGATAATGAATGACATGACAGCCTCCAGGTACCTGACTGCGTAATGTACTAATGTAGTGTACAATGTCTACAAATACCTACACTACCTGCGCTGTTCCGGTCCATCGTAATTATCCAGCTGTCAGTTCCTTATTTAGGTACCTACCTTGGGTACTTGAGGTAATACAGGCTCAGAGCCAGTGTGCCACTGCCAAGCACCCACGTACCTAATCAGACAGAGACTCTCTCGTTATTATTACTCCCACCCTGACCATTCATTATCATCACCATCATCATCATCACATACCTACATAGTACACATACATACTATAGTATACACGGCAGAAAATAAGACCCAACTCACTCACACTGTCATTCATCAGACTAAGACAATCATCCATGATACTAGAATTAGTACACTACTAGAATGATTTGGTAGATCCCGGAATACTCCGTGTCTGCTCCGTGCAGGACCCTGTGTAACCAGAAGATCGGCTTTGTTACGCCTGTCGACTAACTCTTAAAACTCTGTCCCCAACACGAGTCTCCGCCTTTGGCGAGACGTTCATATACACTAGATAGAACCAGAGATATATGGCTCATGACCTAGCCTATCTCTACTCGAGTTACGAGTCGGTAGTTGGCTGTGTGCTCTCAGAGCATCGCCACGTACCTTCTCCGTACCCCGCAAGTGGAATTTGATTGTTCCTTCATCTATCTCGGACGAGACAAAGGCCCCAAGTGGCTCTCTAACAGGAATGCCTACACTACTTGTCTTGCTCGTCCCAAAGGTATCTTACTATATTGGGTCAGCCGGCGAACCTCGATTCCCATTGCCATACTGGCCGCCCCTGCGCATACTACCATTATGGGTTACACCAATTGGAAGACATGTTACCTTCCTACACCTCATGGTAATGATGATCGGGTGTCAGCAACATTCGCACAAAATAACCCACAATTAGACAAAGCCAAGGAATAGTAATCGTCCACATTCCTGGCTCCACGCGCACAGGGCATCTATCTCACCTCTGCCTCCTCTTTCAAGGAGCCAAGGTTTATTGGCGACGGGCGCCCAACTCAGAAGATGGAATTTACTAGATAGATATGGAGGACCTAGATAGGTTAGGTAAGTGTGTGTGCCCGGCTCTGTGTTTGGGCACAACCTTCTACCTTTGTCAATACCTATCATTCTCTCCATTCAGCATACAGCCTCCGCTCCGGGAGCAATACACTAATTGACGAGAAGCGAGGTGACACATCAGGTGGTTAGGTAATCAGGCTTCGGCCCAGCCGGCCATTTTACTCGAGTAGCGTACGCTGATGCGCTTGCTAGCTTCCCCGATCAATCCAGTGAGCACATGGCAATTATTGTCACCGTTTCCTATTTCGGGGGTCGTACGTACTAAATTATATCTCCGCAAATCGCTGACAAACCGGCTACGCAGTTTCTATTTGCGTTAAGAGGCGAGAAATAGCTGATCGGATTGCTAATACAACGCAGGGCTTTCGCTCGCTTGGCGCGCCTATGCTTACACTCCGAGATTGTTTCGGGTGCCGATGTACTCGCTCAACTCGCGCGCTTCTAGGCCTCCATTGTGGTATTTTGTAAAGTTGCCTTCGGTACCACGGATCTCGTCGCATTTTGCTTGACCCTCATTGGCTTGTTAGCTAGCCTTTTTTTGCGAGCACTCCAACGGTGCATCCTATTCCAACTCACGAAGCCAACTCAGGACAGTCCATGCCATTCAGATCCTGACAAATGACGAACGCGTGCATCTCGTCTAGACTCGGTGCACTATTTGATACCCCGTAGTGTAGTGTGGAAGATGATAGATTAGGCTATCAACTACACTACGAGAAGATCATGTGATGTACCGTGGAACGCCCCGATACCCCGTGATTCTAGTCCCCCTGATCAGCTGGAAATTAGCACCCGACGCTACACTATCTAGATACTACAGTACGTACTCCCGTTGTTTCGTTCTGCGATGCCTGTCCTACTCCGAGTGGTGAAACATACGTTCTATAGTATATTTCCCTCTCGATCTATGGACGAGATGTTGTCTTCGGTTAGGTTAGTAAGATGACCTAAACATGGTTCGCTTAGGAAAAGGGGGTTGACAATAAGCACATATGAATATTTGTCCATCTGCAATGAGTGAGTGCTGTACCGCGTTGTCTTACTGCAGCATCCTAGTTGAGATGCCGAGAAAGACTACGGATTCAAGGAGATACCTCACGGAAAGAAAACGACTGGGCCTCGAATATACTTGGCACGTATTGCATGATCTAGATGTATATGTCGGTGGGCAACTGCTACTGCATTACGTCTTGCCGTATCTAGATATCTGTCGATCGGTGACCCCAAAATTGAGGTTGCATCGATGATGCAAAAGTAGTCAAAAAAAGTCTCAACCTGGGGTAAAGGTAGTGTAGGTGTATATTGGCGTGATAGGAGTTGTGGGATGTGGTCGTAACATATCTCGCCATAATATTGAAATAATCGGTCCCGTGCTGCTGGGATGAGAGGGCCGAGACTAACCCAATGCTGACCCCGGATAGCTATAGCCTATACAGTAGTGTACTGTAGGCAGGTACACTATTAGGTACACTGCGAGGTAGGGTACTTTGGTAAACTACTAGTATTCTTCGACACTATCTGCACTAAGGCGAACCCGGCCTAGCGCAGTTCATTTCCCCGGGCTCCCTGTTCATTGGTCCTCTGACTGACTGGACAACGGTACCGACTCAACGACGACACCCTTTCGCGATCAGCTTCCGAGCATTCAACCAATTCACGCCGACTTCGCATTTCTGTCTCGGTGGAAACAATCCAGCCACAGGAAAAGGAATATCCCCGCATCCAGCACCGGGAATTCAACCATCATGGCGTCGAAGAAGGACATGCGACGGCCGGACCTAAGTAAGACAAACCAAACCAACTCCCCCGATTTACGCAGCGCGTGGCGCATCGCATCGCATTACGCCATGGGGACCATAAAGGGAAACCCCGTAAATTCATGACAAGGGGAGAACAATGCTAACAAGCTCCGTCTGGCGCGAATAGTCGTCCCTTACCAAGAGCCTCCCGTCGGCAAGTCGGGCGAGACCCCCGAGTTCTCGTCGACGTTATCGTCGACGATGCCCATGGCCGCCATCTTCACGCGCAATAAGTACATTGGATGGTACGTTTGATCCTGCACCATCTGCCTCTACAGCAGAAAGGAAAGAAAGGCCTAATTCCAGGCCTCGGAATCAAGGCCCAATGGATTTGAACCGAGCCGTGTAGCAAGCGGAATGAACTACACTCTCAGCTAACATCCATCCCCCCTTCCGCAGGGCCGCCGTCGTCTTCAGCATGCAGAGCTGGCTAGGCGAGAGCGAGGCGACGACGCAGAGCACGAGCACGCCCGGCTACTTCAGCGTGGGCATGTCAGGTGAGCAAAAACTCCCTTTGCGTCTTTGCCTATTCAACATTCCCCCCTTCCCTTTCAACCCAGCGGCGTATCCCAAACACTAACCGCAACCGATCACAACAAACAGTCATGGCTCTCCTCGTGACGTACCTCCCTATTTTCATGCCTCCGGTCCCAGGACAAGCCCAGCCACCCGCCCCTGCCGCCGCATAGACGACCACCACCACCCGAACGAGAAACGTTACCCTTCCGTCTTCCAGCTCAAGTATTACGCTATCTTGACTAACCCAGGCGGTAAATGCAAATGGAAGACGAGGTATAATTGAAGAGAAGGCGAAATAGGATACCCAGTATATATTTACATACCCACCAACGCAAAAGCCATCACTTGGGGGAAAATGTCGCCAGTTAAATAAAAAGGAGGGGGGATAAGCGAAGACACATCATGTCTCGCAAGACGAGGTGTCGTACGAAAATAACTTTAGTCCTAAAAAGCTCGCAGACGGAAAGTGTAATAATACAAATAAAACCAAGAAAAAAACATACCAGAAGCATTCGAGGACCTAGAGCGCTTAACCACCACCAACAAGGAAATAAATATCACTAGGGGTAGGATCAAGATATATCCAGAGTAGGCGTAAATCATGCAATGCGAACTTTCATCTATGTCCAAAAAAAGGGGGAGAGGTTATATGTTCCATCTGTATGTATTTCGTTGACACTCCAAGCCAACTCCAGACAAAGAATGCCGCCTACGCCGTGCGCCGACCCCGATTCTCAGAAAAAGTGAAAGCAGAAAAGGTCGCCTTGCTTGCCCCCGTCCTCCAATGATACGTACGATCTCAGTGCCTACCTAATCATACATTTTCCCTCTCGTCCTATCGTATCATCCCGTCAATCCCTCATAGCTACAATACATGCCTGAAAGTATTATGAATAGCCCCGAATTTCGAGTATTTCCCCACAGCTCTAATTACCCATAACCGAAGGCTGCGCCTAACGGAGTGATATCCCACTTAATCCTCGTCGAAGATCTGATATGTATTCTGCAGTATCGTATCCACGACGCGAACTTGCCAAGCGGCATCCGCGATGTTACTACCCGGGGCCGTCCCCATAAGCGTAGGTCCGAACACGATGGCGAGATTCTGGGAGCTCATGCGATTGACGGTGCTGTTCTCCATCACTCTATGCAAATGGAGCGTTAGGGCGCGTAAGGTAGCATAATTGGGGTCTGGAAGGCCATTGATGATAGCATGCATGCTATCCCTTCGCACAATGTCATCGTCGTGTTTTGCTGCGTCGATGAATGCCGAGTAGTTCTCGGACGTGAGAAGGGGGTCAGGGAGATCACGAAGGAACTGCTTCAGCAAGCCGGCAACACTATTGACGTCATGGAAGAAATTTTCGGGGTTACGGAAGTCCAGGATATGGGATTCTTGATCTATACGGATGGTTAATCAGCGGGCCAGGCAAACATGGAGTAAGGGGGTTGAACGAACCGGTGTCGAAGAGATTCTTCAGCTTGTTCACATGCATTGACGAGCCAGACAGCCGATAAATTCCCTCTACGGCAAGGCCGTACAAATCGACCGCCTGTATACACTGGTGAACAACCATGGGAACAGCAAACTGGTCCCGCTCGTACAGACGCGCAAGGGAAACACCGAATACTTGTTTCCCGCCCGCGCTAGGATTGCCATACATCTTGGGAGGGGAGGCCGAGCGTGCAGCCAATTCCTGCGGGGGCGGAGGCCCCGCAAAGCCACCAGAACCCCCTTGCTGAGGGGATTGTGCCCGTGGTGGTTGTGTCTGGAAGGGCAGTGCTCCTAGCTGTGGGGGCCCGCCCTGACTAGTCAAAGAGCTACTTACGCCGCCATTGAATCGCGACTGCTGAGGGAGAGCATGAGTTGAATTTCGTGCGCTGTTGTATGTTTGCTGTGGCTGCATATTCGACTGGGTTAGCATGGCTCCGTGGCTATAGCTTCTCTCGTGTCCCAGTCCTGATGAAGGCCGCTGGCCAGCCGAAGCGGAAGGGGGCGCGAAATTCTGGGCTGGACTACCCTGACCCGTGGAGGGGTTTGTGTCGAAGGTAGCCGTCCGTCCAAACGAACCAGGGGGCGCTATCTGAGTTTGGAGAGGAGGCAAGGGTTGACCTTGTGGTTGCTGTTGAGATTGAGGCCTTGCTGGCTGCTGATGTATTTGCGTCACTTGGTTTACAGAAGACAGATTATGTTGGGGGTTAAGAACCTAGATTCGTCAGTATGCGGGATTCTCTGAGGGGGAATAGATGGACAGCATACCGGATTGCGCTCATATTTAGGCTCGGGCGCCTTTGGGCCGAGTTGAGAGTGAAAACTGGTAATGTAGTCTTCGAGATCCTTCTTATTATCTATAGCGTGAATAACTTCCTTAAGGCTCTGCGAATATTGGCCCGGGGAAATGGCATTTTTCAATGGGCTGATGACGAGTCCATTGCTGAGAAGTAGTTTCTCGTTGAAGGAGGCTACCCGTAAGCTGTTAGTTATAGATTCAAGAACATACTTGAGTTGCTCCTTTCACTGACCAAACTTCTGCATCTGTAATGTAGTGCCAGAATCGCACTCTCTTATCAGATCTTGCAAGGCTCTAATAGCTTCCGGGCGAGTGGTGGATTCCATCGTAGCCTTCTCTGATTGGTACGCCTGCACCTTGCCCATATAATCTGTATCAGCGGCCTGGGTCTTGCGTAAAAGGTCCTCTTCTTGCTGTGCCGCAGACTTTGGTCCTTTAATACCGAAAACACGAGGGCCTTGCCTAGTCTCGCCGGTTCTCACACGGTCATACTCATCGGCCAATGCGTCGTACTTGGCCTTGGACTTGCGCATAGCTGACTCGATATCTGTGAGGCGCTGCTCAGCAGCCAGGCCATTCTGCTTCCACCCTTTCCGATGTTTTTCTGCCACCGCTGCCACCTCGAGGAGATCCTCATGCATCTGATGTAACGACAGGGCAAACTGGGTACCGTTCTCAGCCATGCGGTCGTGTATTGCAAGCATCTCATCGTACGACTTGGCGAAGCTCCCTTGTCGGTGGTCGGCGTGGTGAATGTTATCCTGATTCGATCTGCAGAGCTTCTTCATCCCCCTCGCATGTTCCTCCTCTAGGACAGATCGTTTCTTCAAGAAAATGGCAAATTCCTACATGCGTGCCAAGTCAACGACAACGTAAGCCGTCGGAAGGATACTCGATTTGTAGCTCACCTTTGCCGAAGCCACGCTCTGCTTCAAGCGATTCAGCAAAGTCGTTATACCAATCTATGACCGTCAGTCGTGATCACCCTCGTATAGGAAGCAGTGCGAGGAGTGGGATTCATACATCGGAGCCCAAGACATCCTGAACTCGCTCGAACGCATCGGACTTTGCGCCATCGGCAGGAACAGACGGGCCGGCATCGAAACCGCCGTTTCCAGCTCCAGGTGGACCGTTGGCAGAAGAAGCAGCACCATTCCCGGGAGAAGGGCTAGGGATATGGCGGGGTGACATGCTGGCCGGTTGCTCGTTGTCGGGCTGTGAAGACGACGGCTTGTCGATGGAAGTCCGGCTAAAGTCTGCCATGGTCGTGGTTGGGATAGGCCGGACGGGTCGAGGTGGGCAGAGATGGGGTTTTCGTAGGTTTGGGTGCGCAGGGAAAATGATCTCTGTTAAAGGTTATCTCGCATTAACAGCCAACTCAGTAGTCGATCGATCGCAAAGAGTAGGTCGCAAAGAGAGTGAAACGTGCGAGTGCGTCAAATGTTCATGCAAGACGAAACGTTGAGCTTGGGCAGCGTTTTTTTATATATATATTTTCGTTGGACGTTGCGCGTACAGATAGATCGACGTAGATGTGTTTGACAGCATGCGCCTGAATTAATTGGCGGGAATCAAGTAAATCAGTAAATATGAGCCTATTAATAGTCCTAATCCTCCCTATATTAGCGAACGGGGTGTCAAGGTGTCATGCGACAGTGAGTTGAAGAGCTGCAGAGTCAACCCGTGTTCGTCGATACCTGAGCCAACAGCTGTCTGATAATATGTAGGTATCTTCTCCCATCACATAATGTAATGGATGAGGCTAGTAGATTGGACCAATGATGTCGGGCCACCGGGTCGGGGGTGTGGTTACATAATATAGTGGCTTGAGTGGAGTACTTACTACCTACAGTATGTTCTATGTAGCGGTTTTGCAAGGGTTTAAAAGGTACCTAACTGACCTCCCCGCCCCAAGGGTGCTATGTGTGTAGTGTACCTACCTCTGGGTACAGTCTAGGCAGGACATCGTAGGGGTAAGGTAATATGCGAATAATACAGTGCACATGTTGTACATGCGGCATGTGACACACCGTCTACAAGTCCAAAAGGCCCAAGGTTCATCCCGAGCAGTGCCCGAGGTCAGGTAATACAGTGCCTAATACAATGGTATCATGACCTATTCCGTACAGTGTCTAAGGTAGCTAGGCAGGTGATATGGTACTGTATGTCGTCTATGTGCGTGTACCGAACAAAGCTACCCCACTCGTTCCCATGTTACATCCAAGTTCAGTAAATGCCCTGGATCCTGATGGATGATGGAATTCGATACGAATAAGGATGGCCCTCAATTCAATAACTCTCTACCTTGACGTTATAAATCAATTACACTATACGCTCGGAATAATACCGTATTTTCTTTAAAGAAAAACTTGAAACAGTGATCCGACTCTACAACCTTAAGCTTCAAATGTGTAGTGACTCCCGCAATCTTATTGCCAAACTCTCGCGTGTTGCATGTGCAATGAATGAATATTACTACCTAGCACGCACAGCATCCTTCTCGCTAACCCTAGGCCAGACTTAGGCCTCGGCTCTTCCTCGTCACAAGAATAACACGCCGACAGCACACTTGTACCACAACGCTAGGTAACCGAAAGAGCGGCATCATTGATCGACTCCCGGGAAGGGGAGCGAAAACGAGCTACAATCCTAGCACGTCTTAGAGAAGGCCATTCGCAAACTACATGAAACTCGCCCCCGTGGGGGTAGCGACTCCTGAGAGCCGGGTATCACCACACTGATAGACAATCTACATGGTCTATTCCTATGAGCCGTCCCGGCCCGAATCACAATTAGGGGTATTGCATATTATACTACCCAGATAAGTAGTTGCATCCCGATATACTACCATGGCATCCAGTCCCCAAGGTGTGATTAGCCAAAAGCAATCGACGAAAGTAAACTACAACTATAACTTCTATTCACCAGCACAAAAAGAATAATAAAATTTTCTCTATTCGCCAAATCTATAATGTTTTAACTAGACTCGGGATTAGAAAGAGACTATTCAGTATGATTCAACAGCAGAACCCCAGCAACCCAAATCCCCTCCGGCATTACCTATATAATGATAAAGATAGAAGGTTTTTGCTCTACAAACAAGCCATGAAGATCGATTAGACTAGGGGTTCATTAGTACGAGAGATTTTGTCTGTCTTGTGCTCCTTTTTAGGCGCTCTAGAATGTTGTACCGACAAGAAAAAAGTAGCGCTGAACAATTCAAGGCCATCAAACCTGTGTTGCAGCTTGTTATTTATGTCTTGGCGATATAAATACTTCAAAACACAACCTTAGAATCACTACATGTATACAACATACCGGCGGTTTACTCGCGACCAGACAGTTTAGAACTACTAGCACCTTTCAATCGGGTATTTCAATCTTATATCTTCAATTACTACAGGCATCTACGGGAAGTATATTGAAGTGACCTAGTAACTCATGGGGGTTTACCCTAAAACTACGAGAGAGCCAAACGGTACAAATTACCTTCAGGAATTTGCGGCTTAAATGTACTAATGATATATAAAATGATCCTCAGAGTGACACACTGTCAGCCGGTCCGCTAAGGTCCTAGCCTTAGGAACTATCAGGGCTTCTATATTTGATCCTTAAGCTTCGTCGATACTACCAATTCGCGAAAGACTAGTTTGCTAGTTCCTAGGTAATTTTCAGATAGCCATCGCCTTTTCATCTATAGCATACAGCTCACGTACTAAGTAGCCATCTACTATAGGCGAGCGACAAGACAATACTTAGCGTTAATAGAACTCTCCTATTCTTCTAAAAAAACTACTCTGCCACGGTGTCCGCCAAACACAGTGATATGAATATGAAAATTCGCGCCGTTGGTATTGGTCGAGGATTTCTAGTGAGCCGGTTTATATGTCTTTCGGGAATCAAGAGTTGCAGGTCTGGTGAGGATGAAACTCAAGGTGAGCAAATTATCTCGAGAAATAAAAAAAACTACTACTAGGAACGTCAATTTGTGGATTTAATCTCGGTGTGTAATGAATAATTATGTCACAATAAAAACCGTTCGAAAATATAGAAAAGAGCTTGATTACAAAAAGACGCCCTATGGGGACTATTATAATTGCTAGATTGAATTAGTTTACAATATTATTTTTTTCTGACTATACCGGTAATTGAGACAGGTTTAGCATTGAGCCAAGCCTGTGTTGATGGCGCTTTATATTTGATCTAAGCTCATTCTACGAGCGAGAGATAACACTGGTATTGCCCCAAAATTACACTTGGAACGAAAAGCAATACATATATAGTTTGCGTGGTAACATCACTTGCAACCCAAACCTATGGTAGACCGGCCTTAACAGACATGTTCGAGCTGCAATTCGGCTTTGTGAGTTAAGACACAGCTTCTCGCTTCAATCAGTCACTATTTGAAGTGGCCTAGGATAGGTAGTAATCCGAGGGTGCTCACGACAAATTATACAGCAATTGCTTTTCTTAAAATTGTCCACGTAGACCACCCTCTCCAGTGGGAGGCTTTACAGGACCTGTGAAAACCTGTTCTCCATTGTGTAAGGATTCGAATATGATATACTTAATAAAATAAAACAAATACACTGTTGGTGAATGGGATGGTTGGTTACATCAGGTGGCTGGCCGGCCGGGGAGGTTCGGCTCGAACCTCAAACCTGAAAAAAAGTCCCGAACGCGGGCGCGTCCTCCATTCAGGGTCCATAGTACGTCACGGTGTGTGTGGGAATCCCGGCCGAGAGTGCCAACTAGCATAATAGTAGTCTCCAGTTTTTACACATGCGCTCTACTTGTTCATCCATCCTTCGGGCAATTCCATATACGTTATAAAAAAGAGGGTGTGTAACTGCTGTAGCCGAGATCGAGTCATGTATCAGTAGAATGCTTTCCGGTTCCCCGGAGGGATTCTGGATGCCGGTCGCTGCTGCAGGCGCCTCCTCCACCCACATCCCGTGCCTCAGGCAGCGTGCCATAGGTGTCATACGCAATCCTCCTATAGTAACATCCTTCTGTCGTTGTATGCTATTATCTTTTAAGAATGCTTGCGACCACGTGCCAAATATACCGTATACTAATCACTGTTTTCAACCCCTACGGAGCTCATGTCTCGGTCCGCTAAAAGGGTTTAATTCTTAACAAGAGTAATCTACCCTCCTGTTGCGCTCGCTGCACCCGTCACAAACAAAAAGGGGGGAAATACAATAAAAATAATGGACATGAGCAAAACATAGAGAACTCTCATGAGAGGCTTTTGTAACTCCGGTACGGGGAATCGAACCCCGAGCCCCGCGGTGAAAACGCGATATGTTAGCCGTTACACTATACCGGACTATTGTGCTGATTAATTTGTTAATAACCATTAAAAATCTGAGCAAGAGCAGATCATCATCCAATCAAACTATAGAAGGGGAAAGGCCGGGTAAACCCTCCAATCGATATCGAGCTCTTTGTCACACCCTCTTAAAGTGGGGACCAGTATCTACGTCTCCTGGCCAACCGGGGTGGCTAAGCAGGCCTTTGTAAACCTTATGCCCTATGATAGTAGAAAGAAGAAGTATATATGAAAAGTTAACTTTAGGCCTCCTAGAAATCCAGAAAACCAATGGCCGAGCTGGGGCGGCCTAGCGAAGCATAATATCATTACTTAGCGTCAGTATCCTTACTCTGCATCGTTAGGCACCGGGGGTTCGATTCCCTCGTTGGCCAATTCACTTTTTTCCTTTAACGCCCTTCTAAGAAGCCTCCTCCGCCCTGTATATTCACAAAATACTTGCTCTACAAAGCTTAACCAGTCTAATTCAGGAGTATTATATTATTACATTACAGGTGTAATTTCATGCAATACTTTCATTACTTTCCTTTTACTAGTCTTCACATCCTTGTGGTGACCTTTACAGCTCTCCAAAACCACTCTTCTTAACTAGGTAGACAACAGCTAAGGTGCTAGGGATTTGATTTACTGTCCAAACACGTTCGGTTGGGAAAACTACGCCCTGTATAGGCCTTCTTTAGTTATATTTAGCTAAGAAACACCTAGCGGCTAGCAAGCTGGAAAGGCGAAATCAATGCTCCTAGACTTGCTGAGTTTTTTAGCCTATTCGCGCTACGGCTGGTATTTATGGCACCCTATTCCTGGGCTCCTAACAGATCTAACATCCCGCGGAAGAATAAAAACATACTACCGACTGTCTTAGAAGGGTACGATTTCGAAGAGTACATCACACTGCCTTGGAACACAGAGTATTCCTAGTAGAAGTGGATATCCGGATCAATCCTCGATTCAATAGGCAAGACTAGTTGTTTCCTCTCAAAGGTCAATTTCGCTCGGTCACACTGCGCACATATTCCAAAGATAAGGCTGGGTTGGCGTAGATCGAGATACTTTTTAACCCGCTCGTAGCTTGGTGAAAGCCCGTGAAGAGGAATTTTAGAGTACTCAAAAGCACCTATCGTAGTAGTAGTAGCCTACCTATGAACGTTAATCATATAAACTTGTATATACTTGGCGAGTTAGTCTGTCCCGAAAACATCAACAGACGTAATATATTTTAGGGAATTTTGCTCGTTGACTTGTTTCAAACTGCCTTATTATCTACTACTCCGGCTGTCTCTAGTACGTATCCGTTCGGCTCTGCCGTTTCTACGGTTTTACGAGTAGGTGTAGTAAGGCGCCTACGTAAAGACAGCCTTGCTTATACCAGTAGCATATTATATATACTCAGCCCTAGGGTAGCCCATATCCCCTGGTGGGGGCGGGCCGAGCCGCACAACTCGTCACCCACCAGCGCTCTACACCACCACCGAACCAAATTCACAATGGTCTCGTCCCCCTCCAATCGAACCGAATCTTTCCGCCTCCATTCATGAGGCAGCACGAGAGACCTTTTATCATCAAATGGGGCTTGTGGTTTAGTGGTATAATACTCCCTTAGCATGGGAGTGGTCCGGGGTTCGATTCCCCGCGAGTCTAGCCAATTGGTTAAAGATTCATTTTTTTGCACGTATAGACGTCAGTTACACTACGATGCGGTGTTGGTTGCGCGGATGATGTTAGAGTAAAGTATAGTGTAAAACAAGTTGCCAAATGGATATACGACAAGCAAAAAATGGCGAGGAGCTCGAATATTCCCGAAGCCGCCGAAGACACATCCAACATGCAGGTCGATGAGTAACTATATGGCGTGTGGCGAATAAGTAGGAAGATCAAAAGGCAAGTCATGCACATGATCACAGCTAATGACATCAGTATCTACGGCTTTGCGGCTTTCATGTATCTTGATATTTAAGTTTACACTTGTACCTGGAATTCTCGCAGAAATAGCTTAGAATCGAACCATTTTACACAAAACGCTGTGCAAAGCCTTCCTGCTTTTCTACTTTACAATCTACCGCGTATTCTTCGCCTATAGGAATCACTGTGGACGGTGTGCTCGGTAACACTAGAATCAGATGAACCCCCGTAGGCGCGCACCAGAAGAGTTATATCTGATGAACTCGCGAAGAGAGAAGTTGATTACGATAGAAGTTCTAGCTACCATGCTGAAAGATTGAGGTTTGTTCCCAAGTATAGCTGAATTCTTGGGCAATTTGTGTTAAGGCCTATCACCAGTCCTTAGGTCTAATCAAGCGGGACAATATGGCCATCTTCCGAAATACATTCATGTAAGAAATAGTATACGCAGGGCCACGGTTGTTGTGAGCAATAAATCCTTTCTAGAAACGCTCGTAGCCGAAGCTGATAATGAAAATCTGCGGCCCTCGGCTGACTTCGCTGTAGTGTACCAGGCTAGTAGTCGCTATTGAATGGCAATTGGTAGAGTATCTTGAAGGCTTGGAAAGCTCCGAACTGTCTATAATAACTTCTTTCGTACTCTTAGAATGACCAGAACGAATAGAAAAAGAATATAAAAATTACTCACGCTAGTGGTAATCCCCGAATAATTTTTGGTAACAGTAATTTGAGGCATGATATAACAAAAGTCTGTAGGTAAGCTTAGACGGATCGTCAGCTTTGTTTTTATTGCAACGGCGGGCTCGATATGCGGTCTTCCGGCAAAGCAAACTTGCAGATCACTACGGCATCCAGCGTCGGTGATTTTATCTTGAATGTAATTTGCTGGATACGTAGCTGACTGAAGGTTAACATGGCTGCGCACGCATACTTAAAGTGTTGCTCTACCCGTATACTTCTTCCCCTTGGGCACTTACTTCTGATTTGTACAGAACTTATGAAAAGAATACATCGCTCATGAGACGTATCTCACCACAAACACATCGAGAATCTCCTAGTCCCTTTCCCGCAGCCTTTATAACATTTAGATCGACTGATCTGCAATAGGTCTTCTGAACTGAACACTCCACGCATCATGTCGTGGCTCACGGCTTGAGAAACTACATCATTGAGTTACATCCGGACCCAAAGCAGCAGATGAATTCGGCCTGGAAGGCGATAGAGGGCTCAGAAAGAGACTGGAAGAATTCCTACTGGTTTACCTCAATATATCAGATAGCATGGTCCTGTTAGAGACCCCCCCCAAAAAAAAAACCCCCCATATTCCTTAATATTCCAACTTTCTATATCCATGTAATAGAAAGACCACGTCCACGATCATGTAAACCAAAGTGCCTAACATTTTATGCACCTTTGAACTCCGAGGTGGAAGTGCTGCGAATTTTAGGCAATCGTGGAATTTCCGTGTGATTCTGAAAGTATGCTGGGCTCCAATCAGGCCAAAGATTTGGAATTAGAACCGTAATGTCCTTGAATAAACCAAGGATGATAACAGCTCCTTCGAACTTCATTGAATGATGGGTGGCCAATATACGAATTGACAGCATCCGAAAAAAATGAAACCCCAGGTTGATTTCTGTGGCTTTTGCTGCGCTTTGTCAGATAATCCCAATCTATTGGAGATCAACAATAATTCTTGCTCGCATGTAATTGGCGGCTGCATTGAAATGATACTAAATCGGAAATCCTAGTTAATATCATGATTGTATTCATGTACTTATGACCATAGACTAAACGGGGTATAATAATTCTGTCACACACACACATATGAAAAAGGGAAAAAGCCTCCCAGCGCCAAAGTGCCGCATTTAGGGCATACAATCACGTATTCCAACTAGGACGACGCATCATAAGGCATCCTTATAAACCAATATCTCACCTAGGCCTTTCTTTCACCTCCGTGGGGAGTCAGCCCATCCCTCCAAAACCTAGGGGTTCCGGTAGCGTCCCCCTCAACGAAAAATAATCTCCTCCTCTTCTAGGTTGACCCACTGTATGTTGGGAATTTCAAAGTAATGAGACCATTGTAAAAATTACCATTTCCTTATATATATAAAAACCAAACGCCGTTGATGTATCACTAAAGTCATGAATACATTATGCAAAAGTGGCGGCTACGCATGGGGTCACCGATCGCGGTTCCCAATATCCTCCGCGGCCAGCCTTGAATGGGCAAAGAAGCGATCTCTTATGCTGCTTGTGAGTATGCTTAGCAAACCAGGTTGACGTGACACACTAGGTAGGGGGGGAAGGCCTTGCTCCAAATCGGCGTTGTTGTCATTGAGGCGTGAGTTGCTGGTAGAAGGGCCAGGGTCACGGACTAGCGTTTCCTCCTCGTCCGTGTCGTCCCTGTACGAGTCATAACGCGGGCTGGATGGTGAGCCTCGAGCTAAAGATCGCACAACATCTCCCTTGCATATCGGACAAGTTCGGCGTCGAGTCGTAAGCCATGGTGTTCTATGAATTCTGTAAGCTTGACCTTTCGTGTATAACTAGTAATAGACTTACATGCAATCTGCATGGAACTCGTGTCCACAAGGGAGACTCATAACTTGGCTTACACCATCAACATATTCTTCGAGACAGACAACGCATTCTACTTGTCTTCCCATGTACTTCTTCCATTGGCTCGAACCAGCACGTTTCTCTTCTGCGCGTGGTGCCGCTGGCATGGATAGGGCTGCATTGACATCGAGTAGATCACTGGCTGAGGGAACACTCGTAGTGGTCCGCGAACGAGGCCGTGATCTAGATGGACCATGCTGATCTTGAAGCAAAGGCGTTGTGGGAGATGAACTCGTGGGAGACGGCAGCCGTGGGGAACGGCTAGGAGTGGACGCCACGGTATGGTATGTCCGGACTGGCAGCCGCTCCACAACAGATTTGGGAGCCCGCCATCTGCGACGTCGAATGCGAGCGCGCAGGATTAGCAATGCGTACACCACAGTGAGTGTGATTAGCGGGCTTATGACCAAAACCAAGAGCGTATCAAAGAATGGACTAGCCCCACTGGTAGGTGTAATAACAACCCAAAGGCCCTCACGCTCTGATGGGGGAGGTGGCGCTCCGATACCCCCTGGTCTGCCTATGAAAGGCGGTTCATTCGACTTGCCTTCCTCTTCGCCATCCTCAGTCTCTACACTTCCATCATCTCTAAAAAGCTTAGAGACAAGACCGACGCCGTCAGGGGCGGCCGATTTTCCTTTCGCAAGCCCTATGGTGTCCTTGCCTTTGGTAGGCATGTGACTCGCTACGTAATCAGGACTACTAGCGGTGTTGCCGGCATGACCTAGTCCGTCAACCTCGTGTTTATCCGAAAATCGCACGTGCCCGGATTTGGGTTGCGCCTGAGGAGGTTTGTTATTACTCGGAACCGTATTTCCGGACTTCTCTGTCCCAACGAGGTCGGGGTCTCGCCAATCTTCCACGCCAATTTGGAAATCATCTTCAAGAGGCTGCCGCGTATTCGAGGTTAAACTACCGGCTCCCTTGTTTTTGGAGGCTTGGTCCAAGCTATTCTTGATACTCTTGTCCTTCTCATCTGAGAAGTCCTCTACTAACACCCAATCTAGCTGAGTACCTTTTGTGGAACTACCCAACTCTATCGATGTCTTTGATTGGGTAGAACCGCCAAAAAGTCGCGAGAACCACCCGGGTCTTGCCGACGATGATTCAGACCGAGGTTCCCCAAGCTGGGCCGCCCTCTCACTCCGGGACGCCGCCGGTGACTTCGCGTTCTGCGCGAATGAGCTCGATAAAGATGCTCGCTTGTTTCTGCTTGACTTATCGTATTGCTGAACCTTTTGTATAGGCTTACCGCTATCATCAATAATGTCCTCGATGAAGCTTCCGGGTTGCATCATCAACGAAAGCAGGTAGGCCGTCGTTCTTGACGTAAATATAGACGGAATAGAAACGTTTGACGTGTCCCCATGTGCATACATCTGAATCAGAGGGCCACCCCTCTGATTATCTCCAACGATCAAGCCAACGGCCCCTCGACGCTGTGCCCATTTGACCTTCTCGAGAAAGCCACATCCTCCGCGGCTCAACAAAACGATTTTCCCTGCAATCTCAGCACCTTCTTGAATGGACTGTATATCGGCATGGCCAGAGCTCGAGGATCCTGATGCATCGCTTGCTGGCCTTTGTGACTTGTCTAAATGCTGGTGGAGATAGTCGTCCGTGCCATCATCGACTGGCTTCTTCTTGGGCTTGGTCTCGGATTCGAAAAGAGAGGATCGATCGAGTACCGGCGCCCTGGGAATGCTTCGTTTCCACTTTTTAGATGGGTGGGACTCGGCGGTGGATGCGGATTTACCCTGAACTTCTTTGAGGAGGAGAGGTTTCAATGCCGATATGGAGCTGCCATCATTCCAACCCGGCACATCGCTACATCCCAGTTCGCCCTCTCCTTCGCCATCCGCACTAATCTCTTCTGAAAATCCACTTCCAACCCATAACTGGCCATTTAAGCCTTTGGTAGGTAAGGCTGGACCGAACGCGGCTGGCCGGGCAGCGAATGATGTACTATTATCGTCGGCTATTGTGATAATAGCATTTGGCGGGAAGAGCGTGAAAGGAGCTGTGAAGGAAAAGAAGGACCTAAAAGTTGATTTAGAGCCCGCCGACCGCGGTGAGGACGTAGTGGGCGCGGGTTGGACAACGGATGTTATCGCGCGGCAGAGGAGGAAAAGGCAGGCGGCGGAGAAGAGGGTGAGGATGAAGATCCTCGGTGGTCGCATGGTCGATCAGGAGGTAGATTAGACGGTCTATCACAAACCAGATACGAACTGCCTGTCAGTTGCTGCGAGGCTTTACAACCGGTACCGGCGAAGCTGGCAATTCAGCCCTCGACATGTAGTGACGGTCATCCGTAATAGTGAATGTTGTGACGATGCTCTAGCAAAGCCTGCGGAAAGAGGCGGGGGGAAGAGGTGACGACGCCGCTAGACAACTTTAGCTGCGCTAGCTACCGAAAGAGGTGGACAGACTTAACAGTTTCCTCCCTCGTCAATACAAGAATGTACACAGAACTATAAAAGGTCAAGAAACCCCAACGCGGAGAAAACAAGGCGGAACAAGAGAGCGGGGGGTTGGCGTCACAATCGAGTGGTCGGTGTACAGAATAGAGAGTAAGAAGATAGACGATGATATAGGAGGAGGCGGAGGCGACGACTAGGTTAGGTGCGATGCGAAATGGAGGAAGGGAAGGGGAGTGGATAAAGTAATGATGATGCTCGAAGACAAGACGAGGTGGAGGAGCTTCTAGAGGAGCTTCTAGAGGAGGGATGGATGGATGGAGTGTGGTTCGCGGGTACTTGCTGTACTTGCTAGGTACACTACAAGTGGTTGCGTGTGGAGACGAATCCAAAATGTCAGGTCCCCTGATCAGTGCCCTGATTTCGGTCATCAGTGCATGTCGGCTCCCTTTTAGGCCTCTACGCTAGTGTAGCTTGGCTTGTGAATGGTCTGATCTACACGTGTACACTACATCGTTAGGTACTTAGTTACGTATGCCTATTAGGCGTGCATTAGGTGGTAGACTATGGTGTACGCTACCTTATACAGAGGTATGTATGTACCTCTAGCTTAGTACATACATAGTACTAATATGATAGTAGTACACTATTAGTACAATTTATAGCTGTGAATGAGCGAAGTGAGTGAGCAGCGAGTGAGGTCAGTTGCGCCATTTGACGACGCTAAAACCCCCGCTACTGCCCACAACCCGGCTCTAAGCTTCCCTCGTCATACCTTATTAAGGCTTAACGTGAGTCGTCCTCTGTTAATACATACATAGTAGTACTATCAGTGTACCTGCTGTAGGTCGTGTACCATGAACAAGTGTTTGTCATTTTAGTGCCAGTTTCAGCCTCAGAATGAATGACCCTTTTACGGCTATTCGGCATCGAGAGGCAGGTGCTTGATGTTGATCACCTGCAGCTTTTAGCCATTACTCGATAATGTTTCATCAGTTTGATACTCGTTGAAGAGCTACGGTATCTAAGTTAGTGTACCTACATGTAACCAGACTACCTATAATCTTAGAGCAGTATGCTACTGGGAATATAGTGGCGACAAGGGGACAAAACAATAGGTGCCTCAAGAACTTCATAGCCGGGACCTATCTTTTTGTTTGTCATTATCTCGCAACGTATCCAACACACGGAGAACATATTTGGTCTCTCGATCACGCTACCCATCAAAGAAGTAGACTCGGTCTTCGCCCATCCCCATTTCTCCTTACTACAGCATCGAACGACCTCATTTTCCATCGTATGGCCGGGTTCCACCCAATTTGGACCGCGTCGGTCACCGCCAATGCTACCCCAAAAGCCGCCATCAAAGAGCTTGAGCTGGTTCAGATCCTCCATATAACCATCACGCGTCTTCGCTACGGAATCAGATTATGGTAAATTATGTAACAGCCCTTAGTCGCTCAACTCATATATTCACTTCCCAACTTATTAAAGAAAGCTTGTATAAAAATATGCCGTTTATAGGTACCCTGATTACGCCGGAAAAGACTGCGATGGTGCGGGATCAATACCGTTTTTGCTCATCCCTGTGCCTCCAGAAACCCGACTACGTTTAAGTTCGCTCTGTAGTCGGTATTTGGCGAGCGGTACACTATATTATTCCCTTATTGAAATACGTATTTATTCCGAAAGTTTTTTGTAGCAGCTTTATGTAAAGCTATTCGCTTTTAGGGTTTATATTTGGGGTGACAGGCTTAGTAATCACTCGAAGCATACGATACCCTAAAACTTTAGGTTTGACGACTTATCGGCTACAGGATAAGGTGTAAACTAACTTTTGACTATAACCAAGGTACTGATGGAGCAATTCTTTTATTTTGCTATTTTATGTAGCTGAGTACTATGCTATTTAAATGCCTAGAATTGCAACTATATTAGTTGTTATTACTGGCTAGTCTCGTTAAATCAACTAACAATAGAATAAGGCAACATGACTATCTTGGTATCAGTCGCATAAACAGACATTGCCATTAGTTTATAATTATCTGAGGCTTACTTTGGGTACTACATGTTGGTGGATTTATTATCGAGCTCTCAGGTCTCAGAAGAGTAGATTGAGTAATAAAATTAAAATCTATCGATGGAGTCGCTGTCATGGAACCATATAAGGACGAGGGCGTCTTGGCTCATGCTATATAAACCAACGTAGCAGAGACTATTAGCATGGGTATAACTTCCTCCTTCGTGTAATAACAATAAGTCAACGCGAGATTACCAGCTATGCGAACTGTGACAGGTACTCTAAATTCAAAGCGCCGAGTCTAGACGGACGGCTTTTTAAAACCTTACATAGCTTACTCTAAAGGTACGTCGAATAGTTTCAAATCATGATGGCTCTATTTTAAAAAATTGGATGAATTGACTCTACTTTTCGAGAAGAGGCTGTGGATATTCCAAGCTCTTACTTGCGAACGTGGTTAAGTAGCTTGAAGGAAATAGCAGGAACCATACAACCACCAGTCAGCGGGGATAGCTCAGTTGGGAGAGCGTCAGACTGAAGTTCAACTTCAATCATTATATCTGAAGGTCGTGTGTTCAATCCACACTCACCGCAAAGCTAATTCATGTTATCTTTACCTTTTAATTTTTTTCCTAGTAGTTAGTGCTGGTACGTTCAGGCGGTCAGAGGCGGCAGAACAGGTAAAGTTTTGAGGACTAGAGTTGTTTTTAATGGTGCTGACAGCAATGAGGGTGCTATTGATGTTGTAAGGGTAATGGAGTAATGTGACATGAGGAATCCACTAGGAGGGGTTATGTAGGCACCCCATAGTGCCTGCATAACAGTACCAGAAGGTTTAGAGTTGTTAGTTAGAACTTTCTTGGTTCTAGGGGTTGATTGTGAGAGTCTTTTAGAGAAGGTGTCGGAGGCCAAACCGGTTCATCCCTGCTAGAGGAGTAGGATGAATTGTTCAAGGCAGGAATTTGGTTGGGGCTAAACTGTGGCTACTGTTATATCAACAACGGCGCGTAAGGGCGATGTTGTCACATGCCGTGTCGTCTTATATCTATTCCTTACGCCGCCGTGTATACTGGGACGACCAACTAACCTGGAGCATTTAGATATTCGCAGATTCTGCTCGAAGATAGCTCAAGGCTTACATAACACGGCGTTAGGCATTATACAATGTTTTCAGTATATGTGGCTAGTTAGTGCTTGTTAAATAAAGTAAGGTCGAGTATGCGACGCATTTCCGATGCCATTTCGTTCATTCCTCAAGCGTGGGTATTTCAAACTAGTATTGGTTGCACCTACATAGATATTAGACAGAGACGTTATAGGCAAGCGTCAAAGCTAAAATCACTTTGACATACATCATCTGGTATGAAAAAATTCTATCGAGGAGTTGTGATATTGTCGCGGGATTATAAAACTCTTTCCTTTTCTTTCCCCCCTTTTTTTTTTAAAAAAAAAAAAGAAAAAAGAAAGAAAAAAAGTCCAAACCTGAATGAGGGCTTGCAAATGGGCTTGCAACTACTACCTGACTTCGTTTATTTACTTACTGTTACGTGGCAATGATTCCGTTATTTTGAACTATCGTCAAGCTAACCTCCATACGAGAAGGTAGGTAGGAACAACTACCCCTCAGCGCTAGGGTAATCTTCCCAATCTCCATGCACCATAACTAGATGTGTCTTCTGTTTTCTTATGTCGTGATTGTCCTACCTGATAATTATAAACATTAAATCCTCTAACAGTTGAGATATTACACTTTTACAGGGCGCTAGATTCATTTAGACAGGAGAGACTTGACAACTGATGCACCTGTAGCTGAGGTACTTCTATATCCGATATCCTTTAGTGAGCTGCTTATAAATCGGGCTTGGTGGAATATAACTGTTGCCACATCGGTTTTTGATAATATCAAATTTTCGTCGCTGTCAACAATGCCACCAATTCGAGCTTAGTGTAAATGCACGATTTATAGAAGTTAGGATAGGCGAATGCCTGTCCTGATCTTGTTAATAAAGTTGCACTGGGCTAGCTACGGAGTGTCGGAGAACGATGAATAATCATATAATAGGTCCTTATAGTGATCAAGACTTGTGGAACTCGGGAATTGATAGTTACCCACTCCAATAGAGCCATGATGATACAGCAATAGAGTAATCGCCGACACGATGGACTATGGCGTAAGCAGCGATCAAGGTATGGCTAGACATCCTTCAAACTATGTATCGTGATTTATCAGCACGGTTGCAAACATTAATACTTAAGGAAGGGTCAGAACGAGACCTTCACAACCCACTCTTGACAATACAATCAAGAAGACTCTAATAAGACGCGATCTTACCAATTCATCTCTATTTTCGACCAAGTATTCTCCCAGTTTCAGATCAATCTTATAAGAAATGGCCAAATTCACAAACGTTCTTATCGTTGGAGCTTCTGGCTTTTTCGGTGGCCTTGTGCTTGAAGCCTTCGAGAAAGACGGGAGCTTTAACTTGACTCTCCTCCAAAGAGCATCGTCGAAATCGCGCTTGCCCAACCGCTTCAAGATAATCACCATCGCAGATTCGTATCCAGAAGAGGAACTCGTTGCAGCATTCAAGGGCCAGGATGTTATTGTCAATTGTATGACCACCTTTTCTGTAAAAGACCAGTATAGGATGATAGATGCTGCTATCGCCACGGGAGTTAAGCGCTATGTCGCCAGTGAATATGGGGTGAACAACATGAATCCGAAGGCACAAGGCCTTAACTCGGTCTTTGCGACTAAGGGCAAGCTGCAGGGCTATTTGCGCGCCAAAGCCGACGAGGGCCAGATCGAGTGGATGAGCATCTCATGTGGCTCGTGGATCAAATGGGGGATGGCTGCCAACTTTTCTGGGATGCACGTGCAGGAACAGCGATTCGTTTTCTGGGACGATGGCACAGGCTATTACTCTTGCACAACTGAGGAGAATACGGTTGCCGGTCTCTTGCAGGCATTGAAGCACCCCGAAGAGACCAAGAATAAGAACGTGTTTCTCAGTGACTTTGCCATCACACAAAAACAGCTGCTCGATGCAATTGAAAGGATTCAGGGTGTCAAGTACAAAACCGAAAGTATCAACAGCGAAAAGTTTATTGAGGAAAAGAAAAAGGCGGAAAGACAAGGCGATGAGTCTGCGACGTTGGCACTCATCGAGACAGGATTTGTGACGGGAAAATTCGGTGGACACTTGGAGAAGGAGGGCGTCATCATGAACGAACAACTAGGACTTCCCAAGCGTACGCTCGACGAGGTCGTAGCCGATGCTTTGAAGTCAATGGGGCTTCAATAGTGCGACCACGCTGGCCATGAGATATTGGAGGGACCTGCTTATTTATTACTTACCTCGGTATTTAAGTAATATACAGTAGTGCTTACCTAGGTAGTTAGTTAGAGGAGTTATCATGAGAGATTAATTCGAACGCCCAAAACAAGCCACGTGTGGCTGGCCCATGCTGTATGATGTCCCACATTCCGCAACAGGCAAGTGGGGTTGTTCTGGGGTCATTCTACCATCCCAGAAGCATGGAAGGATGACGACATGATATAATCTATCCTAGCCAAGTGAAAGAAGCAGAGACAGTCGTCACACGGCAAAGTGTGTTGATAATAATTATCTATATAAAGAATTATAAAAATCTGTTATTGGATCCCTCCTTCTAACTTGTATATTTTAATAGTCACTTCAAGCTACTTACGATACTTGTAACTGGGGGTTTTTTTTAAGTCTACGGCTCCCAGTCACTATGTCAGACGATAATAGTATGATTAATCGGGTGCAGACGAAAGCTCAAGAGGACGTGTAAGCTTCATTTCTTACTAACAAGTAAATACCCCACTAATGAATACGTTATAGGCGGGAGGACTACGATAAAGTCAAAGTTCTTCTCTCTGCGGCGGCCAAGAGCGGCTCTTACTTATATCCCTTCCGGTACAACATCCTACCTAACCTTGCGCGTTACAAGAAGCTAAGATTATATCAGTGGCATTCTCTATTTCCTCACCCACAAGGCACTATGGAGGCCATTCACGTCCCAGCTCTTACCCACAATTGGTTTGGCTATAGGTGTCACAACGATTATGTTCTTCTTCACCTACCTTCCTCAGCTTGCCATCCTCGTCTTTGTCAATGGCTCTCTCGCTGTCTTCACAACGGTGCTTCTCATACTTAACGAGAGCTCCACCATCGTGAATATCATTTCTCGCAATTTCCTCTTACAGGATGCCATTCTGGATACCTTCGACGGAACACTTGTCGCTAGGAATGCCACCGATATTGTCGGAGAGGGGCGCCAGCTGAAACCTGGGAGTGATCCAATTGCAAGACTCGGGAAGATCCTCAAGAACCCGTTCAGCAAGTTTACGCCGAAAGCTTTCATCCGATATATCATCTATCTCCCACTCAACTTTATTCCAGGTATGAGTTCTTGTAAGATAAGACTAGAAAATAATCCCATTTACTGACGCCTTGTCACATATACATAGTCGTGGGAACTGTCATTTCCATCGTCCTACAAGGTATTTATTAACGATCCTCCCGCTCACCGAATAAACCTAACCTGGTCGATAGGTCGAACAAGAGGCAAATCAGTGCACGGCCGAGTACGTACCCACGTTAGATCTTGAGACATGTGCTAATTCGAGATATTAGTACTTCCAACTAAAAGGATGGTCTTCGTCACAGCAGCGCGACTGGCTTCAGCAGCACGTTGGACCATATACTACGTAAGTGTTGAGGATTCCCCTGCTTCAAGCACAATACCTGTCAATACTCTACCTCTAGGGCTGAAATGCTCACGTACAACTAACTCAATATCTAGATTCGGAACCATCGCGACTCTGCTGGAGATGATCCCAGTAGTCTCTACGTTCTTTGCATTTACTAATACCGGTGAGGATCTACGTTGTACTATTGTGTAACACTACTTCAACTGACAGCTGTCACTACAGTTGGCGCTGCGCTGTGGGCTGCCGATATTGAGCAGAAGAGTACGGCCATGACCGAAGGCACGGCTCCAAATCTGCGTGAGTCCGCGAAGAAAGCCGAATGAAGTAATACACAATTTACACAAAGCCGACCTCTCCGAGATTGTTTAGCAGAGAATCACGCGAGTTTGAGTCTAGATTAGCCACATCTAGATCCGTTACGCGAAGGTCGTTCACTAGTTGGAGACAAGTACGGCTTATTTTTAGGTCTGTTCGATAAGTTTACGGTACGGTTGCGAACGGGTCTTGTATTTAATGATCGCGAATCTCAACATTTTACACAGAACAGCATGGATTAGCCACTAACAGCTCCTAATGTCATATATTATTTGGGCCTACGTACAACCGAATTCGTAATTGACTAATTCATTATATTATTGATATCCGTCTCTCGGCATAGCCTTCAAGGATATATTTTCAAACCCTCGGATCTTTCGTCATCATCATCAGTTAATGGAAGAAGGCTTGATTTGTCATATGAGCACGCATAGTAGCATTCACGATGAGTCAGTGCCGTCGGGCTGGTCGTGAATTTCGCGAATTGTTTGCTATAAGTTTCCAGCGAGGTGGTACTGAGTAACATCATGCGATGCAGCTAGGCTCCGAGTACATGTCGAACGTCAGACATTTCATAGCGTGGACTGATAAGCCCACAGCCGACTGCGGAATAGGGTTGATATCTCATGTATAACCATCACCCCTGCCAAGAGGAACCGAGCTCATATTAGTGATGTCACCTACTTCAGGGAGATCTGCTACGAGAAGATAGGCGACGGGCAGATGCACTGGACAGTTATTTCTATCTAGATAGTTCTCGCTACCATATCATGCTTCTATGGACTCATATCTTTAGGTAGTGGACAATACTCCCAATATTATTTTAAACATGAATAATTGAATCGCCTACACGATGCAATTCTGTCACTTTATCTTGCTAGAATGCTTAGTATCAGGGCTTTGGTTTCCTCTTAACTCATTGGTTGGTCACGAACTCTCACCTTGTCGACTTAGGAGGGTTGGACTGTACCTAACACATGTCATCCCTTACGGGTCGTACAGCTTGCACAGGAATCATTGCAATATTGTTTTTATACCGAATCTCCATTATTAGCTAATATATATCTGATAATCTCACCTGATAAAATATTGTATACTATCTCGAAACCCCTACGTTCGCGAACTAGATACACAGCAGTCAACAAAAGCCAGTTCATTGACAAATGCGGCCGTGACTTGTAGGCAAGACTATTGACTGTAAGAACATGATGAGATTCCAATTCAAACCTATACGAGGAAATATTAAACTCAGTGGAGGGATTACGAAGTGATTAAATTGCCAGACAGGCTCATGCAAAGATAGGCTAACGGTTTTGTGTATCCTTAGGGTTTTATTACATATCACTTCAGTGGGGAGAGTCAACCTTGTTGTCTGATTCTGAGATTTATATCTAGAGACAGACATTGAGGGGCTTGCTATTGATCTAGAAAACAACGACCGTAACCGGATAAAATTTGTTATCAAAAGTCGTACAAATCATTGGCCTAATCAGGATATTGATGCTGAATTCAGTCGTCTCCAAGCTTGTATCGCCGAGACTGTCCCACTCCGACGGGATTAGTCACATGCGGATATCTACAACAAGTGATCGTTGGTATCTTAAAACACAAATATTCATTTGGGCAAGAATTCCTAAATGACTTGCGGTTACTCTCGTTCGTGAAAGTTTTGAGGGCTAATTTTTATTCGATACATCGTACATATATGTAGCTAGGTAAGTATCAAACAGTTAACACGCTTCGCGTAGATAACCCAACGCCATCAACAGCAGATATGTTGTTGCCTCTTTTGCTTTCAAGATATTCATTTTGGGGGCTGACTGTAGCAATACATTCACGTTACGCAATCCAACGCATCGGTCTCTAATATTCACTAGTGCTTAAGTATCCAAGGATACATACATGGTTGAGGAGGCAAATGTCTCGCTACATCTTATATGTAGAACCATTTATAATTGATATAATTCTCTTCAACATGGAACCACTCAGGGACCTCAGATACCTCTATCTCTTAGCCCTCTAGACACCTGTCTCTTCATTCATCAACCCTCCTACCCTCACCCATATCTTTAATATCACGCACGACGACATTTCCCTTTCTTTCCACCGCCAATACAACACGATATCCTCTGCCAACAGTCCTTCGCTTTCCCCTCACCATATTGACAGCACTGATTCCCTTTGTGAGAGTATTTTAACATCATCTATTCTGACTCGCTTTCCTTTATCACCACTCCCATCCACGCCATTCGTTGCAGTAATTTAACTTCTATCTTATATCCATTCCAACTTCTAGGTTTCTAGCCTAAGGAAGCAGTCATGAGAGCTTCGACTCTCACTGCTGACCTTGTGTCGGTAGGCCTCATATTGAGATACCTCCCTAGAATATCTGCTCTTCCAAGTTTAGACGAACTCATTGACGGACGCGATGTGTTTGATGAAGACCCTGCTGAACACCCGGATTACGATCAGTACGGAGGACCCCCTGCAAACCGCGGTGCCTACGATTATGTCACTATCACCTATGGGGGATACGGACCGCCTCCTCCACCTCCTTCATCATCTGTGACTTTCTTATCACCATCATCTGGTATCAATCAATCTGTCACAGGAATAGTCAATTCAACTGTCTCGAGTAGTCCGTTCTCTGGTACGACCGCTAGTGTCCCATCAAGTGCGTTAGACTTCGCCTGAAGGTGGAAGACTCCTTACTCACCCTCATCTAGGTTTCTCTCTGTCTAGTGTATCTGGGCCAGGCACGGCTTCCACATTAATACCAACGCCTTCGGTGTCATCGCTTTCGTACACGAATGCTACGATTGGATCTGAGACTTCTCCTATCAGCATCTCCCTAAGTGAGAGCTTCGGAAGCAGTGGCATTCCTGTGCCGCCATCGACTGGAGCCAGCCTTACGAGCTCCTTGAGTGCGCCATCTAGTGTTATTTCTCCCTCCTCTATTGGAAGTGGACTGTCTTCAGGAGCTAGCTCCATTAGAAGCCTGGAATCAAGCTCTTTTGTAACTGCTTCGATTTCCTTTAGCGTAAGTTACTCGCTAGTATACTACATACATCTTACCTATCATGATCATCGCGGCATAGCGTTCCCTATATGTATATTCTGTTTGAATGGGATTAGTCACTCACTCGTGCTCATACCATGATCCGAATAATGCCGCATACCAGCAACGCATATGACACTACCTATCTTAAAAATATGAACACTGACTTTAGGTGTCTAGGATACAACATCCGAGATTGTCACGATCATCACTGTGTCCTCAAGCGTGGCATTAACCGAAACAATATTTCCCACCGAGACTATTTTAACATCGGCTGAGACTGGGCCTGTCACCGCCAACAGTATAGGTTCCTCAGTCCCTATCGCAAGTGGTTCGATCACGGAAACCGGATCTCTTAGCTCACAAATTACCGGAGTTTCGGGGTCAACATCTGCACCAAATAGCGAGGGTATATCCTCAGTACCAATATCGTTAACGTTATCAGGATCGACAATCATATCATCACTGATATCCTCGAACTCCCCGCTGTCCAGCTTCGAAACGTCAAACCCCAATCCTTTCCCGAGCTCATTGATTAGTACCAACTCTCTAGGAAGCATAGTCACCAATATATCTCCATTGCCTTCTAGCGTAGGTACAAGTTTGGGAACCACAGAGACTGCGCCTGGTATTAACGGAAGCTCGGCTCCTACCATGTCCTCGAGCGGAACTTTCAACTCGGTCCCGGAGAGTTCGAGAACATTTTCAGAGTCGTTCATTACGTCGAACATAACCGCGTCTTCAATACCTGTTAGCAACTTGCCGCTAAGCAGCATTTCTGCCAGTGGAAGTCTAACGTTCACGAACCTGTCTATCACTACAACATCACCATTCCCAGTTACCAACAGTGGCGGCAGTCTTACTATCCCTACGCCTGGAATATCTAGCAGTTTCACAGGTACCGAGGGAATCTCTTCGGCCACAAGCTCGGGAGTAAGCCAAAGGAATCAGTCCGTCTCAAGCGGGCCAGTACTCAGCCCTACTGTAATTCCGACAACGCTATGGGCACCCTCTTCTATCGCTAATGCGACCATAACCGGCAGCCAGGGCACTGCGTCAGAGACGAGTGGAGTGACAAGTGTGCCGTCTAGCTTAACTCTCTCGCTGACTCAAGGCAACCAGTCAGTTACTAGCACACCCGCGAGCGGTTCAGAGACCGCAACATCCGCGTCTTATCCAATGAGCAATGGAACTGTACCAACGAGTCAAGGCATTGCGTCAAGCACAATTGGGGCGTCGAGCATATTTTCCTCTACTATACCTCCAACAAGCCCGGGAACCCAATCCCTTTCGAACGGTCTGGAGACGAGTTTAACATATACATCGACAACGTCATCTACCCCTTTTCCTGTGAGCAATGCCACTTCAACTACGAGCCAAACTACTGAGGTAGGGACCATATCAATAAGTATTCCGGTTACACTTACGTCTTCAGTTAGCCAAGAAAATCCGCCGTCCTCTGCCAACTCTAGCTTAAGTTCGACATCAACGTCATTCACTATAGGCAACTCAACTCAAACAATTCCTACAGGAACTGCTCCAGTCACACAGAGTAGCAACATTGCCTCAGAGAGTAGTGTGCTCAGCAGCAGTAATGTATCAATTACTGTGACTGGCGCATCATCTTCTGGGAGTATTACGTCGCCTCCGTTTCCTACGAGCAATCCAGAAGGGTCCAGCGGTATTGCAACAAGCAGCTCTTTCAACTTGTCTTCATCCATCCCGCAGACTACAGGTCCTTCCACTGGAGGTACTTCGTCTTTCCAGAGCAACTCATCTAGTGCTTCTACGCCTCTACTCAATGCCACGTCAGGTTCTCTGCTTACAGCTCTCCCTTCTATCACCGGCAGTGAAACTAGCTTCGCGTCAAGTGGTCTGACAACGGGCATAGAGACTAGCCCAAGCTCTACCCCGTACCCTTTCACAAATTCAACGGCTGTGCCAACTCCTAATACATCTTTAGAGTCGAGTACCATTGCGCCTTCTACTCTTAGTGGTACCATCTCATCCACGACGTCCATAAATAATTCCACAATACCGGGAACTTTTACGTCGGCCACCGAGTCTACCAATGGTACCATTTCAACTACAGTTACGTCTAAATCAAGCGGACTTTCGAGTAGCACATCGCCACCTTTGACTACTGGTAACGGCGATACTAGTACGCAGACGTCCGGACCGAGTTCGACAGCCCTATATCCGTTGACCAACTCGACGTTGACCAGCAGCTTGACATCGCCGTCTTCGACTCCATTCGCGTCCGGATGGGGTATCCCTAGTTCGCCGCAACCCCCAACGGGAACAAGTCCAGTCTCTAGTTCCAGTGGTAGCATCGAAATCGGTTCTTTCTCTATCACCGAGACTGAGGGTCTCAGCAGCGGTATTCCCAGCAGCACTGAATCATCCATTCCTTTCCCGCTTTCAAACTCGACGATAATCGCTTCAAGCCCATCTGGGCCATTCAGTTCGATTCTAAGCACGGGGTTCTCTACGGTGCCGCCGATCACGGGCTCGATCTCCACGGCCACGGGCACTTTTACCAGTGCCGCTGAGACAACCCCATTTCCCCTGACGAACTCATCGGCTCTGACTAGCGAATCTACTAGTAGCCTGCTCAACAGCACTTTTGGCTCTTCTTCTGGAGAGGAGACAACGCTACCGTCGATTCCACTATCCACTGGCACTGCTGGTTCTTCTAATACGGGCGAGACCACGCCTGGCCCGTTCACAAACACGTCAATCCCCGTAGCCAGTCCAACGAACAGCCAGTCTAATAACACAGGCACCTCGACTTTCAATACGCAGTCTACGTTGATCCCAACATCAGTCCCAACGAACACCACAGGCTCTCTCAGCGCTGGGGAGACAAGCACCCTATCATCGACAAATTCGACTACTCCCACTGTAAGCAATTCAGTAAGCGCCGGTAGTTCATCCGCGACTTCCGGCTCGGAATCAATAACTACATCACCAGCGACGCCAAATGCAAACCTTACCCTCACTTCTCTGAGCGCTACTGAAACGGCTCCGTTCCCGCTGGCGAATTCTTCGGCCCCGGCTACCAACCCAACAAGTGGCTCTATCGGGATCACAAGCACTCTTGCATCACTGGGAACAAGCCCGAGCGCCGGCGAGACAACTCCATTCCCTGTGACCAATTCTTCTCTGCCAACGACTGGTTTAACGAGCGTGACTACCCCCTTCCCGCAAACGAATTCATCACTTCCACCGGCTAGCGAGACGAACACCTCTTTTAGTTTGCCGAGTTCCTTCACGGCTCCTGTTTCTGGATCGTTCTCCGCCACACTGTCAACGAATACTAGCGCCGCCAGCTCTCTTACTGTTAGTGAGGTAACACCTTTTCCCATCACGAATTCCTCGCTCCCAACTGCAGGGCCTACAAATGGTCCGACCGGCGGCACTGGCGTGCTTACGATCCCTGGCGGGGGATCCATCTCCGCCAGTGTGTCTACAAATGGACCTCCACCAGGGCAAACTACGACTTCCGTCGGGGTTTCACTGAACAGTTCACAGACGGCTCTATACCCCCCGAGCAACTCCACGTTATCGGAAAGTGAGACAGCCACCTTCCCTGGCACGGTGTCTTCTTTAACGATCACGGGATCCTTGACAAGTGCTTTCCTTTCGACGACTTCGGAATTTACGGCATCGTCAAGTGTCCCCTTTCCTCTGGGTAACTCAACTATACCGACGAATAGTGGGACGGGTAGTCTTCCCGGCACGGGATCTTCTCCCACTGCGACTGAATCGCTGCCGGGCCCCTCGCTTACGACCAACAGCGCGACGGCATTCTCCTCAGGCACAGCCCTTTCGAGTGTCTCGTCAAGTGCCCCTTTCCCGCTGAGCAACTCGAGCGAAACCGTGTCTGGAACCGGATCATATCCCACGACAAGTCCTGAGTCTGGGATCACATTGCCAAGTCAATCTTCTACATTACTCTCCCCTCTCACCTCATCGGCCTCGTCGGTGCCTGAATCGGGGGTTACACCAACGCCTGCTGTTAATTCCACTATCACAGGCAACTACTCTAGTACTGTCGCATCTGGGAGCGTTTCTTCGATTGAAACATCAAGCCTGACTGGCACTTCGCAAGCTTTGACCTCAGGTTTCCTGACACCCAGTGGCTCTCAATCCGCACCGTTCTCGATCACCAACTCCACAGTCCCAACGGTTGGACCAACAGGGCCTTCCGGTAGCGGTGGTTCTAGTGCGTCTTCAATCACTCCCACTATCTCTTCATTCAGCCTAAGCTCCGTAAATCCCAGTGGTAGTTTAACAAGCGGATCTAATTTCTCAACCGAAGCTATCACTACATCTTCTAGCTCACCTACTGTCAGCATAAGCAACTCGACGTCCGGGTTACTAGGGACTTCAAGCACGGGATCTTTTTCGGGCACCGGTCCGCCATTGACGGCCGGTCCGTCGGAATCCACCATTGGCTCTTCAACGGGCCCGTATCCGTTTCCCAATTCGACAGCTGCAACGAGTGGCCCGATAGAGTCCGGCGGGCCATCGTCGGAAGCAAATAGTGCCCTAACAACACCGTCAAGAAGCCTTCCTGGTAACTCGTCAGTTCAAACACCACCCTCTTCGACCGACCAGTCTAATACCGCTACGACGCCGGGCCTAGAAACAAACACGATCCCGCCTTTCTTGACTTCGAGTTTCGAGGCGAGCACGGTCATTAATTCCACCGGGCCATTGCCCAGCACGCCTCCATTCCCGGCAACCAACTCATCTGGTCTCATAAGCCCGACTCCCGTCCCTAGCGGAGAATTTACTACTACGTCCATGGTGACAGCAACGCCATCGACCTCTTCTGGTACCTCCCCTGTTTCTGAAGTTTCCCCCGCCACAAGCCTGACGAGTGCCAGTGGCAGGTCCTCGGCCCTATCAGTACAGCCGTCGAGCTCGGCCCCGTTCCCCGCAACGAATTCAACTCTAACGGGCAACCCACCGGGTTCCGCAAGCTCGGGTGGGACGAGCAATACCGAACTTTCATCTTCTACGCTTACATCACCGATTTCTCCCACTACCGTGACAGGCAACACATCTACGACTGGCGTAGAAACCACCATTACCGGGACAACTCCCACGACGGCTATTCCGGTGTCAAATGGGACAGTATCGTTAACTTCAGAGACAAGCTCGGGGTATAGTAGTACGGTGTTAAATACGACAGGCGGTTCTGAAGTACCCACTGGACCCTCTCCGACAGTCCCACCGTTTACTCTGACTAATTCGACAGCGCTTTCTGCGTCGAGCGGCACGGTTTCGTTCGCGTCAGAGACTGGATTCAGTTCTGGTACCGCTCCCACTACCGCCACGGGTGGCTCGGAGGTGCCATCCGGCTCTCTCTCTCCGAATCCGCCTTTCAGCATTCCCAATTCGACGGTAATCTCCACACCAGCCTCATCACTTAACACGGAGCTCACCTCTGGGAGTGTCCCTACGGTTAGTCCTACCTCCGTCTCGGGGGCGTCAATCTCAACATCAGGCTACGTATCAGCAAACACAAGTCAGCCTTCGGCCTCGGGCGAAACAGTTTCCAGGACAAGCTCCGGACTTAGCACTGGCATTTCAGTCGTTCCAAGTCAAACCCCCACTTCGGGCCCATTCCCACTCTCGAACTTGACGAATGCTACGTTCTTCTCATCTGCTAGCATCCCTAGCGGGATAACCACCGCTAGCTTGGGCTCGGGCTCGCAAATACTGCCTACGACGAGCACTGGGCTATTTTCATCGGGACTGTCAAACAATATTTCGTCTGCGGAGAGCATAACGAGCTTGAGCGGTAGCCTTACCGTACCACCACCCACATTGCCGGTCCCTACAGGTTCTGAGACGACCCCTATACCGTTATCGCCGGGTATTTTCGGTAACGTCTCGTCTGTAGAGGTTACTAGTTCAATCAGTAGCATTGTCGCAACTCTGATACCAGGTGCGAACTCATCTTCAGAGTCTATAATAACCTCGGCGAGTACCGGTGTAGGAACGATTAGTGGCGAGGGCAGCACCTCATCTGTAGGGCCCGGAACAAGTTCGATCGTTGGTCCCAGCCCAAGCTCAGCGGCATCGATAATCTCCTTGACCGGTTCTGTGGTGACACCCTCTACGGGCATACCGAGCTCCAATAGTTCATCGTCTACCCTCTCGGGTGGAACGCCCAGCCGTGCGCCCCCAGCTCTCTCAACATCGAGACCGTTCCCCTCATCCAACTCCTCGATATCGGAGGGAATCTCCTCGCAATTGTCTGCGGGGTCAACCGTGGCGTCTGGATCCTTTACGGTGACACAAACATCTTCGCAATTGAGTATCACGAGCATGCCTTCTATTGGCCCGACGTCCGTGGCGCCAAGCTCGCTGTTTTCTTGGGATACGACGTGCATTGAGAGCACGATCACGCAATCTGGCACCACGACGGTTGTCACATTTTCATCGCTTCTGCCGCCATCCTCAATTGATACGACATGTAGCGAGACCACTCTCATAGAGTCGGGGACAATGACCACTGTCCCCCCCTCGCCGACACCACCACCACTGACGCCCTCGTCGATACCCTCGTTGTCGATAGATACCACTTGCAACGAGACGATAGTGGTTGTGACCGAGTTAGACATGGCAACGACTCTCACGTTTTCGTCTAGCGCATTGCCCGCTCAGTCTAGCCAGGCCCAAACCGGGCCTGTGCCAGGTAAGTTCCGATAACCTTCTTTAGCATGGCAGCGCCACACACCATGCTAACGCGAGTGTCTTAGCCAACTCCACAATCAGCGCCACAAGCGTTCCCAGCACGTTCGTCACTTTAACGACGACGACGCCGGTTTCTGGCCAGGCGTCGAATAGCACCGAGTTAGTTAGTAGGTTCGAGTCAGGCCCTGGTCCTGCATCTGGCGTCCCATCTATTATTGGCTTCGCGACCATCCAGGGCGATGAAAACCACCAGGGTAGCCCAACAGCTGATTACCAGGCATAGCAGCAAATAACTACGGCTGTCGAGATTTAAAGGACCAGTGTCCAGTGGTCTCCAAGTGAAATGCCTAGCCTGCGAAGGCGGTAAAGATTAGTCCACTAAACAGGGGGATCCTGGCGGTAGCTTCGAAGAATAGAATAGAGAGAGTGTGCGAGATTGTAGGATGAAGACTTACAAAAACTCCTTGCTTCTTGTCACAGCCGGAAAAGGCTGGTGAGATTTGCTAAGAAGTTGTCTTGAAACATCGCAATGAACAAAAAAAAAAAAAAAAAGGGAAAACAAAACGCGAATGAACAAGGGTTTAGATAATATTGTAATAGGGACTTTTTTCGTTTGTCATTCTGATATCCTGACATCTTGATACCCTGGTATTGTGAGACGCAATCGACGTGTCGTGACATGCTGAGATAATGATATGACGGCGAAGATGAGCGTCGGGTCAGCCAAGGATAACATGGAATTTATGGGAGGCTGTACACTCCCTGATATTTGTATTGAACACAGTAATACCTACCTGCAGCGTATGTCTGATCTAATCCAGATCTGGCGATTAGTAAAGACGAGAAAGCATGAAGGGAGGCTGGGTAAACCCAAGGTTACACGAACGAGTGCATCGGAAGCCAAACGAGGAATGCCCGACAAACAATAGGTATGGAGGTCCTGTTTCGGCAGAGTCCACGTGCATTGATCGACATGAACAGGGCACGAGTTTGTTTGTTTTGCCCATCTTGACGGCCAAGTCGGTCCCGAAAGCTGAGGTTTCAGAAGTGAGCAGTTTGGTATAGATATCAATCAATTTTGCCCTTCTTTCCTAGCTTCATCCTTGGGTATAGTGCACTAGACATAGATAGGGAAGTTAGGTATATTATAGAACCCACTTCCGGGATAGTAGGGTCGATCATAGGTACTGACGTATAGCCGCTATCTCTATCTCTCAGCGCTCTCAGTGTTCTCAGTGCCGTACCTTAGGTACCTAATGGTATTCACAAACCCGGGGTCGAAGGTCCCACCGACACCCGCAACGTGCCGCTTAACTGCCGGCCAATCCCGGTTCTCGCTGTCGGTTGTCGGCGCGCTATTTCGCGACTACTGTAGAATGCTGATACTAAATACAGAATACGCTACATCTACAAATGCAAGGTGCTTGAAACGTAAAGGGTGGTGTATCTACATATCAAGATCCAACATGAATAGAAATGAATATCCCTTACAATATGCAAGCCATAGCAGTTGTGTGCTATAGCTAATATGTTCATTCCTCTGAGACACTTGTACGTGCATTGCATTACGTACAGTACTACTGTTGTGGGTAGATGTAGATCTATAGACCCAATCGGGAAGCGGGAAGATTACTCGACGCAGTAATACAGAACAAGGATATCCAGTCCAGTTTTCAGCCACCATTTCTACCGTCTTTCCAAATTGGTGAAGTCCTTCGATCCTCTTACAAATTGCCTTTCAAGGACAAACCTACGAGTGTAGGTCCGAATACAAAGGGTTTGGGGCTAAAACTCTCGTAGAGAGGGTCTTGTAGACGGGGCATATCGGACTGACTATCAAGTCTCAGTTTAATGGGTTGCGCTCATGTCATGTTGGCTAGATGCCCCGCCGACCCGATTCGGTTTCTTGGTTCCTGGGCAGCTAGGTAGTAGCCCGAGCACGCCATCGAGGCTAAAGACATCTTTGAGAGCTGACGTAAATCGCATCACTTATAGAAAATTCGATTGGCATTGTGTATGACACTACTAGAGCCAGCTGTGTGTGCCTGAGGTCCAAAATCTTTCTGTGGCTTTTTTTTTCTTTTATTTATACCATCAATCAACCCGTCTCTTCACCTGGTTCACCATCTTTTGTCCCCACCCCCCTTTCTGACTACGTATTCTTGTATAAGAATTCATCATCCTCCCCCGCCAACAGGGGTTCCATCTACGTACACGCCGAACTAGCAGGAGGGGCATTATACTACATTATACAAACGATCTCCCACAAGCCCCCGTCGCACTACGCACTGCTCCTGTTCTCCGTTGTCCGTTGTTTCCGACCTTTTTCTTATTTATTTAAGCTTGGTCGACTACTCTCGTCTTCGTCTATCATAGCTCTGTTCACTTCCTTCTCATTGACCATCACCCACCGACCTCTTTCATATTATCCAAGTCACCATGGCGAACCCCCCTCACGGCGGCATCCTCAAGGATCTCCTTGCCAGAGATCTCCCTAGACAGGCCGAGCTTGCTGCTGAAGCCGAGAGTCTCCCCGCCATTGTCTTGACTGAGAGACAGTTGTGCGATCTTGAGTTGATCCTCAATGGTGGCTTCTCTCCCCTTGAAGGTGTGTTCTGTCTTTCGGTTATGCTTCCACGCGCTCAGAAGACCCCTCCGAAACATAGTGGGGTTAGACACGTACCGCCCGAGGATCGACATCAAGGGTCTAACTCTAGCTTCTTTCCGGCTTATTACGACCCACGGACGCTGACATACTTGCCAATCTAGGTTTCATGACTGAGGCCGATTATAATGGGTAAGCTCGATATCGAGCCATCAATACGTGGCTGAGACATAGCCCCATACGAATTGCCCGCTTACTTTATACTATAGTGTCGTTAAGGAGAACCGTCTCGCCGATGGCGTTCTCTTCAGTATGCCCATTACCCTCGATGTGTCCGAAGAGACCATTAAGGAGCTGGGATTAAAGTCTGGTCTACGCGTGACCTTACGCGACCTGCGGGATGATCGCAATCTTGCTATCCTAACTATTGACGATGTCTACAAGCCTGACAAGTACGAGCTCCCTTGATTTTGGAAAAGCATTTTAGTGATACTAATCTCATTCCGCTGAGTAGAGTGCTTGAGGCCAAGGAGGTTTTCGGCAGCGATGATGAGGCGCATCCCGCTGTCAAGTATCTCTTTAGAACCGCCGGCGAATACTATGTCGGAGGCAAGATCGAGGCTATCAACCGCCTTCAACACTATGATTTCGTAGATTTGCGATGTAGGTCTAGCTCACAGCCTAGAATCCCTATTATGTATACCTCTTAGAGACTAACGCATCGACCCTGTAGATACCCCTGCCGAACTGCGATTACATTTCGACAAGCTCGGCTGGTCTCGAGTTGTTGCTTTCCAAACCCGAAACCCCATGCACCGTGCCCACAGAGAGCTTACCGTCCGTGCTGCTCGTTCGCACCATGCTAATGTCCTGATTCATCCTGTTGTTGGCTTGACTAAGCCCGGCGATATCGATCACTTCACTCGTGTGCGTGTATACAAGGCCCTTCTACCTCGATACCCCAATGGTATGGCTGTCTTGGGTCTTCTGCCCTTGGCTATGCGAATGGGTGGCCCTCGTGAGGCCATCTGGCACGCGATTATCCGCAAGAACCACGGTGCAACCCACTTTATCGTTGGCCGTGACCACGCCGGCCCCGGCAAGAACAGCCAGGGCGTCGATTTCTATGGCCCCTATGATGCTCAATATGCGGTTGAGAAATACCGTGATGAGCTTGGTATCGAGGTTGTTCCCTTCCAGATGGTTACCTACCTCCCCGACAAGGATGAGTACGCACCGATTGACCAAATTCCCAAGGATACCCGCACCCTCAACATCTCCGGTACAGAGCTGCGCGCGAGGTTGCGAAGCGGCCGTGACATCCCCGAGTGGTTCTCATACCCCGAGGTTGTCAAGGTTCTCCGTGAATCGCATCCCCCACGAGCCGCTCAAGGTTTCACCGTCTTCCTTACCGGTTACCAGAACAGCGGCAAGGATCAGATTGCCCGCGCTCTGCAGGTGACTCTGAACCAACAGGGTGGCCGATCCGTCTCGATGCTGTTGGGTGAGACCGTCCGGTCTGAGTTGTCATCAGAGCTAGGCTTCAGCCGAGAAGACCGCAGCAAGAACATTGCGCGAATTGCCTTCGTAGCTGGTGAGCTGACACGCTCCGGCACAGCCGTTATCGCGTCTCCTATCGCCCCATTTGCGGTCGACCGCCAGGCTGCCAGAGAGACCGTTGAGAAGTACGGTGACTTCTTCCTTGTGCACGTTGCCACCCCTCTAGAGCACTGCGAGAAGACAGACAAGCGTGGTATCTACGCGGCCGCCCGTAAGGGCGAGATCAAGGGCTTCACAGGTGTCGACGACCCCTATGAGGTTCCAGCCAAGGCCGACCTTGTCGTTGACTGCGAGAAGCAGTCCGTCCGCTCTATCGTTCACCAAATCGTCCTCATGCTTGAGGGCACCGGACTGCTGGACCGCTTGTAAACGACTAGATCTATGAGACAAAGAAATGTTAAATTTACAGCGGTAGCTTCATTCTAGATACCCTCGATCTTTAGGATTCCACATAGACGAGAACCGAAGACAGATCTTGCGATAGACTCCCATTCAGACTGACATTCTTATTACCCACTTAGAACGTCGCGGGGAAAAGGCCTAGACAGCGACCTCGGTTGGGACAGGGGATGGACTAGTAGGATTCGGGTTCCCGAAACTTGGCGCAAGATATAGGCGCTTAGAGGTTGTAAATAGACTCAAGAGCCACAGCCTTATCAGCCTCGTTAAACCCAACAGAGACTAGATGAATTATGACACAAATGAATCTGCCAACCATTTACGAAGAATTATCGAACGACCGTGACTGTTCCAAACACGTGCAGGCAGCTTATTGAATGTGGGTCGCTGGCCACTACAGCACGCATGGCGATTTGGGCACCGAAAAAGTCTCAATGCGCTAAAGCATTGCAAATCTGCTCTGTATTGGTGTTTCAGGATTGATCGTTTTGGAATTTAGGCCATATTTAATACCAGTTATCCTTGCAATCTTGGAGAATTCCTGCATGCTCGAGATGCGTGTCGATGTTTGACTGACTCAGGCTGTATGTGCGCATTGTACAGCAGCAGTGTACATTTATGCAGTATGGTCAAACCATCTTAGCATTTACCCAGTCGAGAAGCGGTATCGAGAGAGAGAGAGAGGGAGAGAGGGAATATTGAAAATGTAAAACAATTGATTGATTGATTGATTGATTGCCTTTGCAAATACTCTCTAGTTTGACGGTCAGTCAGTCACCCCTTAGGTTAGTATGAATGTTGGCAAAACGGTAGTGTTATATCCTATAATGAGGTACCATCCAATGGCTGCCTGGTAGTGTAGATCAGAAACCTCCATTGTTATTCTTATTATCGAGTTCTCCCTGAGAAGAATAAAAGAAAGAAAGAAAGATGGAACGACGACACGTCTGAACCATGAATTGGACCCCGCGTTTCTCTGCATTGGCAGATGGAATGGAAGCCTTTGACAGTGCGGGTTCAGCCGAAACCATGTCACCGCGGCCAATCAGCTAGCAATCAGGCCTTTTGTCTCGCTAGGTACCTAATATAATAATCTCCCTAGCCCATTGTACCTTGGGTAGTACTAGTACTGTATATACTATGTAAGTAGACAGTGTGTCTATGTACCGTATAGTGCACTGTAAAGTACGTACCTCTTTAGAGGCAGATGCATGTAGGCGACAGGCTTCCATGCCCAACCCGTCGAATCACAGACCGCTGCGTAGCTGGTCCACGCCCAACAGCCGCCGACAACGTTATAGTATTAGTAGGTACCCGGGTACCCAGGTATTCCAGGGTACCTATCCCATTCTCGTCTACATGCACCCACGAGTTGCGCCATCTTTCCTTCAACTTCACACATACACAACACATGCACCAACACCACCACCACCGCCGCCGTCACTATCTATGGCCTACTAGGGACTCCGGAGCATTGAATCGTGACGCCCATTTCATCGATAGCCCGCCCATCTGGACCACGTGGAGCGAACCTCACCCGTCAACGTCTCCTCATCCATCCCTAAAGAGCTGTCAAGGCCCTATTGGGCGACAGACTTCGCAACCATGGGTTCTAACGACTACGACGCCGATGCTGCAGCTCCTAGTGATATCAGCAACATCCGCGACGACCGCCCACGGGAGCACCGGTCCAAGAGCGAACGATCAAAGTCAGTCAGGGATAAAGACTCCAAGGACGTCCACCGCCATAGATCACACCGATCTTCCAAGTCCAAGACACCCATCGATGCTGAATCAGATATAACCGCCTCCGCCCACCGTCGCCGACACCGAACCAGAGAAGAGAAAGAGAGGGACCGCGAGAAGAAAGAGAAGGCTTCTTCGATGAACGATCTTGTGCCTGAGCTCACCAAGACCTCGATTGTTGGCAGCAGAGTCAGCCTTCCGTACCCTACTTTCAGCAAGGCGCACAGCAAAGAAGCTGTCCATAGCCGCGACGACCTGGCTACCCCCACCCGCCAAGGTGATCCGTTGACTCCTGATCCGACAGATCTAGGTTCTGAGAACAGACGGCGATCCAAATCCACCGAGCCTTCGAAGGAGAGGAAAAGGTCTTCACATAAAGATGATCGCCCGCCCAGCCCGCCAGAGACAGACTTGGCGAGCGAGAAGAAACGGCGCAGCCCAAAAGTACGGTCTGACGGTTCGGAACGACCCAGGTCTAGATTATCGGGTGTCTCCCGATCAAGCTCACGGCACGAAGAGAAGTCGAAACTATCTAGATCTAAATCATCGAGCCACACATTGTATAGTAAATCATCTACATTGAGGCCACCACCAAGTGTGCAGATAATGGACGAGGTGGCTTCCAGCCTGAGCGATGCCAAGACTGCCGGAGCCCAATCGTCAACAACCTCGGTACCCCCTAAAAGATCGGCCTCTACAAAATCGTCAAGGATGCCCAGTCTTGACGCTGACGACTCGCCGGACTCTGTGCAGGATTCCTCGCCAAAAACACCTACCGCCACAGCTCAATTTCCACCATCCCAAGGCCTCCCGCATGAAAAACACACCCCTAGTTCAAACTTCAATTACACGAAAGAACGTCCTGCACCTATTGCAACTCCTGCGTCAGACTTTGGTCCACCTCCGCCCCCTCCACCGCCGCCTCTGGATATTCATGAAACACCCAGAGTAGACTACTTGCTCCAACATGGCGGCCTACATTATCCCGTTTCCAAGCATTTTCTCTCCGTCTTACCCCGGCAGAATGGAAATCGGCCGTCGGACCCACCACTGACAGGATGCGAGACATTATTTGCGCCATTTTTTAATCTTCTTAATCAGTATCAGACTGTACTCCAGAAGCAAGGCTCGATTGCAGTGGCCACGGGACACAAATCAGTGGCACGGAGGTTGCTTGACCGACTGGAAGATGTCTTCTCCCGAGATCTCCCAGTAGAAGGTTGCATATGTGTCATGTGCGAGCGGACACCCGAAGAGCATCAAGGGCTAGGATGGGGTGAAGTTCTCGAGCGAGTAGGAGGCAGAGTTGAAATGCCTTCATGGCCGCCATTTGATTTATCCAATGTGGTTGCAACCGCTATCGAAAGCACCGCAGATTTACCTCCTCGACCAGCTTCACCGGTTAAGCTAGACCCAGATATTGCCGAAGAATTCCGGGAGCATTATTTGCGGCAGACTAAGAAGGTCAAGTTGTCGGTGGACAAGTGGATGAACAATTGCGCAGAAACACCCGCGCCCCCTCCATCTGAGGTAGATGATGAAACATTGGCTTTCGCCATTCTAACAAGTCTTGACCAGGAACAACGGCCGTACTTCAATGCTTTGATTTCTGGTACCAAGGAGATACAACCTACGTTACGAGCGCCGACTCCAATGCGGAAGTCTCGGGTAGATTTCCTTGTAAAAACAGGGCTTCAGCTCCAGCGATTATACCGTTTATCGCAGGCGCCACGAGACGCGGAAACCGCCGCATTTCTTGTGCAGAACCCTTTCCATCATGATCTTCTCGCTACCATGGTTGATATTAACCCGCAAGAATGGGAGATTCTGATCTCTGGTCGGTTCGATGGGTTCCTCTGGTCAGGGGCTGACGCTGATGATGCTACCATTACGCCCACACTGGAAAACCCGCTGTCTCGAGGCGCAACACCTGCGAGCAGTTTCTTCCCACCGCCACCCACGCGACCACCACCTTTAGCTCCAGGTATGGGGGCGCGGCAAACACCAAGTTTTGGCGCATCTCGTAGCACAACCCCCTACTCGGGTATATATTCGCGCGGTACAACTCCTGCCTCCTTTATCTCTCTTTCATCATCAGTCACACACAGTCAAAATCGGCCGCCCGTATCTTATGATGAAGAAGTTGAGATGGCTATCTTGGCAGAAGTAGAGCGGGAGATTTACCAAGGAATGGAGGCTCTTGAAGACGCGTTTGAGAAATTGCACGAGCACGCTGAAGTAGTACGGATCGCGCTCCGCCAACGCAATAATGGCCTTCTCATGAGCCAGCAGCATCGCCGCGCTTCACGCATCGATGTTCTGCCACAGCATTCTGGAAGTTCAGCAGGTTATGAACGGCCGCCTTGGGCCACAGGTGAAGAGGATGGGATCACGAGCGAGAGTGATTGGGGTGGCGACGATTTTGACCTTGCCCCTGAGGACTCTGCCAGTAACATCTCCAGCTCACGACACAGGAGGCCGAAGCGGAGGCATGAGCGACGAACTCCCGCTCCTATCGAAGAAGATGACGAAGAAGTTTGAGTGGTACCCCTTTATTTGCAAATACACAGTTCAATAAATTGGGTTTAATTGCGAGATCTATGTGCTATGCAAAACGCTATTGCATTTGGAAAATGAACGGAAGATATCTTTATGGGATGACGATTTTGAGAGCGAAGGAAAGTGAGAACGACATTGTCTCTTCTTTTTGCAGATACCACGGCATGACAAGTGCTTTATTCCGGCGATTTACTTTTCCCAATCCCGCGTTCAGGAAATGCGGCACGAACATATGAGTGGGGTTCTTTTTTGAGGTGGCTGTGCTGGTCAGGTTAGTTAACCAACCAACCAACCAAGCGTGTATTAGTTTAAGTAGATATGGACATACGCACATGTGGCATTCGTCGGGCGGTTGATTGCTTGCAATACTACCAATCGACGATTGCCCTTTGAGCGGAGTGTGAAAAGGGAGAATGCTTCCCCTCTCTAGGTTGGGCCTGGGTTTTAGCTACTCCGGCACAGTTTTCTTCCGGCTATCCAGCCGATGCATAGTTATGGAGTTTCATTGGGGATAATGAATTATACTTGATATTATCTCTCGTCTAAACATTTAGTTTGCCTTGCCCGCCGTGATCGTAGAACGAAGTCTTTAAATACATTGGGCGAACTGAGAAACTAGAATAATACATCGTTGACTATAGTCGTTTAGGAGACTTCTAACTAGCTTATATCTAGAGTGCAACGTCAAGCCGTTGAAGTAAAATACTTGAAGGCAAGTGCTTGAGTATTCCCAAGTCACGTTATATAGTGTTTATTATTTGACAATCGGACGACGTGGGAATTCTCAGACCTAAAGATCGTATACCCGAGAGAATACATTTCACTACCCATTCTTCATATTATCGTAAGCAGCAATACCTAACCTCCGACTAAATTTTCGACATCGATGAGCCCTTGGATAGAATACAGGTGTACTAATTAACGCCTATACCGCTCATTATACCACCCACCTAATGCGCCGAAAAGCCACCATCAACGACAACCGCAGAGCCCGTCATGAAGGCAGCATCATCGCTCGCCATGAACAAGACACACTTCGCAATCTCGCTCGGCGTGCCCATGCGGCCCAGCGGCGTGCGCGCGACGGCAGCCCGGTTGAACTCGTCGGGCTGCTTCATGACCATGGGCGTGGCAATGACGCCCGGGTGGATGGCGTTGACGCGGATGTTGTCCGCCGCGTACGTGACCGCCGCGTTCCGCGTCAGGTGCGTGACGGCGGCCTTGGCGGCGTGGTAGGCCGGGGAGCCCGGTATGGCGACGGTGGCCAGGGCGGAGGAGAAGTTGACGATCACCCCGCCGCCGCCACGAGCTTTCATCAGTGGGATCACGGCTCGCATGCCGAGCATCACGCCGTCGAGGTCGACGGATAGAGTCCGTTGCCAGCTGTGCAGTTCCGTCTCGTGCAGGAGCGCGTAGTCCATCACCCCGGCGGCGTTGACGAGGATGTCGACGCCGCCTGGGAGAGAGGTTGCTAGCGCATCCCAGGCTTCTGGTATCGTCACGTCGTGCTGGCGGTAGTCGATGGGGTTTGTCGAGCGGGGCATGGAGTCTGGGAACGAGAGGTCCAGGGCTATCACTTTCGCCCCCTCTGATGCGAACTGTTCGGATACTTCCCGCCCCATTCCCGAGCCCGCGCCCGTTACGACTGCTATCTTGCCTTCGAAGCGCGCCATTGCCCTGGTATAGGCTTGTTTGTTGCACGCAATTCAGGAGTTCCTAAGTGATATTTATCCAGACTATATGTGCCTATCTATGTATATGTATGCGTGCGCGTAATGCAGCCTCCCGGCGATTGCCTACCTCTAGGTAGGTCTCACCGTTAGGCATCGCAGATGATTGGATTCTGATTTAGCTCCTATAGACAGCCACAGAAGCCACCACCCAACCAACGAGAACAACGGTCAGAAGTGGCCACGGGCCATTGACAGGGCCAGCGGACGATAAACGAGAACGAATTAGAAGTTTGCGCAACAACACTAGGGATATCCCAACACGACGTGACGCTCGTGTGAGTAGAATTAGATTGCGATTTTATAACTACCTTGTGCCTCGCATAATATCCGCCCCTAAGGTACCTAGGTTGGTACCCTAGAATTCTGACAGAGGTATCGTAATAGGCTAAGTGACAAGAATAATCACTCGATCTAACATGCCCCTCCCGTAAGAACGGCACCGCTGTTGACGATTCGAGGACTGCAAAGGAGCTAGCTTAAGCGTAATGATATTACGGTGCCTGACAGGATAGTCTAGAGAATAAAGAGGAGAGTCACTAGGTTAGTGTTAGGGAGCGGATGATAAGCCTATCTGAATAACGAATGTATATACTAGCGGCCTAGTTTCGAAGTATTTCGGTTCTAAAGTGTTTAATATCGCAAGAACTGGCAGCAATGGCATCAAGCTAGTTACTACGGCTTCGCCAACACTAAAAATACCCCCCATACACATGGGCTTTGGAAAGAAAACATCAATTGCGAGAAAGACAAGATACCTCCAATACGCGCCTTCTTTAATGAGCAATGAAATTGCGCAATCGGCAAGGTCTCGAGACCGGCTTGTCTGTTCAGCCGAATACATGCGAGAAATCGAGAGATGAGGGCAATGCGGTGAAGACTTGACCGTAATCTCGCGCTCGCCCGCCATCGAGAATCGTCTTGATGTGCCTGTCTCCTATTCGCGCACTCAGCTAGCTCATATGCGCGTCGATACCGGCGTATTCCTTTACTAAATGCAACCCCAGATTCCCTCGGTGCGTTTAGTGTACAGTTCAGTCGCTTTCAGAGCTGAGCTGCGCTCATGGACGCAGAATTTTGTTTGAATACAGAGACCAGCCAGGTTGTTAAGGTGTGACGGCCAGTCAAGCGCGGCATTAGACCTCTCGCTAGATGAGGACGTGCACTAGATAGCTACTAGACCGGTATAGTCTCGTGATTCCCATCGCAGATGAACCCTGTCCCGCGGTGAGGTTTGAGCCTTTTCTCCATGGACCGTATGGAGGTTGGGGCCAAAAGTCTTCATTATGCTTAGCAATTGCGTACAGTGTAAGTTATAAAGGCCGTTATTCTACGGACCGCCACCAGACCGAAATATAGCCTGCCGAGCCGTTCAAGCACTACTTCACACGTTAAATTAGGCTCTGTTTCAATAAGCCGGGTTTGGTGGTATACTTGACGTTTTTGAAGCCTTTAGCGGTCAATATCCGTAGCACTGATCTTCGAGAAATCGGAGGATCGTCGGGATTTTCTTTGTTGATCTTATCGGCTAACTTTTGGGTAGAAAGCTTGCGGGAAGCTTTATCAGACTCTGAAACCGCGACGATCTGATTCTTTTTGGCTTGGGTTAATTTAGCTGGGCGGCCTTTTCGAGGCTCGCTGTTAACATATTCGCGAAGAATAGGGCCATTGCCAGGCTCATAACCGCGTTTCTTAGCCTTGCTAATCAAGTTCGAGAGGCCTCCATGTGAATAGCCAGTTTTTGCAACTATCGCGGCTCTTGAAAAGCCTTCTGAATGAAGAACAAGGGCGTGGATACGGGTCCCGAGATCGAATTCTGAAGACATTGTTGGTGTTGTTGCTGAATAGAATTGGTAAGAAAACAAGGATGAGCTACAGAAACCACTAACCGCTAGTAATTTAGGTAGGAGATTAAGTACCAACTGTTTTGGCTAGCTTGGTACTCAAACCGTATAAAACTTTCCTATTTACACTATGCCTCGCTGTCAAGCATCATGGAGACTTTTGGCCCCAACCTCCGTAGTCTAGTGTAGAAAGTTCGGTCGCCTTGGGGTAGCAAGAAAGGGGAAGAAAGGCTAGGGAAATGGAGTTTTCGCTAATTTAGTATACGGTCTCGACTTGTCTCAACAAACTACTATCTTTATTACTTCTTTCGGAATACCTTCGACATTAAGAGCGATAGTGTCGCGCTTCGCAGCTGAAGTTGTCGTGGCGAATTAAACCGAGAAATTGCGTTCGCGTCGCTAGTCATTTAGTATAGGTAATTGAGATGGGGATCGTATATCTGCTTGACACGCACAGCAGACAATGTGCCTGGATTCGGAGCCTGCGCTAACTAGATCCAGCACAAGCAGCAATTCACCCAGCTGACACACTCACCATATTCACACTAAAAATTCCCGTCTATATTACTGATTGGGCCTATGAAATGGATTTGCTGGGGATGAGGGAGCACTTGCCGGCAGATCAGTGGATACCTCCATCCATCCCAACAGCGGGAACCACAGCGGGATTCATAGCGGGACGACCGCCGGGTATGACCGCAGATCAGATCGCCAGTGCAGAATGATGTGAGCAAATGAGACTGTCATGGTGTAAGTGCCATGCCTCTATACAGCATCCTAAAGTGCAATTCATATAACACTAGGATTCTATCGAAGACTAAAGCAAGGAGAAGAGTCTCGAGGCTAATGATTAGAACTGTTGTCATAATGAATTGGTAGGAGTTGAAGAAAATGTATCTAGGTACTTGCAGATATTGGAAATAAGAGATGCCCGCGGTAGCGGAATGCAAGCCACTTACAGGGTCCTTCAGCTAGGCCGGAGATGTTTGGTTCGGCAAAGTTAAGGCTAGAGAACTTATCAGAGAAATGATATGCCGTTCTGCTCTCAAACTATGCCTAGGTCGTCAGGCTATTGGAACCCTAGTGTAATTCCAAAATGAAGAATGACAAGCTCCAGACTACCTTAGTTAGTCCTTTTAGGAGCATACACTACTAGGATTGAATCGACTATACAGTACTCCGTACACTCCCAGTAGAAGCAGGTTTAGATAGCGTGCACGCCATGCTGAGGTAATAGCTCGAGGATGGCGAAGTAGCCAGCCAATTGAACACATAGTAAGCATTTTAATTCGAGCCGTGAATGAAGCGTTTACACCATGTTACTGTAATCCATGTGCAGTGGCTTGACCGCTGAAATGTTCATTACCCAGATATGTAGTAGAATTGGCACCAACGAATGAACGCTGCTGCGAATTCCTGCAGCGCGTTGTCAACAATCTTAATGTAACCTCGTTAAGTCTTTCCAAATAATTGGACGAAAAGATTTGCTATTAGAATCACACATACCACGAAGTGTATACAGCCCAGATGGGAATTATGGACCTCATATCTCTCTCTATCCTTAACTACACTAGCTCGATGCATATTGAGTGTCTGAGTCAAGATCCCAGAATCGTCAGCTCTTTCGCTCAAAGTCTAGTCTTCTTTTTTCTCTCTCGACCAGGGTCGATGATCACTAGGCCATTTCCTATAGGCACTCCCGCTCGTGAAAGTAACTCAAGAGATCAAGGATCTACGAAAAAGCCCATGTTAGTAGAGCCGACCCCGACCCCGGGGACACAGAGAATACCACGTAGATGAGATCATTGCGCTACTATCCTTCACCGAACTACACTACTTAGCACACGAGACTATACCTAGATGATAATGTAGAGCGGCTATAGTGATGATGTTTCTGGATGTATTATACAGTATGTGGATTTCGCTTTTCCTCTTCTAGTGCTAAGTTATCATCCCTCTAGCATCGATAAGTAAGTGACTTTTAAGATTGTACACACCCAGGTGTGATCTGCGTCAATCATGATATACCAAGATAGTATACTAAACCAAGCAAGTATGAGCTCATGCACCTAAAAGAGTAACTAGACAGGCATCCGGGGAGTATACGACAGGGGACAGGAAACGAACAGGCCTCTTCGGCTAACAAGGATATCTTCCCGTTCCCGTCTAACAACTTAGTTGGTGCCCACAAGGCGGTCCGTACCTGAGTAGTTGATCAATAGAATCCATTATGATGTGGCGGTAAACCCACTGACTATTGCATTGAACTCTCAATTAAGACTGGCCAGTCAATCTAAAGCGGTATGAGCTGGTTTCGTCATATGTTGGGTTGCTTAGTCTGAAGCTGAACAGGCCTTGGCAGCCAGTTTGAGGCAGAACAGCAACTGCATCAGTGACTCTCACTATCCAAGTTTACGAACATCGTCTAAGTAAACAACCTGGGATGAGAACATATCGTAGGCAGACAGATGAATATAAAAGCCCGATATCCCTCGCCTCGACAAGAGTTTTTTTTTCACCACCACCACCATCATCATCATCATTCAGAACATCTACAGCTTCACAAGCATCCTTACCATACTCAACTTCACCAACCTTCACTTACAACACAACTCTTCCTCAACTTAGCCCATAATCAAGATGCTTTTCTCCAAGATCTTCACTGCCGGTGCCGTCATGGCCGCCACTGCCATGGCCGCTCTCTCCCCTCAGCAGATTGCTGACGGCTTGAAGACAGTCACCGTACAATCTCAGAAGATTCAGACACCAGCTCAAAGCATCACCATTGTCAATGCTCCCCTTATCGTGATCGGACAGGGCCCCTTCCCTCCCATCATTGCCGGATTTACTGAGATCGTCACCACCGCTACTGTCCTCATTTCGCAACTGGATGGTACTCAGCAAGTTACCAGCCAGGCGGATGCTGATCTCATCTTCAATGCTTTCCGCGCCGTAAGTAGTCAATATTCCACTTCTATTTCCATCACTAACGAATGGCTTTGTAGTTCGTCCGCGTCCACCAGGAGCTGCTCAACATCTTGATCGGAAAGGCCGGTATCCTCACCAAGGTTCCCGTCATTGGCCAACCCGTCGCCGCTGTCCTCCGCCAGGTTGAGGGCGTTGTTGACGTGAGTAACTTCATTGTACATCTTGCATAATAGTAAAACTAACTTTAGCTAGACCATTGCCATTACCCTGATCGATCTCGTTGAACTCCGCTCCAAGGACTTGATCAGCGAGGCCAACAACCTCGGTGGTACTCTCGACCTTGCCATCCAGCAATACCAGGGCATCAGCCTCTAAATTGCTTAACCACAATCAAAAGGCAGTCTAATCTAAAGGCAGATTGTTCCGAAATGATCTATCTATCATGGATGCAATTTTACTTCTTGCAGCTAGATGTTAGCTAATTAAAGGGTTTGGAAAATGAGGAGAGGTGGATACCTAGGTATTTATGAGGGGAGGATGATATGGAAGTGATCTAAATTTTAATTCATAATCAAGATAGCAATAATGTCAGTTTTGATATTGCGTACTTTTTCGTTCTCCCGTTAAGTGTGAATTTCGCTGAACGGCGAGCTTGCGAATTAGAGGCGGCCGGAATAATCAGGTCTACTAAATGTATGTACTGAATTAGGATACGACTCTTTTTTCATCTACTTCTCTCACTCAGTCTTGTATACCCCCAGCTGGAGAAATCAGGTAAAGCGGCTACTTACACATAATAAGTCTAATTATCCTTATAGCAAGAGGCTAATTAGGATGTCACGGAGAAGTGGGTCTAACAGATCCAGTATGTGTAGGGATTGGGTTAACTATAGACCTAATGATCCCTAGTATAAATAGGTCTTTTTCCTACACTAGTTACCACTTAGAACTTAGACCTTAGATCATCTGAATACACTACTATCTGATCGCTTCTGGTGAAAGCACTGGTCAATTCCTTCCAATAGATCAATCTCCACTTCTCCGCGAGATAGGATCAGTGTTGACTTGACTCCAGTATAGGTAGTTAGCTATCTCACGCGGGAACAGAGTAATTCAGTATCAGCAGCACGCGGTTTGGAAGACAATCGTGCGTGCCAAATAGATATTCATTCTTGAAATTATGTTCGCCGCCGTAAATCCCTACTAGGACATTAAGAATCCTCCGGTGATACCCGTAGGGAAAATCAGAAACACCAATAACGATCAAGGCGCATGTATACCCCCATTGCTTGTATGACATACTGCATAGGAACTTACTTATAGTAATAGACTCGTTCATAATACGATCCTCTTTTCCCACCCCTAGTGCTTTTTATGTCTATGTTTACATATATACCTTATAACAAGGGATTTTAAATGGAGACTCACTAGGCTTTAACCTATGCGTCTCTATGTTCATAATTTAACGAAACTAGACAGTAAATAGTAGGAACTTAACGAACCGGGATTCTATTCAAATCATACCTATAGACTATGTACTTACTTACTATGTATGTATAGCAACAATTTTTTTAACCCCTTTTTTGTTATACTTAACATTGATTCATACTTGCAATGACCCAAAGCCGTGTAGTCTCAATTCTCTTGTAAATGATAAGCATGGTCCGCTTCGTCACTAGCAAGTATTCGTAGTGGCCTTTCTCAAACTCCTCTTTCGTTTGATATATTGAAATAAGTATAAGTACACAATTTCTATAACCCGGCGTAGCCCTATACTTGTCAAGATGTATTACTCCGCGCACGTTGGAGGCTTAGGTAATGCAATGCAACTGAATATGCAGCGGGCTGCTTTTGGGAGAGACTGCCTATTTCACTGCATTTTTAGCCCCAACGATAAATATTTATTGTAGATATTTTTAGTTACAACCAGCAAGCTAAGCCGCAGCAAGGAAACGGAGCTCTTCTCGCTATACTTTATCCATGCTCCCACTATTTACGTGTAAAGCCTTAGAGAACCCCTTAATAGAAAGCCTTAGTAGACAACGGGGATAGGGAGGGGGCAAACAATAGCAAATTCTGAAAGTAGCATTTTTCAACCACTATGAATAATAGAATAATCACCCTGTTACGTGAAAAGGCCTAGTCAACGGTTGATACCGAGGGAACCTGTAGCCAAAGACAACCTATAACTAACCTTTGTGAATAAGAGGACGGGGGACTAGATATTGGTACAAAGGGGTGGGATGAAGATAGTAGCTGTCTAGGTCATGGGATTTGTGGCGATTATAAGATTTAGATAATGTATGCTAATTGTGGCCATAGAAGTAACGCCTAGGTGAGTCTAGTAATCCCACCAGCCTCAGTTATACTCTATATGGACCGCATGCAGCGCTTGAATATGAGCTTAATTAGGACGGTCACTAAGAGCACACCCATCATGCCTCAAATTACATATATACAAGATTATAACTAGCAGGAAATCACTGTAGATATTTGTTTTTGTGGCTCTAACTAGAACTATATAACTAAATGTAGGTATTCGCATTAAGAACCTAAAGATGTTTTCTTTTTACTACCGAAACTAGCGTAGCAGCATAGTATCGCGGTTCCGGTGATATTTCTGCTGCTTACATATTGAAACCGGAAACCGGAAGCTTAAGGACTATTCCTCACTGTCCATATTATCTATTTGGTTTTCATTTATAGCAATACATCTATCCCGAGATGTAGAAAGATGACCTAACTATTCAAATAAGCCACATAGTATTAACCGCATCAGCTTAGACATACATTAAATTCGACGTTGTTTGATCTTATCCTAGCCAATAACCCCAAGAGACAATAGGAGAATTTCACCTGGCGCTGAGACTTTATACTGCGCTTTGTGCCAGGCTCGTCACCTTCGCCGTCGATAAATCGTGGTTGATACCTAGGCACCTTCAAGACTGAACCTAAGGTTAGTGATTATCGTGTGTGTATAGAAACTCGGTACTTGGCAAAGGTCTAATGCATCTGCATCGAGAAGATGTTACAAAGGGTAGGTAGACAAAGCTCCGACGTTATCGAACAACTGTCTCCAACTCTTAGTCCGAGAGGTCTCTGTAGTCCTACACGCTTTTTACCGTGCAATCTAGCTGTAGCGTTGCGTTGGGAATAATTGGGTATGAAATTAACCAGTTTTGGGGGCCAAGGCTTATATAGTGTAAGATTCAGTAGAGCAGTCACTTGATTGCTGAACTACTCCCAAGCCGTCGGATACCCATCGTATATATTCTTGATATATTATCATGTGTGCTTTAGTCTGAACCTTGAGTCTCAGTTACCCTGATATGCCTTGCGGCTTACGCTTTCTAGGGAATTGGTAACACATTTCGTAGAGGCCGCGCGAAGGGGGTGGTGGGTAGGCTTTATTTAAAACTATTGTTGTTTTTTAAAGGTCATAGACAAATGATAGGTGGAGAGATGGCCTATATCGGGGCAGTCTCCTAAGTTGATTGAACAATCCAAGTGGTTCTAACCTTCTGGAGAATCATGATGGATGCGATGATAGAGAAAACAAGGAAGCATGGATATGTAGACAAGACTAGCCTGTCTAGGTGCAGATTGTTCTTCTTCCGTAGCCCAGTGGACCAATAGGCTGCGTCTGGGGTTGGCGACCGTAGAAATTTGGTGGTAAATTTGGGTTCAAGCAGTTGGATGGCATTGGGCCGATCGGTTTCGGATCGGCATTTCTTTATAAACGCTACAAATATCAAGTGTGCCGTTACGGCCACATCGTCCCGAGTTTTGCAAGCCACTCTACTAACGCCGTCACATCATGTATTGTAATCCTCAATAAGCTTCACACGCTCCCCTTAATCGAACTAGGAATAGTTTAGTATGCTAACGGTAAAGGGACTTGGGGAGACCTACAGGTGTTAAGAATGATTCAGCTACGAAACGGGCTCTTGCGTTCAACTAAATGGCATGATTAGTAGGTGTTTAACTTTGAGTTTATTGTAACGTTCGGGAAGAACGAACAAATAACTTCATCTCGGAAATTTCCTTATCAACCTCCTCCATGAATTGGATTATAAAGTCCACCAACTTATGCTTAAGCATCTCTTCGGTGTGGAAGTTGGTTATCAAGAACGAAATGTCATAGCCCTAATGATGAATGTCAGCCCCCGTAGACTAACTGTAGGAGGATACCAGCCTGATGCTTCATAGCACCCCATAGTCTTAATCATCCGTACCTTGATTGGTTTCCTCCTCAAGATAAAGAAGGCCTCTGCTCTTTGAGTCAAGAATCGTGTGAACTTGTGGACCAGAATAGTCTCGATCTCGTCAGCTTGCTTGATCTTGATGCTGATGCGTACACTGTTGACGCTCGGTTCGATGAGGACTTTCTCGTTCTCGTTGCGCGCAATTACCAAGGGGGTCAAGAGAACCTCGGGTGATGTCTGGGCCTCGATTTCGGGAACATTGTGTCGTTCTGAAGTTTGGGAAGCGAAGTTGGAAAGACAGAGGGCGGCTGTGACGGAGCTTCTCACACATTGGAGATAGGGGCGGAGGGATTGAGACTGGGAGCCGAGTTAGAAAGCATCCTGTTGCAAAATTGGAATCTTGAAGCTCACCATGTTGAATAAGATTGGTCTTGAAGACCGGATCGAATAGACGGGAGAGTCGTATCGTTCGATGTCTCTAGATAAGGTGAGTGGGGTGGTAGGTCGTAGGGGTGAGTCGGGCAGGTCAAGCGATCCCGACGACGCCTTGTAATTACGACGACGTTAGTTGATGCACCGCCGTCGTGGGGCGATGGCCGGTACCTGGGAGCCTGGATGGCTTGGGGTTGTGGAGAGAGCTTGAAGCCTCACCATAGGGGAGAGATAGGTTCACGTGACGTCAGTTTGTGGCTTGACCCTCCTATCTGCTATCGGTTTGGAAGGATAGCACACTGTGCAATACCTAACCTAGGAGGTACTTAGTAGAGCCCCTCCAGCCCCTCACTGTACCGTGCTTTAGCTGCTCCTATCTAATCGCCTACCCCACCCACATTAAGCTAAGATTTAGTGAGGAGGTACTTGCCTAGGAGGTAGGGTACTTGTGGTTGCTCAAACACTCGTAGGCCTGGCGTGACGGCGGGCAGTGGTTGGTGGCTATGGAAACTCATGGATAATTGGGTGACGCACGTTGAGTTTGCCTGGCCTCCGTAACCCATAACCTACTCCGGACAGCATTGCATCCTATCCAAAGGTTTCCTCTTATTTATCCTTTCTTCGCAAATTACATCCTCTAGACTCTTTATCTGTCTATACAACGCCTGATATCTGTCACCATTCTCTCCTACTAGTGCAATTGGAGCTTAGTATAGAGCTGCGGTAGAGGGATACGATATGGCGTCAATACCGGGTGGGTGGCCCCGGGCTATTTCTCTGTTCATGCATTTCTTCCCCTTCCTCCCTACTTATTTCCTACCCCGGTCCTTGCTGATGAGCGCTTTAAATAAATAGTTGTCGTAAAACACCAAGGCAAAAAATACGATGTGGAAGTCGACCCTGAATCTACCGGCGAAGTCTTCAAATTCCAACTCTATAGTCTTACCGGTGTCGAGCCCGAACGCCAGAAAGTCCTGCTTAAAGGCGTGCTCAAAGATGACACGCCTATGGGCAGTTTCACCCTGAAGCCGGGTCAGAATATAATGATGCTTGGCACAGCAAGCAGCGAAGGCAAGGACCTCGTGCGGCCATCCGAAAAGGTCAAGTTTGTCGAAGATATGACCGATGCTGAAGCTGCGCAACAAGAGGGCGCCATTCCTGCCGGCCTGACCAACTTGGGAAACACCTGCTATCTGAACTCGACACTCCAGACATTGCGTGCCATACCAGAACTTCAAGAAGCTCTGTTAAAGTACGAGCCCTCGAGCGCCAATGTCACCGGAACATTGCCTCAGCTCGATTTAACTAGACAGCTGCGAGACACTTACAAATACATGTCCGAAACCCAGGACGCCTACGTCCCGCATGCATTCCTCACCTCTCTGCGCAATTTGTACCCACAGTTCTCTGAACGGTCTCGCACTGGTACTGGTTATGCCCAACAAGATGCTGAAGAAGCTTGGTCGCAGATCTTGTCCCAGGTTCGCCAGAAACTGCGTGTCAAGGATGCTACTGATGCAGCAAGCGACCAATCTTTCATCGAGAAGTACATGTCTGGAGAATTCACTTCGGAGCTTGTGTGCGACGAGCCTGCTGCTAGAGAAGGAGGGGAACAACCGATCGCTAGCAAGGATGCTTTCTTGAAGCTCAACTGCCACATCGACGCCACTACAAACCATCTGCGAGACGGTATCGTAAATGGATTGAAGGAGCAACTTGAGAAAAGGTCCGAAGTTTTGGGCCGGGACGCTGTCTATACCAAGACCTCCAAGATCTCGCGCTTGCCCAAGTATCTGACCGTCCATTTCGTGCGATTTTTCTGGAAACGCGAGACGCAGAAGAAAGCCAAGATCATGCGCAAAGTCACATTTCCCCACGAGCTAGACGTGGTGGAATTTTGCGATGACAAGCTCAAGCAGCTCCTCATTCCCGTTCGAGACAAGGTCCGTGAGGTTCGTAAGGAAGAGGAGGATGTTGAGCGAGCGCGCAAGAGACGCAAGCGAACCGGTGATAACGAAGACGAAGTCCCCGAGGTTTCCAATCCTAAGAAGAAGGACAACAAGAAAGATGCGAGCACATCTGCGGATGGCGACGTGGAAATGACGGAGACGTACAAGACCGACGCCGAGATCGATGCCGAGCGCGCTGCCCAGGTGCTTGCGATGAAGAAGGAGTTGAACGCTCTAATCAACCCTGAGCTGGCCAAGGATGATGGTGCGAACCAGTCGGGGCTTTATGAGCTGCGTGGCGTGGTTACGCATCAGGGAGCTAGTGCTGATAGTGGTCACTACACGGCATATGTCAAGAAGACGGCGCCCATTGATCCCAAGACGGGCAAGCGGAAGGAAGAGGACGGCAAGTGGTGGTGGTTCAATGACGACAAGGTCTCCGAGGTCACGGCGGACAAGATCGAAGCTCTAGCCGGCGGTGGAGAGTCCCATTCCGCCCTCATTCTGCTATACAAGGCTATTCCACTGCCTACAGCAGACGGTACTATGGAGTAAACATTGCCAGGAATGGAGGGGTACAAACAAAAAAAAAACTGGACGGTAGACTGACGAGGGCATCGCGTTTGGCGTTATATGGCCTTGGCAAATGGAATTAATCATTGGCATCGGCACTAGCGATTGGCGCTGACATTAGAGTTGACCGACATTCACTTGTCTCCTCGTAGTCTATAATAGTATGAAGGTTTATCTTGTATTATGGGACGTATCTTGATTTGCTACATGAGGTGATACATTATGCTACACTATGATATTATAGGCCATACTACATGGCCCTGCCTATATGCTTTTATCTAGGTAGCCACCATGGTTAAATTGCTTGATGCGCGGAAACCTTGATCACGCTTCTAGCCTACAGTAAACCGGACACTGCGCTCATATATGATCGCATTGATTTGTGCGCTGGCCCAATGCGGGATGTCGGGCACAAGCCTGTTGACATAGTAGTCGTCGAATCCCGGCTGGCCATTCCTCGTTCTAGAAGGCAGGGTAGTTGAGAAGGGCGTGAACCTGAAAACCAGGCTGCTCATCGGGTCTCGGCGTAATTCCAGGGAGCCAGAGCGCCCCTTCAACACCAACCGAGTTCTCTCCATGGCCCTTTATAGACCGGCGCGAGTCGGAGTCGGGTTGGACTCCTTGTCTCTCTTCCCGCCTAATGCGATGGGCTAAGCGTAAGCGTCGTCTCGTATCAGGGACTATTGCTTTCCACCTTCGACCAGTGTCGAGCGTAGAGATTTCGTCATCGATGGCCGTCTGTCTATGATGATGATGATGCATTCTCGTTCTGCTTCCGCTTCTGCACGCGCAGCCGCAGCTCCCCGAGTTTCCTCTCGAGCGGCCGTTTCTGGGTCACGAGTTGGGCGCGGCGGGCCTCGAGCTCACGGATGCGGTCTTCGATTGGGGTTTCGAGGATTTTCTTCTTTTCCTGCGGGGGGTTGTTAGTTGGGTTTTTGCCGCAGAGGGAAGAAATGGGAAGTTGTATGTGTGTGTGTTGTGTGGAGAAGACGGAACTTACGGCGCTGTACTCTTGCTGTGTCTTCAGTCCCGCGCCGTAGATGCTGCCCACGATGGTCACGGCGGCGAAGGCGCCCGTCCAGATCATCCGCTTCGGCGTCGTCCAGGAACCCCATCCGCTTGGCCCTGGCGCTGGAGGCGGTGCGCCACGCCGGATCTGCCGCGGCGGGCGGGATGGAGTTGGTGGCTGGCGAGAAGACATTTCGTTCTTGGCGGTTTGTTTGATCGTTTGGTATTATGAGGGAGCGTCGTGTGTAATGCCGCTGAATCCTGAGCGGTTTGTTGAAATGGGCTCGACTCAGCCCCAGTAGCCCCTCCAGCAAGCCTGGCTCGTTTCGTCGCTGCTCCTTCTTTTCGCACTGCTCTTGGTAATGCTGCTTTCAGTCTGTTGTCTAGTTGTGGGTGCGTCGCTCCAGACTCTAATTGGGGGCGCGCCGGTAATATGTTTTGATCTTCTGTTCCGAAGTTCTGTGCCCTCGTTGTTTGCTCTGCTGTCACTAAGGCTTGAGGTGCTGGCGCCACTCGCTATGCTGTCGAAGGAATCGGTGCGGTCAATGGGACGGAGAAGTGAATTCGGAGGCGACGGGAATGTCTTGGAATCGTTGAGCGTATGTGGGTGGGACGAGAATATATCAATGCAAAGTCGACCACTATCCCTCTGTCCTAGTCCCCTGCTAGTAGCCGCAGGGTGGTATTGGTCGTTATAGAAATCGTCGTCGTCGTCGTCGTATTGGCCGGCGGAAGACAAAGACGAAAACGACGATCTCGATGGACGCCGAGAAATTGAAGGTTGACATGGCCAAAGCTCAAGCTCTACTACGCAGGCGGTGGTGGAGCAGCTGTCGGCGGTGCCGGCACGGTCAATAGCGCACCGAATAGCGCACCACCACCCATCTATAGCGGGACGGGTGAGGTGGCCCCGTTGTAAGTCGATCATCGCAGCAGCCGACTGGCACAGCGACAGCGCCCTTAGTAATCGACGTGCAGCAGCTGTTAAAGACATCGCTCTCAGCCTATAGTTTTCGTGTTTTGGAGTATTTTAAATGGTTCTAGTAAGTGAGATTAAGGAGGTGGTCGAGTAAGCGTTATACCTCTCGGCTAGCTATGATCTAGATAGAGCTGGAGGACGGGGATATGTCGTATGTAGCTTGTTTGACGTAATTCCGAGGTTTTTTAGTTAAATAGTGGCGAGCCTTATTCCCTCTTATTGGGTCTCGTCCTTCGCTGCTCACTTACAAGACCAGTACCGCGAATATTTGTTAGTGAAAAAGTTCGAATGTTCAGTGTATAGAAACTGACAAGGAGTAGCTTCTATTTTATTTTGGATTTGTTCACTTTGGATACAATAAGAACCACTCATCTCTTTGGCGCCCCCGATATTCTCGTTGGGTGGAGATATAGTCGAGATAGGGCGTGTCACCATCACGCCCCCTTCGCATCGTGTTTGTTTCAAGTGCCAAGCGCCCGCATCCATTCTCTCAGTCACCGTAGCGCTTGTGGTGCTTGTTCTGGGAAAGATCCAGTTTAAATGGCAACGCCCCGAGTCTTCATCGTCCGCCACGGCGAGACAGAGTGGTCATTGGATGGGAGGCATACGGGCCGGACTGACATTCCTCTCACTGAGAATGGCGAGAAGCGCGTCAAGGCTACCGGCAAGGCCCTCGTTGGTAACGATCGCCTGATCGTGCCAAAACAACTTGCTCATATGTGAGTCTTTGGTTTCTCTTACACTTATCCCCGAATCTGGAACAACCGTCACCGCCACCATCACCGACATGGGTATGCTACCGACTGTTTCATACCACCCTACTTCATAGAACCCAATTGAGGAAGTGGATGCTCTGAGTTACTTGAAACTGCTCAAAAGGGCATCCGCTGGATAAATCGCCATGTCAATCCTGTAGATCATATGCTATAATGCCGGGCTCTATTCGGTTCGCCTTGCCCTGACCAAATTCTTCGCCGACAAGTCACTACACAAGTCCAGGAATTCACTCACTACTTCTGTCTCATGTCGCAACAGGCCTGCGAAACTAGGAAGATACCACACATGAGACAATAAGATAGCAACTAACACCAACGAATCGCACAGCTACGTCTCACCCCGCAAGCGTGCTCAGCGCACCTTTGAACTACTGAACCTAGGCATCAAGGACCCGCTCCCGTGGCACGAGCACGGGCAAAAGCCCACAGACAAGCCGGCGACAGACGACTGCAGCGCGCGCGTCGAGGTGACCGAGGCCATCCGCGAATGGGACTACGGCGACTACGAGGGCATCACAAGCCCAGCCATCCGCGACCTGCGCGCGAAGAAGGGCCTCAACCGCGACTGGGACATCTGGCGGGACGGGTGCGAAGGCGGGGAGAGTCCCGAGGAAGTGACGAAGCGTGTTGATGATTTGATCCACGAGATCCGGACCAAGTACCATGCCGACGTCATCGGGAAGCCCAAGGGCTCCGCGTCCTGCGGCGATATCCTGATCGTGGCCCACGGACACATCCTTCGCGCTTTCGCGATGCGCTGGGTTGGCAAGACGTTGCCTTCTGGTCCGTCGTTCTTGTTAGAGGCTGGTGGCGTGGGCACGTTGAGGTGAGCCTGATTTTATTCTTATTTTATATTCCCCCTTTCACTCTCCCGCTCACTACCTACGAACTCTTTTCCTTTTTGATTTAGAACTTTAGATATGTGGCTATCGAGTGATATCTATCACCGTTCAAGCAAACAGAGCAAACATACGCAGAGTAGCGGCATCTTAAGGGAATTGCCAATCTACAATCCCATACTGATGTCGTTTGGCTTAGTTACGAGCACCATAATATCAACGAGCCCGCAATCCTGTTGGGTAGCGCTTTCATCATTGGATGAACGGACAGGCCTCTAATTTATGAAATCTGTGGCCGTTTTGGATATATAGCTGCGTGTACGCACTGGAATAGACGATAGTAAATATAAGCGGTTATCTCTTGGAAACGGTACCGGCGACCTGACCGTGAAGAGTGCATGTAACCGTATTCCTAGGTGTTGTATTTAACGACTAACCAATATATATCGCAAGCTACGGAACAGCCAACACAGTATAAAACAATCCCCTATCTCTCTTTATCCCAACAAACCACTTAAGTAAACATACCATCTCCACCTCCTTATACCAAATGACCGGGTTTGGTCTACAGAGTTTGTACCTATATCACCACACCGCCCTTCGTCCCACGCGCGAAGAAGACCTGTCGGCGGAAAGCGTCTCGATCTTCATCTTCGCCCTTACCCCTCCTACCAGCATCCCCTTCCCTCTCCCACTCCCCGCTCGGCGCCGTACTTCCTTTGTCCTGCGTCTGGTGTCCGTGGCCACCGAGCACGAACCCACCGCCAATATGTTCGAGCCGGAAATCGGCGCCGGCCCCCGCGGCCGTGAAGATCTCCCTCATACGAGCCTCGCTGAACCCGTGGTGCATGACAGAGTGGTAGACGTCGTGGCCGCCTGCGTGGCTGTGCTCGTCGTGTTTATGTCCGTGTCCGTGGCGTGCGCCGTGGGGTAGGAAATCCCAGATCAGGAGGACGCCGCCGGATTTCAGGCGTTCGACGACTGTTCCGCGCTGATTTAGTAACACGCCTTTCAGGTTATTCCAAAGCTGAAGGTTGTTTTAGAAGACTGTTCTCTCGCGATGACGGTATGCACTGGCGCGAAAAGCAGCTTTGAACATACGGCGGGAGTAAGATACATCAAATCATGATAGAATCGATTGCGGCTATCGAATCTAGTTTATGAAGGAAACATGGAATGTGTGAGGTGGATGTAAGGGGCTTCCGAAGAACAGAGAAAGCAGAAGCATACTTACGTCTCTTAGCCGCGAGCTCCGGGTCACCGAAATGATGGAACCCGCCGCCTACGACCGCAATGTCGAAATCGAAAAGCTCCGGGGACGAGAGGCTGCTATCGACGGTTTCGGAGGCGAGGTCGCCAAGGACTGCATGCATCTCCTCAGAGGAAAGACCCTATAAGATAGGTCAATACGCTAGATAAAATAGGCCATATTTTGCTGTGTTCGGGCTAATATTCGCTTTTGCGGTTTACCGATCCAAGGGGAGAAAATTGTGAGCCAACGGTCTACTTGAAGAAAGCAAAAGCTGTTTCCTCTTTCTCACATGCTAACCGAAGAAGTATAGAGGGAGGCAGATGAGCAAAAAGAGATGCATATACCTGGTTCTCTGCTCGCGTGTTATATGCGGCGACCATCTGCTCGGATATGTCCATGCCAACACATTGCGTCGCATAAGGTGCAAGGGCCTACAATCATAGTCAGAATCTACATATCTCGTCGATTTGCCCCCTCTTATCCTATCCATTGGAGCCCCATTTTCTCTCGAGCCTTTTGTCCAGCACGGCGTACAGAAAATACTTGGCCCGAGGACCGAAAAGGGTTGACAGAAGGATAAGTTTCGAGTCCACAGAACTGATAGGTACGCCCTCTGAACCATCGCAAAAACGCCATTCCCCGAGTCTTCACTCGCAGCGGAGCGCACCGCACACGACTCCTACCCAAAACAAAGGGAAATGGAATACTCACCCGCGACATCATACCCGTACCACAAGCATAGTCAAGCAGCCTAACTTCTCGTCTAGACTTCTTTATATCCCCCCCTTCGCCTTCCTCATCGCTATCTTCATCGTCCGAAGCCCAATCGACACCAATGAAGTCCAGCCGTGCCTGGAGCTCGCGAGTAAGCCGCTCGTTGAGCTTCCTGTGTTTATCGTCGTAGCTGGCGGCCTGCTCGCTGTTTATCGAAATTAGTTCATATCTGTCTATTTTCTTGCTAAAAAAGGAGCATTTATAGTTTTGACCCAAAGAATGGCAAATTGGTTTAGCTCGGTGGGAAATGGGATGTTCGGGGCGTCGTGGGAGCAGTAAGATACTTAGGAGAAAAGGAGATAAGAGTGAATATGAATAGTAAGAACAATAATATATGAACAGATAAAAGACATCAGCCGGATTATGTTTTCTCTGGGATAGCGAGAATCCTGCGTAGCCTGGCCACGTCTCTGCTCACAAATACATGAGCAGTAATAAGACGACGCCAGCAGGCCGGCCATATATTGGCACATCCATCTGACTAAATTAATATGCCGTACTGCGTCTAATTCTCTGTCCGTGGATTCAACTATTTGGTTCTCAGGGAGGTGAAATTTTTGAGATGGGCTTCCTTGCCCTGGTCCCCTCAACTTTGTTAATTTCCTATACGCCGTCCGGGGTAGCGCAAAGGTTAATGGGTAGGGACCGGCACACAGCCACCTCGACGGCTAAAATACCTGTCTTGAAAGCCTCCATTTTCATATCCTATACGGGGCATGCCAGGAGTAAATTTTTGAGCGGACGATAAAAGGAGATGGGCTAGGCGAAACCAAGGCGGGGAAGGCTGATACTGGCATAGACATAGACGTAGATAGGTAGCCACTTACTTGAAGATTGACCTATTGATATCTGCCGCGTCTCCAGCCATTTTATACTATATTTATTCAAGAACTCCTAATCTAGTCGAAAATCCTGTGTAGTTGGTCGATTACCAGGGCTTGGGCCGAGTCTTCGTTTACGTTGTCTTCGATGCCACAAAGTCTAACTTTCGATGATTGGAGTAAGCGGTACCGGTAATGAAGAATATATGATTCCTTTTAAAAATTTCCCTTTTATTTATATTATACTTTCAACAAATTTATGGTCGTTGGCGACTTCTCGCATACACATCGCAGACATCTCGTAGTTGGAGACCGATATAGTAGCAACGGCCACTTTTCGGACACTTTAACGTACTGTGCTGATATCACTGTTTTGGTGTATAAAACTGTCTATATGCATATTCTTCGTCACAGACAAGAAACCCAACATCTACCTAAGTCGCCATTCTGTTACCAGACAACACAAACAAACGATCATCAGTCCTGCGGCGTTCGATTGTGTATAGACCGTATATACGGAAGAAACAGCTAGGCTTTGTAATGTTGGGCTTTTAATGTATGGCGGTAGGCAAATACATATTTTTAGTTAATTCCGCAGCATTGATAGAATGTTAATTCTAGGCTGTGTCGCCGGTCTAATTGACGCAGCGTCTTGTAACCAACTAACTACCTACCTAGGTAGGCATGTCGTTGATTCAGCTCCGGCATCCTAGGAACGTCGAAGTCGGATGATATTTCCGAATTCCGTTCCGTTCGCATTTCCCTTCTTTTTATTAATTCCTGCTCTTAACTTCCAAGAAGTCGCAGGCATGCGGCATCCCTGTCTGCCCCTGCTAGTCAACGGTCGAGAATACCTAGGTGTACAGTCGAAGCTTCTTACGGCTGCGCCAGGCTTTCTGGTGGTTTAGGTATGGGGGCGGCACGGCACACACTCATCCTCCCACACAAGTGTTAGCGATGTAGCATCTAAAACCCACAAAGGTACACCGAGGGTCTGGACTGCTCACCGCCTTTGCGGGTTCCCGTCCACGAACCACGGATAGAGCCAAGGAGTATGGTTCGAGGTTGGCCCCCCTCCCCCTCCTCTTTGGGTATCCATATATACCGACAGTAGCTGCTCTTGTCACTATTTGAATGTAAGTACACTATATGTGTTGTGTTTGCTCAAATGCGCCTAAGTGATGGCGCATGCACTGTTGCATTGCATCAAACACACAAGGTTTACGCTTGTCATGTGATTGACTGCTTGTGGCTCTGAGGAAATTTCTTCTTCTTGGTATCTAAGGCATGAATGTTGGTTTAGGTTCGAAAGCAACGAGTGCTGATCGTATTGAAGAATTAAGGTCCAACCTTCGGACAATTAGCAAGCCACCTATAGGCAGGCAAACGGTGTCCATTGTGTCATTCCAGGCCAGGCACAGACGCAGCACCAGAAAAAAAAAAAAAGCTCTTGGGCACGTCAACACAGGTAAGCTTAGAGCTCTCTTCCGTCTGATCAGGTAGGCAGGTAGATAGGTATTTGGGTACAACGCTGAGCATTGGTAACACCACTGACCAGCCGCATTTCAAAGGATCCTTTACCACATGCAGGGTTAGCGTCGAGGGAAGGGCCTCTGCCGTTGGCGAGATGGCTGGGGTTCGGAGTGTGCCTTAGCTCCGTATTGCGACGATAAGTCGGTGTTACTGTGAAGGTTAGTTTGCCTGGTAGTTACACTAGAATATGGTCGCCTTTTGTTCATCCCTTGACGATCTTAAGACCTACCGTAGTGTAGTGGTAGGCCAAACAAGGCCATGGTCTCATCGGGCGTGATAACACAGCGCGCCAAGGGGGGCTAGGACGAGAGGCTAGACGAAACAACATCGCAGTGATTGATGATCATGCATGGCCTCGCAGCATGTCGTGGCCACCAGACGAGCAAGCCGCTGCGACAAAGACGAAAAAACACTACTCTGCATAGGCAATGCATATGTGCATGACACCCAACATCAACACAAATCTTGGCTTGGGGGCCCTTGGCGACATGCGCCAGGCGTTGGGCGCTAGAGCCTTAGCTTGGTAAGACGACAGCTGCAAGGTGAAGGAAACGGAAATACCATGTGGAGGAGGAGAATGAGGAGGAAGAGGAGGAGGAGGCGGATGAGGGCTCTGCTAAACACCTGACGGGATCATTTGTAATGTTGGGTACATTCCTACGGAACGCTGCGATCCGCGGGGACTTTGTGCTACAGTAAGATCGTGATGCAATGCTATCTTTCGGCTTAGAATCATAGTTATTGGGTACCAACGCGGGTGCTCTGCCCTGTCGACATGCAGATAATGGTAAGGTAGATTTGACCTGGCCCATGTCTTAGGTAGTTTGCTTAAGGTCTTTGGGGGGAAGGGATTAGGATTAGAGAAGACAAGGGGTCGGGATTGACGGGCATCTCGTCATCTCATCATCTCGTCGTGGGGGAAAAAGTGCGGAATATCAGGTCTGTCTGTCTGTCTGTCTGTCTTAGTCGTTAGGTAAGTCTCAGCGTTGCAGGTGTCTGTGGGTAATGAATGTTTGACTTCGGGGGCGAGAGACGAGCGTTGATAGGTATACAGCGCCGTGTGAACTACGGATCGTTAAAACGATGATATTATAGCCCTCCCTCCTTGTGTAACCAGTTATAATATGTCTCTACTTACTGCCACTGCTTCTAGGTTCTAGGCCCGAGCAGTGCTGCCCGAGTGAGGGAATAAAACAAAATTAGCCTACTACCTATATATGCCAACAGCTAAGCATTTTCGGTGACGACTAAATTGTAACGTTCTAGGCCTCATGTCAGTAATAAGTCGGTCGCCTGGGCACTCATCATCTACGGTAATCTAGGGAGGTCCATCTAGGTAAGTAGGCTAAGTACCCGACCTTAGGTACCTGGTAATGAAGAGGTGACCCCCCGATTTACAGTACAACACACTGAAACTCAAGCTTTTGCCAGGCCGCCCTGTACAAAATTTAGAGCCAAGGTACTACTTATGTGTATTTGTACCAGACCGCTACGGCAAAGGAGAGGTGGATAGGGCACTTTTGATTAGCGGGTTGGCACTATTTACAACTATAACTACAATTATTCACCGATAATTGGGTTAAATAGGCTCTTTCTTATTTATTGATTCTTATACTGGTAGGCATGCTTATAATTGGAAGGTTTTATCAAGCACATGATGGGGGTTTTTTTGGAGTTTTTTTTCTGCGGCAGCACCGCCTACAAAATAATACCGTACTGCTTGAAACTCGTGTTTTGGCTATGTGACCGAATTGTAATTTTTGGGAATAACTCTTTAGGCAGGAGGCCAGTAACGGTTACAGTTTTGATAGTAACAGCGTCATGAAACAATAGGCCTATCTACATTATGTAGAAGTATCTGGGTGTGTATATTTAGTGGAAGTAACTCACCTAGGCATACTAGTACACCTCGCGGAGATGGGGGAATAAATGGGACTGAAGGTATCACTGACCCCCATTCCAGTTGGGGGAATAGTGTAGTGTATTAGGTGGTTGCCCGTGTACAATGAGCTTACGGGCCGGCGCTACCAAGGCTATGCTGCAAGTATGGGCTGAGCTGAAATTCTCCTACCGACTTGTCCAAGGTTAGTGCTTCTGCCGTAACGAGATCCTCTCCATACAGGTAACATCTTTTGCCTTAGCTTCGCTCTAGTTTCCACATTCACCCCGCTTGTCTAGACTTCGAGACTCCTACTTGGGAAGCTCTCATCAGTGTGTACCTGCGTGAGGGTGGATGTCGGGCCGGCCGTCACCATTGGAGTTGATCCCAATCTCGAAAGAGACATGATCTGAGCAGATGGGTCTCTTTATGTCCCTCAAGTACCCTGGATCTTTTGCCCGGATATGCTCTGGAAATGCTGAGCAATTCAGCATGACAGTAGTGATGCTGACAGATGGAGTCCCCGTTTGCTGCCGCCGGCATGTTTTCCATAGGTCAGGGTTGCACACTATGCAGTGCTATAAACCCCTGTACCGTCATCGCGATGTCGACACATCCCGGTTTTCACCACTAGGTAGTGTACCTCTACGCTTGCCGCCATGTGATAGAGGAGCCCCTTTGGGTAAATGATGCATTCACTGGAAACGGTGTGTGTGTGTTCCCCAATGAAAGCATTTACTTCTTCGGCTAGGCCCCGTCTAGGAGCAGGAGATATTGAAGATTGCCGCTGTTCCAATAATGATTTATGCATAAGTTACAAGGAAGACAAACTTCCCGAGAGCTAGCCCCTGCTCCTCTTTCTTCAAGAGACATTGCAAGGTTGATATCAATGTTGAAACATGTTGGCTAACCGAAGGAGCCGGAATAAGAAGATCTAGTCGGTTGCTTTATTTCCGAACGATTTCTTATCGCGGAGGAGGTGATGGCAAAGGGGCAAAGCTTATCAACTAGGTACTCTAGAGGCCCAGCCTAATGTTGAGTCTAATATAGATCTTCAGGGTTCAATAGACCGACGATTTATGCGACCTATATCTGACTGCAAATGGCAGGCCCATCAAATAGGTATTTACTAAACTTCACAGGGCCCGTGAAATCAAAGTAGAAAAGCGCAAAATATAATCAAACCAGTCAATAAAATTCAATTACCACAATTACCACAATAAGCATCATGTTGCAATCTGCTCCTTGCATCTATATGTGACCAAAGCAGATCAAGGCAGAATAGCACGGGGGAATTATAGCATTTCAGTCAGGATCGTGGATGTCTAGCATGTGAGGTAGTATTACTCGTGATCGTAAGGGTCGTCGCCGAAGTTCATCAACACTAACAAGTCATTTGATACTTGATCGGTCAAGCAAGAATGCTATGACCTCGGTCGGGAATCCTTCATTCGTATAATAAGCCTTGCAAATGGTATGCGTATATCATACACTAGCAGCAATCCGCAAGTTTTCGGTGATTAGTTAGGACTATCCTGTATGAGAATGCGCCGAATAATAGGGGCTGGTTCGCGAGGCTCTCGCGATCTCGACCGCGCTCAAGAAATTTGGCGTTTGGGAAGAGGAGCCGTTAACGTGCTACGTATGCTATGTACTGTCCTAGGTAAGTAGACTTGGACACCTCAAAGATGGGTAAAAACGGGGTTCTTCGGGAGCGGCTCGCTGCATGCATATGCTTTCAGTCATGTGACCTCTGGCCTGTGTGGTATATGTACTTGTGAGGCCAGTTCATTGGTACAAATTCGAGTTTTGCAATGGACTCGTCCAATCGGTGGCTTAGCACGTTGCAATCGGTCGCCTTCGAGCCTTGGAAATTGGAACCGGTGTGGTTGTTGGAGTACCCCACAAGGCAATAACCGGCGCAGTGTTGGATTCCTTGGCGCTCTAATAACCTCGGAGACACGGTCCAACCTCCCCGGCGGTGGGAAATGCTATGACTTAATATATAGCATGATATAGTGTGCGTGAGTGGTAGTCTCACCAAGGAATGGAATGCTAGTGTGAATAATGATATGAAAAGCTTGCTTGGTTAATACTGCTTGATGAATGGTGTCTTGGTGTTAGAACTAGTGGAAGCACTGGTCCAAGTCCTAATATTAGTGTAAAGTAAAATCTACGACGGCACTACAAGAGACCCGGATAGTCTCCGCTCATCTACGACGTAGGAATTAGTCTCCAATCAATGATGAGTTACGGGATGGCCGTCCTGCGAGGCGAATACTAAGCAGTATAGCGTAGACCCCAATGCTTGTCAATCAGTAGTCCAACTTCTGACGTAACTGTGGGTATGTGCGCACCCTATAATATAGGAATGATTTTCATCTCGGCATACTACAACGCGCACAGTTATATCCAGTGACTCAGTGCCCACCGCCTAGCTCCAGAGAGGGGGCAGGGACTATCCAGCTACCTACACTACTGGAGGGCGTCTGATGTTAGACACATTGAAATGGAGATCTGTTGAATTCCTGTCCGTGATATGCTTAACCTAACGCAAGGTCCTACGCTCTGCTCCTTTCGAAAATCTGCCACGTGTGCCATGGAGTTATATTGAGGGCCGCAGGTAGACCCAACCGGCGAGATAACGGTGCAATTGCATTCTTATCGCTACCTAAGCTCGGGCTGCAGTAACAAAGCGAAGTAGCTGTCACGACCCCAACTTATTCGGGTAGCGCGAACAGATCTCTACATCACGCTAGATCTGTACGAAGATGGGGACCTAAGAGAGACTATTGCAGACGGTGCAAACCTTAACGCCACAGCAGCTTGGGTTGACGAGATAGGAATAGCCATCTCATATTTCAGGAGACGGCGATCGTTGTGTATCCCCTTGGTTGATACCCGGAGTTAAAGGGCGTCAGGTCGGCTTCGTCGTCGTACTTTTACCAATGGGATTCAGAGCTACGCTGTATATTAGCTAATATTCTGCACCCTTCGCGAGGGCGCTATTCGACCCATTGGAGTATCTATGGATGAGAAGTCTGGGAGAGGAGAGAACCAAATGGAGAGGGGAAGCGATATCACATGGGCTATTATTGTTCGAGCTGGCTTTGGTGTGTTGATAGGCTGCCGGGTTGCCAGCACAGTCTGCATTTGCTTCGCCCCACAATCCATAATAATACACCAACATACCACACCGACTGAACCTATTATCGGCATACTACCGTGATTAACGAGAATCATAGATAGTTCTCGGATGTGTGTCGGGTTCTAACTTGCTGCAATACAATTAGCATTGGCAATTAGAATGTGGAGAAAGCTATGTAGGCTGCGTGTATGAAAACGCCCAAGAACTTACGATGTAGCCTCGAATCCGTGTTCAGCGTTCAGCCTAGTCTAACGAAGTAAACAATATATACACTTTGTAGAGTATTCGTTTCGCCAACCCTGAAGTAACGAGTAATGTATAGGTAATCTAGTGTGGGTTATTGATGAACTTGGTCGGCCGTTTCTAGTGCTCTAGATCTAACGGCTTCGTATACTATGTGCAAGGGTAGTCCTACAGCAGCAAGGTATTTCGGGATTGTGGTGCTCCCTACTAGGTCGCCGGAACAGGTCAATGTCTTATCGTAAGTCAACTTCATGATAGCTAGGTTTTTGGCACATTTTGTTACCACAACTGAAATTTCGTAGCAAGCACTTCGGTACTCAGAGGAATTTCGCCTCGATCCCGTAACCCGGATGTCGTGGTAAAGGTCGTTGTAGGCCTCGAAATAATCGTCTTTGAGAGGCCATAATCACTAAGCTCAAGGCTGATAGCCAAAGCAACGATAATAAATCTCGCGTCATGGAATCTTTCTCTCTTCGGAATATTCCTGTGTAGGTACCTTTAGGCACCGAGCACTATCACAAGTCAATCTACGACGGCACATTTGGTGTCTGTGCCTATCGGCTAAGGTGATGTCTCTCAATCTCTATGTTGCCTTGAAAAGAAGATCTGTCGGCGAGCTTCTTTGCTGAGAAGCATGTCATTGGCCTTGCAGTTGGATGCCCTCTGCGTCCGTTGGCGCATTGGGCAGTTTGCAGAGTAATATGTATTGTAATAATAGTGGACGATATGTTCCCTGTACAAACGCTGGCGACCCGAGCCTAGCGCCTTCCATGACTCAATTTTTGGTGCAAGTTTGTGCAGGTAGCAGCATGGGCCTAGGGATTAGGGCACTCATCAGGCTGCCGATCTCATTCAAAAACTTCTGCAAGGGAGACAGATAGCCTAGATGTACAAAGGGGTACAGTTATTAACAGACCCTCTTGTAGTGGAACTAGATGTGCTATATCTTACCAACGTTTCCTAATTTCTTCAAGGGCAGAGGGGGTAAACGCATCGTGTCAGTGCTACCTCTTGCGAAGGAAAGACGTTTTCCATTCTCGCGGAGTGTTGCCGTTAGGTACACATTCTCAGGATGTTTGGGCGCACAGGAAACTTCAACAGCGGCCAGACCCCAAGGATAGGCTGGTCCATTTGCCCTTTTATGCTCTTGTCAAAATAAACTTCCCGTTCCACAGCAAACAGCACAACGCAGGGATTCTGTTTTTCTTCGGGTTGTAGGACCTCTAGCTATTTGCTTTACCATGCTCGTTATTTGGTAATTGCTTTGCGGCGACTACCAATGAATTCGTAAATACTTTTTTTTTTTTCTTTTTGGTATGGTCAATATTTATCTAGGCTATATTCACTTTCTCAAGTAGGCATATATAGAAATGGCACCATCGTGACAATAGCCGCACTACATAAAGCTTTACTTAGGTATATATCTGATTTTTTAGGTAGTTCTCGTGGCAATTTGAGTACTCGTGTTTTGCGTTACGTTGTTAGATATCAGCTTACTGCAGCCAAATATTTTGGAGGGGCGCAGTTTATAACGGATGTTACGATCCTTCTTCCTATCTATATATATCACGAGTAGGTGCATGAGCCGGGCTCCGGTGATGGAAACAAAAAGAACTTGTATATAATAGACACGTGGTTCACTCTGCAATAACACCTTTCAACTACCCCAGTTGATAGGGTAAGAAACTCTACTTCTACATACCTCAAGTATGTTACGTGTACCGTGACATAGCACATTTCATTCTCAGTCCAGTTGGTAGTGCATATGTCTATCTAATGTGATCGACGTTAAATAAAATAAATGTATGGCTTATGTGGCGAGTTGGAAAATATTCCCCAACGAGACTAGGGGCGGCCGAGAAATAGGAAATCGGCAATAGCTGTGCTAAGTCAGGCTCTCTGGGGTACCTGTAAACTTGCAAGAAAAGAGAACCGAATCGAGTGTTGGGTTACAGTGCATGTTAGTCGTACCCTTCTCTGATGGTTCAGGCCTAAGTTAGATGGTGCCTGGTTCGTGTTGCACCAATCGGGCCTCCGTATCCACTCATGAACTTGGGCTAAGCGCGGTTGCATTGAGAGAGGAGATGCAAACTCTTGATTTGTGTTTAAGCCCGGGCCAGTGTTCTACTGTTTCAATCGTTCCTTACTGTACTTTGGATGAGCGAATAGTGGAGAGACGATAGTTACACTTGTCAATGGCCACCTCCCTGATGGGGAGAAAACGATCCCAACAGCATGCTGCCTTGGCCTCTCGGTGACAAATGTATTTACATCTACAGAAACCCAAGTAATGCGTGGATGGAGTTGAACGATGTTGACCTCTTCATTTAATAAAAGCTTATTTTCTATAGTTAATCTCCACGATGCACTGCTTTTTTATTTTCTCTATCACTTTTCTCTCTTGGCCGACGTATATAGGGTAGGATGCGGGAAGGCCAGATGGAATAATGCATGGTGGACCACAAAATCACATGTGGTGGATGGGATCTACGGTGGGAAAGGAACGGATATGTACGGGCACGGGAAGAGCCAACGGATGCATACGTCCATGTGTGAAACCGAGATCTTAGACGGCAACAGCCGGCGACGAGAATGGGGGCCACGCGGTTAAGTCAGCTAGCCAGTGAGCCAGTGAGTCAACGAGCCAGCCAGCCAGCAATCGACTCGGCAGCGGCGGCATAATGCAGCAGTGCGGGTGGGTTAGGAGTATTACTGTCGATTGCTAGTCATGGTGTGTGTGTACCCGACGTATCGATAATCTCGATTGGCCAGTGAGCCAGATTGTCAAGTTGGGGAACCGGGTGAAAGCACTCTACGGTTGTGTTGGCACGAAATGAAGCCTCCTTTCTGTTTTCTTGTGCTTGTCCAATGGCCCATCGTTCGACGACAGCGTTGTTTGTGGAAAGTCACGCATGGCATCGGGTTTGTAGTTTGTAAGTGTCTCAGGGGCGCCAAACGATCAGCTCAAAAGAGGTGCAGACCTAGTATTACACTACACATGTCAAACATGGATCCTGAACGATGATTGATTGCCCTTGGCATGCATCCCGGGCTGTTTGTGATAAGTCACGAGGGACAAACTAAAAATGAAGAAAAGGAAAGGAAAGGATGGATGGATGGATGGATGGATGGATGGAATGGATGGGTGTGTGGGATGGATGAATGGATGAATGGAGAGATGGTTGGCTGTTGGATGGGCGGGAGAGAGAGAGGATGGCCCGGGGGTGGGATGGACGCTGAGCGATGTGATGCGATGATGATGATGGATAATGCTGATGCTGATGATTATGATGATGACGATGATGATGGTAGGAATGTTCTTGCGACGCCATGTACATACAAGCCATACACACAGACACACAGACACACACGCGCACACACTCACACACGTACACACACACACACACGAAGAAGCACAGCCCGGGTCAGCGCAAGCATGTGCGGGCTGAGACGCTGGGAAAGGGATTTCGAGATAGCGTCGCGGATATGCAAGGTCATGCTGCATCTGGGTCACACAGAGCGCGCAGTCACTTTCCCGGCATTATGGGTAGGGATAAGCGATGCAGTGATGGTGTGATGAAGAGGGGTTCGAAGGGGGGGTGTGATGCGAAAGCTGCGTCGTTGCGTTGCTGTTGCGTTGCTGTTGCGTTGTCGTTCACTTGTTACTCAAGTTTGCAGGCGGTAACACTAACAACTACCTACCTACCATGGCCACATTGCCTTGTCTTGTTTCTCTCGTCTCCCCTCCTCCGCCCCCCCCCTCTCTCTTTCCAGTCCTTCGATGCGAGGCCCCTGTTGTTGCGTTGCTGGCGTTGCTGGCGTACTGCAACTTAGCTTGTGGAATACATCAACCTCCACACATATACAAAATGACGCAGAAGGGGGCGCGGCGAGAGACTGTTGGTAGATAGATAGACGTATACGTATTGAATAATGGAGAAAACCAAGTACTTATCGTATAATAGGTATGTACTTAGGTAGCTGCGGCCAAGGCAACGATATAGCTTGGTATGTAGCTTGGCATGTAGTGTATATGAGAAAAGCATTCGATACATGCCCAACATGTAGGACTTCTGGCCCTGATTAATTATCACATATGCAGTCGTTTAGGTAGTAAGTGAGGTGAGGTGAGGTAAGGTGAGGTATTTCCGCCACTACTACGATGTGTCTATTTTGGTACGGCATGACACATATAATGGGTTTGCCGAGGGAAGAATAAAAGAAAAAAATTTAAAGACAAAAAAAGACAGAACAAAAAAGGTGTAAGCAAGCAAGCGAGCGAATGCCATGGCCGCCTTCCTGCGGCCGGGCCTTCTCGATGGGCCGTCATTAGCCAGCCCACCTAGGGTAAGTGTGCAACCGGCCCGCGAAAGAAGATGCTTGTCATGTGCACCCGAACGTGGCCCTGGAGATTTCGGTAGCTGAGCTGCGAAGGATGGCAAATGGCAGCAAATGCCACTCAGCAAATGAAATATACCCGTGTCTTACCCCTCTATGGCGCCTCTATGGCGCTTCACTAGTACACTAGGTACCTATCTAGGTACCTCCTACTGACTGTAGCTTACCTATGCTGCGCTATACAAGGTACACTATACTACTCACAGTAGTGGCCTATTAGTACACTGGTACCTACAGAACTGCCACGAAAGACGTGCTTTGATCTAACCGTATTTGGGACAACGAGCATTTGATGGGACCGTGGGACCAATCATGACGGTTAATCCTTACCAGTGATGCGGGATACGTTCGTTTAGTGCGGACCTGGCGCAAGCCTCTTTTTCTTTTTCATAGTAGTGGCTTGCTGGTGTGGAAAAGGTACTTAGGCACTTACTTACTGACACTCCTTACTTTACTTACCTGGGTACACCTTGGTGTAGGTAGTTGTTTATCCAAGGGTTCAGGGCCAGGATCAGGGCTTAACGGGCTTAACAGGATTGAGGGTGAGCGAGGGCGAACGCGCGCGTTATGTCACCTACCTTGCCTTACAACAGTTACACGTTGTGACTTGCGCTGTTGTAGTGCATATCTTTATTACTAGGTAGGTTGATACGAGATTATGCCCGCATGGAGCACTTTTGGGGTTGATTGAACCTCTCTTGTTAGAATATTATTGTTTTGTGTTGTGTCGCACCTTGTCAGCTGCACATGCCTCGTCAAGGAATTGCGCAGGACACGGAACGGCATGCATGGGCGCTTCGATGATGGAAGAAATACGGGCGGGATTCCTTGGGCGGGATGCCCTGGACGGGATGCCTTGGGCCGTCTGGGGAAACAATCCGGCCAGCACAAATCCTTATTATACACCTACTAAGCAATAACTAAAATTGCTTTTGCCACCTTTGTAACTCTGGGGTTAAAACCTGTTTGACCACGACAACTCTGAGGATACTACTAGTAGGTATATAGGATGCTATCTAGGATACTATGTAGGACACGATGTAGGATACATAGGTAGTAGTGCACTATGTGACGAGAATGATCCGTTTTCTCGTCTCTCGTAGACGACAACAGTGAGCGAGTGCTATGTATAATAATAGCCATATGCACACACGAGGCACGGGGCATCTGAGATTCTTCGGGTTTCGTATCACCAACCAATGAAACCGAAACCTTAGTTACCCACCCGCACACTCCGTTCAAATTCGGGATTTTTGCGGTATCATTCGGTGCTGCAGCGGAGGTATACAGGTATACAAGGTACACATTGTGCACTGACACTATCTGTCATCGGGCCTGTCTGCCTGGCCTCTGTTTGTCCCGTGTGGATGGATCCCCTAAATATTCCCCTGTTCCAGCTCGCTGCAGCCCAACAGTTGTTGCACTTCTAGTTCATGCACCGACGTTCTTTTTGGTTCTTTCTCCGTTCTATTTTCCTGTTTAGAGGTGTGCCTTCATATTAAATAATCCTTTTCCAAGTTCTCTCTGTCCACCGCATAGCCAACATGACGATGGAAGCTCCGCAATGCTCCGAAACGCGGGTTGGGAGTAAGCTTGGGATTCGGAACCATGTACATATCTAGTGTACCTAGGTAGTGTGCCCATGCCGCCCGGTTTGCGGGTTGCGGGTTTGGGCATCCGCGGTGTTGTTAAATTATTGCTTATGTGTATCGATCCATTGCCGGGCTTATTGAACTTTTGTTTGCCGTGCCGCATGGACTGGGAGCGACATGCAGCTATGTAATGGAGAGGCTCTGCGCAATACTGCTGGTTCTAGGGCGTCAGGTATGGCTACTGCACACAGCATTGCTAGTGTAGTAGGTGTAAGCATACCCCACGCCCAGGTATATTTCTTGTCCGCCTCCCGGCCGATAGGACCGGGGCTTGAAAATATTCACCCGGGTATAGGTGGTAGTGATTCAGGATACCCCGTGTAGCCCCGTGCTCGAGGTGGCATTTGACTGCCTCGCTAGAGGTAAAGAACCGAGACTGCCGCCATATCCCGATAAGGAAATCCATCGACATTGCGTTCACCTCTGTGGAGTTCTTTCGAGATGCCTTAACCCTAGGTAAACTACACCAGTAGGTGCTACGCAAGTATACATGTGCATTTGGATCCGTAGAAAGAAGAGACACACATAGTGAAAACGTTGACAGTGGATACCCCGTACGACATAAAGGTTCATGTGGAGAGCAGCGAGGCTTCAAAACTGGACGACTTGCCCATATACTATCCGCCTCCCGATGTGCGGTTGCCATAATATACGAGGTACAACGTTCCCCGATGCCTATTCTTCAGCGCGAGAAAGATACTTGTTGCTGCGAGCTACGCAGTACTGCAGTAGTGGGTGTGGCTAGCATCGATACATCACGCCACGATGGATGCTAAGCTCAGCCGAGAGAACTTGGTTCGCTGGTGATAATCCTAATTTTTGGACGTGCCGTCGCCTAAGGTTTCTTGGCTATACGTAGGCATTATGCAGGTTTAGGATCTTGCGCTACGCTGAGAGATGGCTCATCTACTTACACGTAAAAGTTACCTATTCGACATCTAAGCTGAACAAAGAACAAGTGGTTTATTAGTCATGAATCGAATGCGCTAGGCAGTATCTCTTCACCTAGAATCTCATGCGTGCGTGGTGGCAATAGCTAAGAAAACGAACCAATCCACAACAGCTGAGTTGCATCCTCTGCAACCCCATCATCACGAACGTCATGGAACGGGTCTCGCCCCATCTTCCTGCAGACTTGTGACAACGCCTCGCTAACCGAGTGACCACCTCATAAAGCGTTACTTTACTAGATCCTCATCAATGCTATCGACGCCCTAATTTTGGACTCGATCGTCTCTAGGCCAAGATGAATAGTAATTGGATGCTTATATAGAAGCCATACGACTTTAACTCGTATACATGCGACACAAATTCGCTTCAAGGGACCAAGAGCGGCCGGTTTGATTCTATCCGTCTGATCAGCTCGCCGTCTTTCCGCCAGGCCTATCTCTTCCATGGTAGACATCGATATATCTGAGTATGTGAATCTCGCTTCTCGGCTTATCGACCCGAATAGCTCGTGGCAATTGACTGGTAAGTATCGGGCATTCATGATCACTCATAATTGAAGGGAAGCTATGCGAGGTTCTTTGGTCGCATTTAGCCAGTGCGCCAGCAAACAGTCACAGCGTTCGGGATGCGCTTCTGCAGCCTCGATCAGTTTCGGGCCACCCCGTGCGAGCCACCAGGTTGGGATCTATCCGCCCGCCATCCCTTGCTTGCCGCATTCCCTGCTTGCTTCTAAGGAAACCCGCTAGTGCAGAAAGGACTTTGGAGCTCTCGGCGTTCAATCCTTCTGGACGTATTGGGAAAATTACGCAGGAATGGGCAGGAGTGGGCAGGGTTCAAGGGACCCAGGCGACCATCCGGCCAACCAGCAAGCTCACCGCACCTGCAACAAGCAGGAATCCACTAACAACACGACTGTCAAGCAGTCAGTCAAAGCGGCGGTGTGTCTACGTACGGATAGGTAGAAAAGGGAACCACGGGCAGTACAGGCGAGACAGTGAACATCGAGCGTAACCACTAAACTAACTACATGACTCTCTCGGCGAGCGGCCGACGCCAACCCGTGGTCCCCGCGACGCCCACGACGCCCACGACGCCCACGGCTAGAAATCCGTAGACATATCATATGAGTATCCCAACCTCGAAGCCTGCGACCCCGGTTTCGACAGACACAAGGCGGGTGGCTTGAGAGCGAGGAAAAAGCAAACTGGGAGCCAGAGCCCCGGGACGGTCCACCTCTCCTTCATTTGTTAACAAGTCCCGTAACACCTGAAAGAGGGCAGAACCGAAAAGGGTACACCCGTTGCGTTTTGTGTTGCGTGCATCGGGTCACTAACCTCAGCTAGGTAGGTCGTGCGATCCTTCCCCAGTTCTGCCCAGGGGTTAGAGAGAACTAGAGAGCAACTAGAGAGAAGCACACGTTGATCACCGATTAATTAACACGTATTTTCAGGGTTTAAGTGGGTTACCGCGTGATGTATTGATGTGCCTGCCGGACCGGCATTGCATCTTGACCATCCAAGGCTATCTATTACTACAGCATCCTCACAAGCCACTTGACCGACTAATAAAATAGTGTAGGCACCTATTTGGTCGAGGGCTTCATATCCACCCCCATAAGCTCCGAAACTTGGTATCCTTACCGTTGTTCTACTTGGTATCCCTCAATCAGGTCATGGGTCCATTCATTAGCATTGAGGCCACTTGTCTTCGGCCACTTTTGTTTTCCGTCCTGCCCCGTCGAGTCTGACTTAGTATCGGTAATATGACGGGGCACGGAAACAATAAGCGGGCAAACCGATCATTCAAACGCACGAGGCCATACCCACAGTGATAGACTATCGTGACTGGGGTGTCGTTTTTTTCACTGGCGTTCAAATAAACCATCGCTGATTAGGGCCATCTAGTCAGTTATGTTTTTGTTTGCTTGTTATCACACGTAGTTTTTCCTCATCATAACTCTACTTCGGTATCTCATTACCACAGTTCACTACGTTAGATAGCATTCATTACTTCACAGTAGGCAATGGCTATCGTGTTTATCATCTACTAGCTGGCTCTCGCATAAGGTACTAAAGACTATCGGCACCTAACAGTCCTTGATTGCAGATCGCAAATAAAAGCATAAGCTCAAGGATTGTGCCCGCAATTCTCCATCCATATATTATTGAACGGTGCCCGACTCCCTACTCCTAGGCCGCGAAGCATGGATCGGGGTCGACGAGAGTAAAGCATTAGTGCATGATAGATGACGGAACGCTAACTACTGCCAACATTCTCCAAATCCTCTCATTACCACGTATAATGCATAACTAATTTAGAACCGACAGGTCCCCTCTTCGCGACCGAGCACGCCCGCCTTTTTCTCGATAGGATGTACAGGAAAGCTAAGAAGACGAGCAAACGCCGCTCCCGCCCGAACTATGGGGATGCGACAGCTATATATGGAGAATCGTCTCTATCGAACTATAAATATAGCAAACCCGCCTCGATTGATGCACTGCAAAACTGCGCCACAAAGCGTGGATGCGGGTCGGCGTTGTTAGCTTTTCGGAAACCTGAGTTCTGTCAAGTAACACGAATATTGACGCGTCGTACCAAACCAAACCAAACGAACGAACAAGTAATCGACTTCGTACACAGGATCGGGCAACATGAAACCTGGAGAATATACGCATCAAGCTTCCTGGTATTTGCAAAGGACGGTGCGGGTGTGGCATACCCAGCGGTCTCTTAATTTACTGAATGGTATAGTATAGCATACTATACATATATGATATAGCAATAGGTAGTGTACTATAAGTCTTTGAAACGTGCAGTAGCGAGAGAGAAAGAGAGAGAGAGAGAGACTTTTGGTGGTTGAAACGAAATTCGGGGAAAACCGAAATTGGCACCACCGTCCCCCAATATACCTGGATATACCTTCTTCAGGGGTATCTTTGGGTATCTTTTGTCATCTTACTTGAACTAACCGTAAAGCAACGAACTACATGATGTTGGCTTGTGAAGGTCAAATAAACGTAGCGCAGAATATTCGAGGCAATTTCAAGCGAATATGGGAGCGGCCGTTGGAAGCAAGCCATCTAGACCGAATCGACAGGTCGCGAAGGTGTCTCGGTATTTCTTGGTAGGTCTAGTTTTAGGTAAGTAGGGTACTATACGTAGGTACAGATTGCACAATATAATGGGGCTAGCGGGTCCAGAATCATCCCAAGCCTCAGTTCTGCGGCCAATCCTGCGACCCGTACCAGCCGGATGGTTTGTCTGCGATTAGGGATTAGGCGCGAATAAGTACGCGCCCAAGCACCCCCCCCTAGAGACTTGGCTTGTTTAGAACAACGCCTACCTACACCACGCTACACCATGCTACAGCCACTGTACTGGCCACTGACTTGGCGGGCTACTAGGTTAGGTAGGTACCTAGGTACTGGCTGGCCTACGAGGCAAAATCCCTGAACATCGAGCAAGCCCCCCTTCCCCCTCCCCATTTGCCATTTGGCCTATTAGGTACAACCCTCCAGTTCACTTATTCCACCCCGCCCTCCATCAATTGACCCTTCATCCAATCTCTCAACTCCATCTTGGTCTAATAAACCATCGTCGCATCTGGTTTCAATCACGCGCATGACGACAACCTCAAGGCAGGGGTCAAGGTCCTGAAGAGAATGACTTAATTCCATCTACTACACTACTGTACATCATACTATATCATCACACTACCCTAGGTAGCGCGCACTCGTATCATGGTGAATATAGTGTACCCTAGGTACCTACTTGCTCATTCGATGTTAATATATCGCTCTTGTCTGCATACGATGTGCTGCATCTTGATATCAATCAAAAGTCTGTCCCAGGATCTAGGTAGTTGAAGTGCCCTGTCTTGCCCTGTCTTGCCTGTTCGTCTAGGCACAACTAACTGTATTCGGGCATCCATCATGAGACTGCTGCTGCTAAGTCGCATATCTTCATCTGACAGCCCGTTATCATTCTGTGACTGACTTGCTTGACTGGCATAACATACATGACATTCGAGTCTGTTCCATCCCATCAGGCTGGTCCGCCCACCCACCACTTCGTTTCCTTCCGTGCGACTAGTCGACTCCTTCGAGCCACCAAACACACCAGCCTGCCGAACGAACCACTTGATCCATCGACTAATAGCACGGCACCCCGATATACCAGCCAATCAACGTCTCTACCACCATCTCGGGCAGAGTACGCTTGCCAAAACCAGGGCACTATCCCTCGGTTCGCGATACTCTAAAGAGAACAATCGAGAAAAAAAACGAAAGGATTCCGAAAGAAACAAAAAAAAAAACCTCATACCATAGGCGTTTCGACAGAGGGTTGTCAACCAACTGATACACGCATTCCGATCGATAAATTACTCGATTAGCGGCGGATTAATTCGCCCAAATCTGTCCCAGCGAGCTATCTAGCGTCAAGCCAAGCCGGCCACGAGCTGATCTGCTATGGGTCCAGCTCATCGACCAATGCAACTCACCGTCTCAGGTTCTCAGCCCACCCCAGGAAATCTAGAAATATTGTTACCGGCTCCTCAGAGCCTACCCTAGCTGAGAGCATACCTACCTGCTCTCAACATTGATCGTGTACTGAGGAAGTAATCCAATTTTCTTCATAATACCCAGTCTTCGCCACTCGATTCTCCTTCCTCTCCATGGTTTCAGGATATGTAAACCTTTCCGCCTCGTTAGTACAAGTGAAGGCATCGTAACCCTCTAAGAATATAAGTATTTACGCCATATACCTACATCTATCTAGCTTCTACACCCTATACTCCCCGTTCGCGTTTGCTAACGAGGCGGGCCGACAACTGAGACAAAAGGTACGTCGGCTAGCTTATTTGCTCGCCTTCACACATTACTGATTCATTCGTTCATTGGTCTGTTCATTCCTTGTTCGCACTCCGCCTATTTTTTACCTCGAGGAAGTTCTCATTTGATAAGTATTTGCTTGGCCTCGCGATCCAGTCCGACTATTATGTTAGGATCCATTCTCATTAATACAAAAGGCTCGTCTAGAGCACTGTTAGTGTTTGTTAGACTCCTTTGTATTCTGCTTGTTATTACTTATCCAGGTCCTTGGTTTCTGGTCGGTTGTGTTGTACGCAACCAACGGCGCATCTACCTAACTGGGTTGGCATGATCTCCCAGATAGAACCGGCCCGAGCCTCCCTACCAAATGTCTTGCCCTTTCCCGTCTGCTTTGCTCTCGAGTCATGGGATATCTGATTGGTGTACCCGATTGCTCGTTCTCTACGTAGGGACAATGGGCCATCCCGACAGCGCCACCATAGCAATCTCCTTCGCCATCAAGAAACCCTAATGTCGGTGGCGTGTAGTACTTCTGCGATTAGGGAAGCAGAACACGAGTGGTGTAGACGCACCTTTCTTGCTAAGCCCTTACTGTCCCCTCGTCGTTACAATTTGTTGGTCTCGCTTCGTATTGGAGCTATTATATACTACACACCTAGAGCAGCTATTTTTTTATCGAGGCGTGAACTAGCCATCACGTTGAAGAGCTCTCATGGCCAGTTTATTTCCATACTTGCTTAGCTTGACTTCGGGATTTCTTGTCGAGATCTATATCAACCATCTAACCGCGTCTTCTCAGGATCTCCAAGTTCTAGTCCCGTTAGCGTGCCCGCTGTGTGACTCGCTCCATCCAAGGCAACGAGAGTCGAGCGGTTCTTCGCCGGCGCCACAGGAATTTTTTTAAGGTACGGTACACACAACGGTACACACGACGAGTGCCAGTCGTCCGTCATCCGACCCTCCCCCCCCCCCTTCCCGACCCAGGTAGTGTGTGCACAGGGCCCTTCTCCAGCAAACAGGGGGGGCCTCTAGGCAGTACGTACGGGAGGTACTCAGGGGCACCAAGTACCTATGGGTTCCGTGTGTTTGTACCTACTACCTACTGCCTGGCCTAGTGCGCTACAATAATCCCGGCCTGCTGCGCTGCTGCTGCTGCGCGCCGAGCCCACTGTAATCCATCCCATGGGGCTATTACACTAGGTAGGTACCTCGTCGCTATAAGGTACCTCGCTATAACCCACCAACCCACCCATTAAACGCACTAGACTAGAGAGAACGGTAAGCCCCGCTGCACCCAATTTCTGCAAGCAACAACTAGACCATGACCCCGAGCCAGGCTCAGGCCTTCACCACTTATTACTTCTTATTACTTCTTCCATCCAACTTCCTCCTGCTTTTCCACTCTCACCCGCCCTCCTCTTCTTCTCCCTCTCTCCACACCCTCATTTCCCTTGTTCTCACCTAAAGTCCTATTCTTGTTCGCATTTAATAATACCCCTCCATGCCATCTCTCGTATTCTAGAATTCTTTCCTTCTCGCACCGTTGCATAGGTATTGCAGGCTTTGCATAAAGGAGTCAGCCGCCATTACCTCTAGCGCAATCACTCACATACATACATATACATCGTATCTATACGAAGCTAAAGAATATCGCCATAGCTAACCAGCCTCAAGACTTGAGATAAACATTGCCGCCCCTTATCTCGTGCCGTCTATATCCTGACCTTTGTTTTATTGGGTCTGGGTCTCGTCATGATTATCGGCCATTGCTGGATTTGGTTGGGAAAATTTTTGTATTTGCCACTGGGGAATAAGGTCGCAATATATTCTTCCTAAATATTATTAGTATACGCCACCCCAGGCGCTGTTCTTTACCACGACCCCAGGCTGTTAGGTTCGTCGTCAATAGACCTCGAACTGGCGCCTCTTTTGTGTCCCTCGGCGTAGTATGGCAGGAGACCATCCGAGCAAGGGACACTTACCTAGACACGATCAATACGACGACTCTCAGTATCCACCAATTCCTGGTGAGGAAGACGAACGCCCAAGAGCTATTCCACACCATCCTCGGCCACAAATGGCGTCAGGCACAGTGACTCTGCCGTCGATCCAAGATCGATCTGATATGTACGGTCCACCCAGTGCCAGATCTTGGGACCCCAGAGCTTCGGGCTATGGCCCGTCGCCCACTTCCACCAACGGGTATCCGCCTCCTCCCAGTGGTGTACCCGCGCCCTCCAGGGCATGCTACTCTCCAGCAAGTGGCGGCAGCGCCTACCCGCCCTCAGGCGGCCCTCATCAGCCATACTCACTTCCGCCAGTCCAACCGCATGCACAAGATCCCAGGAGTAGCTATCCTCCAGATCCTCGTGCCCAGGCTTATTACGCAACCCAGAACCCTGGGCCTTTTAACGGGGGAGCAAACGCTTACGATTACGGCTACCGTCAAGACCGCGGTCCGCCTGGCTCTTACACGCCAGAATATGCAAGAAGCGGTCCAGCAGTTGGTGCTGTTATTTCCCACGGGCAATCCGCTCCTAGACAAAGAACTTCTATTGCATGCAAATACTGTAGGAGGAGAAAGGTAGGGAAATAATCAGGCCTAGTCGCGGCAGGAATCCCGGCAAAGAAAATCATCACTAACGTGACTCTAGATTCGTTGTAGCGGCTATGCCAACTCGCCTGGGGGAAAGTGTACAAATTGTATCAAAATGAACCAGGAGTGTGTATTCCAGCCTGTCTCGTCCACTTCATCCACTGCGTTCGTGCCAGTATCAGCTCTGCCGAACGGTGTTCCACCAGGTGTGCAGTTGTTTGGAGCATACGGCCAGCCGTTGGCAGCAGGACCACCTAATTATCCCCCTGGAGCAAATTATCAGGCTACCCCGCCGCACTATGAGCAGCCACTTCCATCTCCTACGGGCTCAAATAGCTCATATTGGGAGGACAGGCCAGAGAACAGCAGGAGACGCCACAGAATGTCGGACGATCACGGGGTCCGTCTCCCGCCCCCTAATACATTTCCCGACGACAACTCTCGGCGTCGTTCTCCTTCGAGTAGCAGTCCAAATCATTTACAACCCTACCAAGCGAGTCAACCTCAACCGATACCCCATCAGGGCTTTGACAATAGAACTCCTCCGCCTAGAGGCAGCCCATCTGGTGCCCCAGCTAGCAGTGCTTCCGGAAGTTCTGTGATGAATCTTGAAAATATCATGAGCTCAAATCCATCAGGGAACGACATTGATCAGAGCATGTTGGGTCGGTTGAATCGCCGTGCAAAGTAACTGCTTCTACGTATTTTCGGTGATAACCATACGTGGGCAATATTCCGACACATTTCTTAGGAAATACTGCATAGACCTACAGTCAGTTGGCTGGCCAGCTGGCTGAGGCACAATTTGTGCTAAATTATCCCATCTTCGAAGGTGATAAGGGGCAACGAGCCTCAAGTCTTTATCAACAATTTCGTGGCAACCCCATTGAACATTAATCGAGGCGCGGGAAAAGGGGGCTCAATTGGTACAAAAGATAACGGGACCTTCGGCTAGCAACACAAAACACTTGGGTTCTTCATAGCGGGTTAGATGAAATGCTGGCTTGGCGACAAATTTCAATCAAAGCGTACATGACTATTACCGGGCGGTTTATTCGTTTCTAAATATTTTCCCGGCTGGGAGGCGATCGTGGATGGGAAGGGGAAAGATTGGCTTGCCTCGCGGCGAATATCCGAACGACGATTTGCTTAATTTTCTATTATACTCAAACTCATGGCTCACGAAGGCGTTATTTTCTACGGTCGACTTGGTACTGTTGAGTCAAATACCGCGAAAGCGAGGGGATTCAAGCAGGATTTAATTTTTAAAGAAACCGTATTCATCCTAGGTATTATTAATGATCTCCACAGATCCGTGAATAATATAAATTTGGTGCATATTGCGTCCTATCCAAATTATTTGTGCTCTTGATCAGAGCGCGGGTTGATATCAATCGCGAGCTCGAATTACTCGCAAACAGAGCCTGCTTGACTCCTGTACGTTTGACAATGTCATGTGTGTATAGTACCCTGCCCCATGCTTGTGATTTCAAATGTAACTATACTTCTTAACAGGCTTGAGTTCAAGGAATGTCGGTTTCTAGTACATGCCATCGAAGGAACGTACACTAGATGCCAGTACAAAGCACTAGTATCCTTGGTAATTTGAAGCTGGCAGTGGTATCCCGGTGGCGTAAGGAGTTAGATTCCGCCGGGCCCTAAACCGACTATAGAGTTGCTCGCACGAACTATTCAGCCGGTTTGTCGTTATCGCTCGGGAAGTCCATGGTTGAGTTTTGCGTAGGAAGGGACTCCTTGCAATCGATGGCAATTAGCCATCACACTATTGATCTCAGTCAGAATAGAAGCCCAAGTGTCATCTACTAGTCAGTGTCAAAGTGGAGTGAATGATGATGATTGTAATACCACCTCCGAAGGCACGGTTCGAAATCCCCCTAGGTCATTCTAATCGAAAGTATTCCGACAGGTCGCTCATCCAATAGCAAGCCATGGGCCTCTCCCAGCTTTCTAGTGCCCTTTTTTCCCGTGTCAGAACCGAACTATACGCCACCCAAGCAAACTCGCGACCCATCCAATACATCTCATTATCTCACCCCCCCATTATTGCTAATACGCTTCTTCCTTCGTAAGCTAGACTGATCTGACGCTTAGTCCATATCAGCGCCGCTCGAGGCTGTTCATGATTCAGTCGAAGCGGCTCAGCCCCCTCTTTCTTCCCACACCTTCGCCCGTTAGCACCTGTTGGGATCCCCTCATGCCACGTCCCCGTGCCCAACCTGTTATTTCCATGGCATACTATTTTTACGGGAAATAAGCTCTAATGTATGAGCTACCAAAGGACATTGTTGGTTGTGGGACAGGATTCGGGGTCCCGTATTCTTTTACCGGGAAGTATTACCTTCCTCCCTTTGCTTCGAACAAGACGTTATCCATAATCTTCCTCCTATGCTACAAAACTAGCCTATACCTTCGGAAAACAAGGAGGTTAGCTTAGTGTGCCTTTTTTTCTCTATCCGTGTCATCCGGTCTAATTCTGGTCGGTCACTTGCTAGCCATCGCGATTCATGTTTATTGTTGTTCCCTAGAATGTGATTTGCCATCCCCTACTGTGGTATGGATACCTCTATCTACACAGTGGAATAATAATCATTACCTATACAACGGATAACGCTCCGTACCGTACCGTGCCGCACCACACCGTACAAAGTCCAAGTCCAATGCGAAACCTTGAATCTAACTGATTTCCACATTCTGGAGCCCAGGGACTTCCCTTCCCCCTCCCTCCCTTTCCCTGTGTGTTTGCTCGCGCCGGCACGACCCTCTCTCGAACTGGGTGGGGCTGGAGAGTTGAAAAAAAAAGAGGACGCGGTGATGATAGGTGAGGAGAGGCTGACTCGGTCAATTGACTGATTCAGTTACAACGTTTTGGTCTTTTTTGTTCCGCGAAGGGGGCCCCCTATAAGTCGGCCGACTTTTTCGGCCATGTTTACCGTAATTTGACTAAGTGTGTTGTGGTAGTAGGTAGATGGGTAGGTAGGAGGTACCTCGCCGAAGCGGTGTCGCCAGATGTATCTTTTTGTTTCCCCAGAAATTGTTACCGGTAACAGATTGGGGCTAAGAAACCAACGGGGGACGCCATACTGTATTAGATATTCCATGTAGATTTATGCTTTGTGCCATCTTATAGAACCATCGAAGAGCTCCTGTCGATGCTCCTTATTCTAGGCGTATTTCTAGCTGTGATCTCAAGTATGGGAGGCATTAAAAAGTTGTGTCTCTACCACTACGCTGCTATCCTTCCAATTAACGTAGTTTCTGGTTTAAAATACTTGTTGAGCGCTCTCCTGGGTACCTAACGCTATCACCAATATTGAATGTATTGGTACCATTCCATAGAAAGAGAGGCGTTATTCTAAAGTATAGCTATATTCAGTTAACCTGGCGTCGTGGCCGTTTCTGTTTCAATTAAAGCAACAAAGATCAAGTACTAGAACCTCAGGCAATCATAGGAGTTTATCGAATCCGGAAGAGAATTCCATGTTTTGCCCGGCAATCCACCGCGTCTCGGTCTAATAGAGATTGTAGATGAGAGCGTAAAGCGTAAAAGCAAAAAACATTCCCCGTATTACCATGTTGTCTCGTCTCGTATTTGCAAGCAGTTTAACCTCGCGCCTAACTCCAGGAATTGTACCACAGCTAAAACATAAACACATTTGAGATCGAAAAACGCGGAATCCCTTCTGAGATTCACCGCCTGACCCCAAGTCCTCCGTCCGAAAGAAAATAAGACAAGCAAACTCTCAGCCGCATCTAGCGGCGCCCGTTTCTTCCGCGCTAAGTTTATGCCTTGCATAATGAATGCTGTCAAACAAGGGGGAAGAAAAGACATGAGATGAATCGGACGGGTGAGAACCAGGCATTCCCCTTCCAAGGCATGGTACGAGAAACACGCACGTTGGAACTCTGCTAAGATGTCCAGACTCTGGGGGACAGTACCTTAGGTTGGCTGCTACAAGGCTTTTTTGTTAGCCACGATACCCCTTCCTGGCTTCTGCCACTACACGTACTCTAGCCGTACCAGTTAGCCTTCGTTTTACGAACCTGCCTATCCATTCATCCCTTGATTCCTTACCTACTTCGGGGCGGGACGCGTCACTAAGTCATCTAAAGAATCGAATAACGAGATGAAGTTTTTCTCTTTCTTTAGAGGCAGTTAATTGACGCGTCTAATATTGGGATGGTGTTTTGCCGTGCTTGCGTGGATTTATCTACCTTGACCGCCTGTCCGTCCAGCAAGGGGAAGACAAGACAAAGTGGGAGGGTTGGGACGGGAAACGCTAACATGGTGCTACATATCTGTCTTGCTCAGGCATTATTTGCTGTTACAGAAGTTATATATAAACCGTACGATACGCTATTTCGCTATCATTGTCATTGATCGTGCTTGAATCTGCGCTACTGAATATTTCATTAAATAACGGGATACTATAGTTCCCACCAGCCGATGAGGAGAAACTACAATTTGCATCGGGCCTTGCAGAATCTAGTTTGAGCAGTCAAAAAGCAGGGAATGCAACGCAGACAATAGTCCAACCTGCTAGCCCCGAGGTAAAAAAAGCGTATCTCACCCCTTAGGACCGAGAATATAGTTCGCCCCTTTCCAACCTTGTTTTCCTTTGTGTATTGCGGGGATATTTCATCCAATGCTTAAACGAGGGGCTGGTCTGTAAGGGCCTAGGTACCTAGTTGTGGACCTGAATTGGTAGGTATCGAATGTCTGAGAAAAACGAGGATTTGCTTTTGTTGGAACTTGAGCTATATAGTGTCGAGCTTTCTTTTTTCTTATCTTCGCTTTTTTTCTTGCCCACTACTGGTAATAGTGAGCTTTAACAAGGCAGAACGGGTAGGCGCCTCGTATATATTTCCAATAATTGAAGCAGAAAAAAAAATAAGTAAAGAAAAATGGTGTGTTAATAGTTGACTCGCGGCCGTACATTTTGAAACTAGATGGTTTTCATACGAAGAACTATGTCCTTCACGTCGTTCAACTTTATCCATATTTGCTTAAGGACGTGGACAACTGCAAAAAAAGAAAAAGGAGAAGACAAGAAGAGGGAAGCTCAGGATGGTACAACCTAGCCCAGAAATTACATACGCTTTCGCATCGGATGATTCGTCATATATCACATCCTCTATTCCCGTTGCCGGGCCATCTCTGCTTGCTTATACGGAGCGAGGGCTTTCCTGTTTAGATACGAAATAGCACATAGAACTCCCTAAATTCCGTCTTTGAGCTGGCCCATAATCCCCACCCATCTAGAGATGAGACTTTCGAAGACCGTACGGCTATTGCTTTTCCCTCCCTCTTAATTATCATCATCACCGTATCGCCCGGCTACCGCACTCGTAATTAGAGCGGCTTGTTTCGCATAATGGACTACACCGCAGACCTAGCTGACGCGTAGGAAAGCCTGCGATGCAGCTGGGGGCTGTTTCCCGTAGTAACTTATAGAACGCGAAATGAATTTGGCCTTGTCTTCGAACCCGGGGATCTTAAACGGCCGCCAAATGACGGCGGAGTTTATATTACTTTTCGTATTCCGGGAACAAACATATCTGCCTTGTACAGGTACACGGCCAATCTCGTTTGATATGGCCGCGTGTAAAATGCTACTCGATCAAGGCCTACGGAGATGTAGTTATCGTGAAATCTTACTCTCCTGGCGTAGATCCAGGGAAGAGAATGTAAACCTTCTTTGGAATTCCGGGGGAGGGGCAGACAATATGACGTGACGGCTGTGTTGATTTCACTTCCCCATAGCTATAACTATAAACTTGTCATGTTTTTCTTCTAATTAGCGGCTGCTATCCTGCTACCCACCATTAGGATATATCTACCGCCGTGCTAATAATCTAGCGGGCTACCCAATGTGACTTTGTGAGTAAAGCCCACAGCATCGGTAACTCTCCTATCTGGGTTTTTCTATTGGTTGGCTCGGCTGGAATGGCTTTCCCAGTTATCCAGTGTAACATTATATATATTGGTTGATAGGTGCAGTGTATGCTGTCGCGGGTCGATGGTGTGCATTGATGGGTGAAGGTTTAAGACTTCTAGAAACGACGACGAGAATGAATGTGCAGCATGTACTTTGAAGAATATAATAATAAATACACTGAAAGCAGATATAGTAACATCATCGTCCCGGCGTCCTAGTTGAGGTATCGGGTTTAGGAGGCTTCAAGTTAAAGATTCGCTGTCGCGATAGACGTCCAATATGTTAATGGCGCGATTCTCCAGAAGCAATGCATTAATTTCTCACCTTTTAACCGTCTCTATCATAAATTCCTAAGAGTTTTACAGGTTATATGACAAATACCCCTTTAATACATCCTATAGCCCACTTTGTATGTCTTCGAACCGCCTAGATCCCATCATTCTAAAAGTAAGCCCCTAACGCCAAATCGGGTAGCAATATCAAGGTGCTAAGGATATGAACCATCGTACCATACTTCCTCCTCGCCCCCGTATGCATCCGTGAACTTCGCCCGTATTGCTATTGGGAGTGGTCATCCTTCTAAGGGCTAAAGTATGCACTAGGTGTAACCTGGCCTACTCTCACGCGTTGGTAACTGCTCCCGCACCGCAAGTGCGCCATTCTCTTGTCTTTCCATGATAAAGCACCTCTCAGCATACAAGCCGCGGCTCTGTAGTTCCCGCCAAACAGCAGACAATCGGCGCACCATGATAGGCTTCCAGCCTCCGACATTGATGGTAACAGAGCGCCATGACGCGGGCTTTTTACCTTGAACTAACAATGAGAGAATCTGCATCGCTCTTTGGTGATCGAGGTCCACATTCGTCTCTGTATCATTGTAGGGATCCAGAACAGTCTGTGTATGTAGCGTGAGGGTGCTGAGTTGACGGAAGTTACACAAGGTGCGCAGGAAGCGATGTGGCTCGCAACGTCTTTCGTCCATGTCGAGCTCAAGAGTACGCAGGTTGCCGAGTTTCTCCGACATAATGTCTAGATCTTCGATTTCCATAGTCGGGCAACGACGATACTCGTCGTCGAAACCTGTATAATCGCGAAACCGGAGGCTCTGTAAAGAATGTGCGTGCTGTAATATCCCGTCAACAGGGAATACTTGCGTGTCGCACGTCATCTGTAGATCAACGAGCGCTTGGATCTGCTTGAGTAGGACATATTGGTCTCTGGTAATATCTCGTCGTATATCCGGTAAGCGTATGCCGGAGTCGTCTAAACGTAGTGTTTTCAAATGCCCAAAGTCCGCGAATGACACCGAGCTAAGAAAAGAACGCAGGGGCACATCGACCAGCTCCAGATGTCGGATCTTGGAGAAGTTCCAATGTTGTCGGACTGCGGCGGAGCTATGGTTCCAATCGTAGGAACGCAGACAGAGTTCCTTAAATGGCGGTAAACGTTCACTGCCGCTTAACTCGAATTGGGTGCCTTGACCCCTATCGTCGTACCAAAATGTCTCTAGCCGTGGCGAGTTGAGCAGCAGACCTTTCAAGCTTTCAACACGCGCAGTAAGCGGAGGTGTCGGAGTGGCCATTTTCAGGGACACTAGAATACATGTCGGTATCGCCTTCAAGTAAGGATTAATCTTTTCAGATCTGAAATCCCGCAGTGGTAGATCTTCGATGTACAGTTTAACCCTACCCGATTGAATATATTGCGGGGGGAGGATGTCCGTGGGTACCCAGAATTCCCCCTTGCAAAGATCATCTTGCACGTAACGCCAGCTGTTTCGGAGCTCTCTTAGTTTCCTGATCAACACAATATATTCAAACAAGGGAATAGAGTAGGTACCTCACGGATGACAACTTCTTAGTTTTATTCAGTAAGTTTTTGACATGCTCAGCATTGAGATCACTGTCCACTTTCACGTATCTCGTGTGAGCGCGAATATTGGCAATGCCTTCCGGGAAATAGGTCTCCGCCTGGGGGTCTACGATATCTCGGGTCATTCGGAGGGTTTGGTATTTCATAGGCGTGACGATGGCATTGAATCTTGTGGAGACTAAGCGGGCGACACTCAGCGACCTTGCGTCAACATCCCCCAACTGGGAGGATTATTGTCAGCTCTGAGTTCCTCATCCTCCACATATGATATTGGCGTACACACCTGTTTTAAAATTAGATAAAGAAGCTCAGTACTGAGTTCTTCGAGGGGCCATCTTTGATGAGGTTGGTGGAGAACCGCGGGTGTCGCCATCGACTAGTACCGACCTTTTACACCCTGGAGGCTCACAGAGGGTATGAGTAGAGGAAGAGTTCAAGACAGCTCGATGTTACCATAGTCTGAAGAACTAACCAGGAAATACGACTACAGATTACATTTCATATTTAAGATGGGTATGATCAGAGAGGATTGGCGAGTGCGTGACTTTGATGGAATGGAAAGTCCACTCTTCCCGTGGGGTGGGCTAGCGAACCATGGCACCAGAACTTTTGGATGCAGTGTACCTGGCTGATGGCCGCAGGCCCCGGGGCATTGGTATTGAGGTTCGAAGTTCAGACGATAAGAACGGCAGCTAGATGACGGATCGGAAGCCAGGCGAATGCTACCTCTTGGCCCCGTTGACAGATCAGCTAAGCCGTTTCTAGGTAAAATACCGAGCTTGCATAGGCATGCGGCGGTCAAGCGAGAGTAGGATCTAGACTAATAGGTAGATTTGCATCAAATCAACGCGAGGATGGGGATCATCCGGCCAGATACGGACGTGGTCTATGGTCTGTAAGCGACGCTTCATTAGATCTGCAGCAGGTCTAATGAAGCAACAAAGTGCCTGTCGGCTCCTGGTATGCGCGAGTGTCCCGCAGGCTTCATGCGACGCCGGCAGAGATACATGTGAGAAAGAGACAAGGGATCAGCGAGCAGGGCAAAAGTTCGCTTGAGAGACCATTCCTGTACGATGGCCCCGCCGATCAACCACATGATATGTGATGTGGTATATAATACCTTAAATAAGACCAAAGAGCCACCCATCACCAGACTACGAGATCGACAATATCAGAAATAGGCGCCACGTTAATCTATCGATTAATGGACAGGAAATAACAGTTACTGATAAAAGAAATAAAAACGAATGCGTCATTCCCGTTGGTCCAACGTCATCGCCAAAGATGATAGAACCTTGCGCATCCGGACGGGAGAAAGAAATTAGATGACAGGAGTGACACAAGGATGCTGGTCTGAGGGACGTGCAGATCACCCAGAGACGCGGGAAATCGTAAGTCGTCAACGGAGTCGAGGGTAGGAAAATAGACCTTTGAACAGGTACAGTTCTGCTGGTGTGGTAGGTAGGAGGTACGTAGTAATTAGCCCTTTCGCAAGAATGTCCCAAAATGGATTGAGGTCGAATTGTGTGGCCAAGAGTCGTTAAAAATTACGTTCCACCATCTTTTTTTTCTTCCTCCCTTCCTCTTTTTCTTTTCAAAACAAAACTTTGGAGAAATAGCACCGGCATATTTTACCTACTTATAAGGTCACGTCGAATACTATATATGTATATGTGTATATATTTCTTTTTGAAGCATTATAAGTCGCAGCAATTATACTTATAGAAGGTCACTTATAGGCTATTACGATGGACTTCGGTGTGGGGGGACCTAAGAAATGGAACCGGTAGCGCAGACCTCTTTAAGTTTCGCGTCTTACGTTCTTCGGGACTAGTATCGATCAACCCATCTCTTGGCACAGCTCAGATATAAACTTAGAAGATGAGGCTGCGCGGCTGGTCGAAAAAAGGATGGTTCGAGAGTCGGTTAGTCGGTCGGTTAGGCCTCCGTAACCATACATAACTTGGTGCTCTCCGCGTACTGTCTGGGCTCCTAAACCGCAATCCATGACTTTTGTGGCGGTCATTTAAAATTACCTGAATATATTTAGCATGCTTCCATGGTATATTTACAGCAATCAACCTACCTATAAAAACATTATGCATATAGTTGACCTATACTCGCTAAATTCTTAATGGAGCACCGCCGTTAATAACTCCATTGTAAGTGGTCCCCTGCTAAGCTACCAACCTGTACTACCATAATACACGAGATATTAGCAATGTCTATTCCGCTGGTACGTAGTTGACTGCAATCCTATTCTTGATGTGGCGTAGTTCTAGGCACGGTTCTAGGCACCTCTACGCGAAGCAGTAGGGTCTACTAGATGGGTATTATTTTGTATTATTTCGCTACATGGCCAGGCAAGTGCTTACTAACACATAGACGCGACGTAACGTATTCTCTATATCGATGCCTACCTACCTAAGTACAGTATTCCAGTAGCTAGTGTTTCACCAGTACGTATCTTAGGCACAAGCTTCAAATACCTATATATACAGCCTATCATAACTAGGTAGAGGTAGAGGCCAAGCTTCAAAAGTACACAACAATAGACAGGACGGGATTCCCCGACAACGGTTTATAGTAGCTTTGACGGGTCTTGACGAGGATTACCCGATTAGGCAATCATTGAAATAGTACCATCCCCAGTCCTTTACAACCAACCTCGCGAGTTATTGCACAGTGTACTATAATACAACGAGAATTTCCATGAGCTAAGCTCGGTATAACGCCCTGTTGCATTGACGCTGCACTGGTATTCTGAAGTGAACCCCTTGTCTCAGCGTCGTTGACATCACCAATCACCAATCGCATTCATTTATTCCAGTGTAATCCAGTGAGTGTATTTGCATCCCTGCAACTCTTATAGACCTAATTGAGACATGGCTGAGCCAGCTTTTGGTTTCACGACTCCTACTCTTCTTCTCCTCTCACTGGTTCTCTAGTGAGCTGCATTTTGGAATCGCCAATCATTCAAAGCCACAGTGCTAGTGGCTAGCTGAGCTGAGGCTCTTCTCGCAACTTTGACTAGACCGGGTCGAGCACTTCTCGACAGGCATAGCCGACTCCCGCTCGCTGATCACCACCCCAGAATCTGCGGGGTATCCGCGGTGAAAGACCGTCATGGAATGGACGACGCTTATTGGTTATCATGAATGGAAGCCTCTTCTATTCCTCAAATTGCGATCAATCAGACTCATATTGGGTCTGCTTACGAGCTTATGTATTAGTGTACGTTTAGGAAATCTATAGCCAGGTATTCATCTCTCCTGTCTACAGCCTGACCTAGCCAATAATTGGTACGTAGACCATCGGATGATTTCTAATTCGCCACGCTGATTTATATCATTAAATCGCTAGGCCTGTTTAATTCTGGAAACGAGGCCGGGGACATTAATTTCACAAAGGCTGGGGTATCAAACCAGATAGATACAGTGCCTACCTATTTCGCGAGCCGCAAAACTATATAGGCTAGTTGTATCATCATGGGGGACCTTGATGGCTGTCATTATATCTTTATTCAAGTGGCGCCGTAACCCAGCCTTCAACAAGGATTGACATCCAGCAACACAGGTAACCTTGGGCGTTGTGAAACAAGATTCGGTTGGTATCGCTGATGACAGGGGAGAGTAGAACCCTCGGTCCCTAAACTCGGATTCTCGCATAGTAAATCATGTATTGGTGGCGTCAGAACCTAGGTAGAGGGTACAACGAACACTCGCCGTTACACAAAGAAAATAAGACTAACTAAATCAGAATCTCTGCTATATCAGGACACCCCCGTTGTGATAGTCCTAGTAGGTAACGGCCTTATTAGTAAGTGTGTAATAGGTGGATCGAACCGCCTGACAGGTTTCCATAGCATGTCACTCTCCTGAGCAATATTTCCTAGACGGAGCGGTGTAGCAATTTGACATGCCTATATGGGTGAATCTCTTAGACCTTCCACAAGACTTCGAGACAGCTATTGCGTCCGTATATGAACGCCTTAGGAATTACATAGAAAGGTTCAGGATCCGACCCAGTATATACCCGATATCTAAATCCTGCTAGGGTAGGATTTCTATTCATTCTGTGTCCCCTTCTTTCCCCGAGCAGCAACCTAAGAAAGGAGGGATGTACCAGGTCTAGTATCACCGTTCGTGCTTCGTGACCTATTCGGTGTGTAGTGCAATATACTCGTTAATTCATACTCTGATGTGTTCCATTTCATTCATTTTCCCCTTCTGCCTTTTTCATTTTCCTGATTCTATGGTATTGTGTTACATCATTTTTTTATCTTAGCCATTGCGCAGACCAGAGAGATATCCTATCAAAGAAGACCCCCCGTCAATATGCTTTCTCACAGAGACACCCCAAATAAACAGTTAGATAGAGATGTCATTAATGTCCTAGTAGGATTCCCTAAGGCCATAAGGCTATAAACTCATCAGATATCTGTGAGTTTAGAAATCGTGTGCTGTTAGTTTGTTAGATAGTGTTAGACATGACAGCAAGAATCCCCCGAGGTACTGGGATCAGTATGGCCGATTTTAGCCATTCCATTGGTTATCTTGATAGTCTTGGTTCTGTTGATAGCTCGGAGGTTGGTGGTAATGGTCCGCTGGAGGATAGCCCTGGTGAGGCGGCGGGTACTGATCAGGTCGATACTCTTGATGCTGTTGATACTGGTCGGGTCGATACTCTTCGTGATGCTGCTGGGGCTGCTGATACTGATCAGGTCGATATTCTTGATGAGGCTGGTACTGAGATTGATTACAGTCCGCCTGGTGACCTTGCTGGTGTCCGTACGGCGGAGAAGGCACGGAGTGATCGCCGCCTCCGGGCTGCGCGCTGGGCTTCGGCGCTCCTATGTTCACACCCTCGTTTCCAATGTCATCCGGTACAGTGATCTTGACCTTAGGCAAGTACTTCTGCACCTTCTGCTCGACCATATTCTGCACGAAAACCCAGCTCTCACGCTCGAACCTGCGATGGCCTCCATTCACGACGCCCAAAATGCTCTCGCAAAGCATCTCCTGCACCTTTCGCACGAGGCCGCGGATCTTGTTGACCAGCTTAGTCTTGATATCCTCTCGGAAACCGCGGTCTGTCTGAGTTCCAGCTTCACGCTCAAGTTGCGAGTCGAAGGGATTGCCACCAAGAATCTTCTCAAGAGGTCGCTGTAATTCGTCGGGGAGCAGCTCGAATAGCTGCTTCTCAATACCACCTAGCACCTTGCGGAATTCTAAGCGAACTTCCCTGTGAACTCTAGCCAGACCCGTACTCAGCTTGTCGCTGATGACCCTGGAGAATCCACCTCTACTGCCGCCTTCTCCGTCGCCGTCGCGGTCACCGAGACCTCTCGAAGAGCCCTCGTCGTGATCTCTCTTGCTTCCGAACAGGTTTCCAATCCCCTTCACTATATCCTTGACATGGTCCTCAATCTCGCCCTTAGCGCCATCGCCGAGATCGCGGGCGCTCGTATTGCCGCGCAGCCAGCGCTTGATATGGTCCAGCGCAATGCGGGTAAACTGCTCGGCGATGGGCGCGTGTTGCTCACGCAGCTTCTCGCCAATCTTGTCCTTGATCTCGGGACTGATGCGGCGCGCCGTGTCCTCCGGGCTGCGCGCGACATCTTTGACGCTGTTGCTGAGCACCCCGAGAAGACCGTCGAGCTCGAACCTCTGGCCGCCTGGCCCGTCGTTACCGTTGTTGTTCTCCAGATGGTCTTGAACGGCGTTGATGGCGGCGGAGAATAGGCCCCGGACTAACTGGGAGGAATCGGAGCGGTCCTCTCCGCGGGGCCGGGTGTCGCTAGAATCAGCGCCGCCCTCAGTGAGGTTGAAAATGTCGCGCAAGTCGTCGCTTGTCTCATCGGCAATCTTGGTGAAGCTGCGCGTGAGGCCGGCGATCTCGTTAGCAAAAGGTAGGGACTGGCCACCATAGGCGTTAGGGATTGCGTCATCTAGGCTCCTTGACGTGCCCGAAGAGGAACCTCCATCGCGATTGAAAAGCGAGCGGAAGGCGTCTATGACTTGCGTCTCCAAAACGTCGACGGTCTTCTGTTGGAAAACCTCCAACTCTTCAGTAATGCGGGGTTGAATCTGCGGGGCAAGCGAGTCGACGTATTCGTCAACCTTCTTCATCAGCACCTCGGGAATCCCGTGCGAAGACATAGTTACGGCTTTTTAAATGATATTTATGCCAGTGAATTATTGCCGCTCGTTTTAACGTAACGAGCTTACGAGTGGAAGGAAACAAAAAGACTTGTCGTGTCAGGTTTGGCTTGAATGAAAATGACGGTTTTTAATGAGCTGTATATATCGAACACGAATAGCAAACGAGTTCGCGTCAATAATAGGACCTTAGGAATCTAATCCATCGTCTTATTGGTTTACTACGTGTCACTACGCAAACCCCTCAGTAATTTTAACAGATAGATCAATCATATCGTGCCTTTAGGTAACGGGGCGAAGCCGTTCCATCCGTTTGATCGCCAAGGCCTATATACACTGGCCGACAGTCCCTTTGGATTATACGACTTAGCTAAATTGTGAGGGTTATATAGCAGATTACGTGAGTAAGTCTCATAGGAACGTTGAACGTTTTTTACCTCACAGCTTATGACACATATCGTGTGAGTTTTCACAGTCTAGGTAGGGAGTCAACTTTCGCAATGTGAAATAAACGTCACGTGCTAGTGCACGTTTCATGGAATACAGGGGATCCCATTTCAGGACCCCCAAACCTCCAATCCCAGAACCGTATAAATTGCATATAAATTCGAGTTTTCCTAATTTAAAAGGATCTCAAGTTTTTATAGGACAAGGGAATATTTTTGAGCTTGGAGATTCTAGTTACGGCCGATTCGAATGATCACCCATTATAACAACCCCACCTCAAGTCCTTACTAAGTGGACAAACGACCCCACTAACTCTATTGACCGTGAACTTTGCGAGATGGAGCTATTGTAGCTCTTTTTAACTGGAATTACACAGGCTGGTAACTCTCGTAGGTTTCTATATGAGCTGCTAATAAATACTTTAGCTTTTTTTAATATATTTTCGGGAGAACAATGTATAAATTGCTAGCCTATGGGTTTTAATGTGACAAGGTCTCGGTGATCGAGATATCAAGTCGTTGCGCAAGGAGCCAAAAGCCAGTCCAGCAAGCTTCTTTTGACAGCATATAAAATATACTTGCCGTCCTACTAGGTGTGATAAGGAATCTATGGCAGGGGTGGCGCGCAAGGCTTTTTCATCGACATCTTTTATGAGGCGCCTTTGGTTGTAATTTCACGGATTATGGACTATAGCAGGGGCGTCCGGGTTTCCGTTAGCTTGGGCGTGATAATTACCAATATGGCTCATCAATAAGAACAATCGAAAGATATGTTACCCATGAGACTATCCTTAGATGTCGTCGAGAAACTCTTAAACATACTGCTAACTTCGATTCCTCTTTTCCCCACTTGTCAACATTTTATTCATATGGCTAGTGTTTCTATTCAGAGTGAGGTATATCTCGGGCATCAGAATCTAGCTTTTTAGCCCTTGCTTCAAACTAAAGACGTATACCCTACGGTAGGTAAGGAAAGTCGACCTCGCTGAACTCTGAAACTCGATAATTCTTTGCATATGAAGACCTAGTACCCCGGTCTTACCTCTAGAAGACTTCTAGCGAGTAAAAAAGGTGTTTGGCTCCCTATAATACCAATCGTAATTTCAATATATTCCCAAAGCCCTAGTTTCAGGCTTGCATATTGACATTTAGTTGATGCATTTGGAAGGAAGGCGTTCTATACGATATTTAGTAGCTATTTAAAGTATATAGGACACACACGATGATTGATTGAGTAATACTGTAAAGTATTATTTTATATTACAATACATTAAGTTGAATCTGAGTATGTGTTCGAAGAACCAGCACCTCGGACAGCGCTGTATTGGATGCTTACGATTAGATAAGTTATCACCTGTCATGGGTTTTCCAATGGTATCGAGCGGTAACTATGACTCACAGTCTATGATACAGCCTTCTAGTTTCATAGCGTTGATTAGCTTGCATTCACGACTACAATGTCATAGAATAGAACTAATGCAAATTTGAAAACTTAGTACAAAAGCTTCTATTCGCTTATTGTAGCCACGCGGCGGCCCTACTAAATTCTGCCTCCTCCAACTGCCCTTTTGTTGTAGTCGTCAGTCTACCAACTTGTTTTTTTTTAACTATGCGTGTAAAAAGATATACTTAACCCCAATTGAGCTTTGCTTTTCCAGCGGCCCGCCCTAAGCTGTAAAGCTATTCCGCTTTAACATTAATGGTCTTGTAACAGCTTGCTAATATTGCTGTACTATTTTTTATGGGGTTATACTGCTTGAGCTGAGCAGCAACTTATCCTTTAGAGTTCATTCACCATTTAAGCTTATATTAATAATAAAATTTAGTATACAACTCCGGGATGTAGCACTCCCAAGGTATTGGGTAGGCGGTTAGGATTGATCTCTTGGCTTTGGTTGAATATGCCTACGATTGAGTTCGAGGGCGGCAGGACACTGTCGAGTCATATCGAGTATACGCTCGGGAATATAGAGAATCGGCTGAGCGTTGCGCAGTTGAAGACGAAGTTTGTAGACGAGGTGTTGTTGCAGATTGGGCAGAAAAGGGCCGAGAGAGCGTATGAGACGTATAACTCATATCCAGTAGTCGGTTCTTCTGTTGGGAAAGACAGGTTATCCTCCGGGCCTAATGTGATGAACGGCATATTCGTTGAAAAACCTAAAGAAGCCTCGATGTCTGCGGGTGGGGGAGGCAAGATACCGGGACCGGTGACACCAGGGATGATGCCGCCGCCATCTCCGAGGGGAGGACAGAACTAACAATTCTATTTAGGAAGGATGGGCCAGCTGTGCGAGTTATGCGTACCCGTAGATACTCCCGTCGTAGTAGAAGTAGAAACCGTGTTCTAGTCAATGGTGATGATTAGAGGATCTGTGGTACTCGAAGATGGGAGTGTAGAGCCGGTCGTACTTCCACCTGGCGCCGTCGTTGATGTGACTGGCTCCGTAGAAGAGGCAGCTTGGCTCGAGCTTCTAGGCGTGCTGCGGGTCTGGATTGAGTCTGAGGACTAAATATCAGATGTAGGTGTTGTGGATGGGCTTGCAGGCAAAGATGAGCTTAGGCTAGAGACACTGCTGTTAGAGAAAGGAGCCCTACTAGTAGGTATCAAGCCCGAAAACGCGATGATTCTATTTACAACGTCTGGAATTAGAACACATAGAGGGTAGAAGTGACGAGCAGATGCTACATTTGAGGCCCAAAGAAGTGTTATGCCTCTTAACAACGAGATGTAAACTATTATGATGATCATCCAAAGTTTCTTAAGAAACGATCACTTACAGTCTTGATTTTCGCTAAGTTAATGAAATAGGAGATACACAAGGTCAACCAACATCAAGGCCATTGCGCTCAATATAGACAGGATTAGAGGCTCTTCACAGCCCCGAAGAAAAACATCATTACACAACTCTACATTGCCATTTCATTTTAATTTTGCAGTATTGTTATTTTGGGTAGTTTGCAGGTCCGCATATGTTGAAACGACGTACATTAATAGATCTCACTGGCGCGTCGATGAATGATTCGCAGCCTCGACAAGCTAGCTCAATTGATTGAGCCTCTCAACCTAGCGTCAGATCAATTAAAGGGATAGGAAGCTGATCTGGTCAATTATGAGACGAGACTGATAACTAAACACATCTGTAATTAGTAAGTTCAATCATGGTCTCGTTGCTTGTATTTCCTTGGCCCCTGGAACTGCGACATAATCCCTATGCGACATGGCTTCCCCGATTCGCTATTCTGTCTTACTACACCGAATATTTCTTCAAAGTTTGCCTGTTGTCGTCGAAATCTCATTTCACTCATTTGCCACGCCTAGCATCCTAACGTGAACTCATGATCATGGGCCTGCCAATGAAAAGATGGACTCTTCTGACGTTCATCGTCACCAGTACTGTTGCCTCACTCGGCAAACGTGGGTCGAGCATCATTATTGGCTATCGATCCGGCTCTCTTCAGTTTGTGTTATTCTATTTCAATCAAAAAAGCCCGACTAGTCACCTTCTAATCGGTAAGCATAGGATGTCGACAAGCAGTACCATGATGTAGGAAATACTCTAATCACCCCTAGGCTCAAAAAGGCACCCAGCTCTAATCAACTTGGACCTGGAATACATAAACAGATAGCATTCCTGAGAGGAATGTTTAATAAAACAACTTCACAGACAATCTTGAGATCCTTGCAACGGGCCTACACTACTGAGGAGCAGCTTACTACAGACGTGCAAGACAACGACGCGGTCTGTCAGATCATGGAGACACCATTCACGAAGTTCTCAGCGCAGGACAATGTTGACAGACTTGCGAAGACTCTAGACACTAAGATCGCCAACGCTGTTGAAGCGAGTGTTGCGAAACGCGTTGAAGTGGCTATGGATAAACACTTATCTCCCTCATCGGACCTTGTCACATGGGGACAGCGTTCAGTTAAGCCTCTGTCATTCGCGGCACCGAAGCACAAACGCAAGACGTCTGGTGAACTATCGATTGGTCTCCTTGAGTTAGATGGCAGCTACAACTCAAACTCCCCGGTTCCAAAGAAGCGAAAGCGCTCCCAACCCAAACCGAGGGTAGCGGACAGCGGCGTACGAATTCCTGCCCATTGGCCTCTGGTACCACCCTCATTGACTGGTTTCCATTGACCGGCTTCCATTGACCGGCTTCCATTGACTGGTGTCTATTGACTAATCTCTCAACAAACGCACGATCTACACTACAATACCCCGGCGAAAGTCTATAGATAGGAAGGTTTCATCCGCCAATCTTAGACCGAACTGACTTACCTTTTACATCATCGGCCTTGGTAGTGCTCACGCTTGGTTCTATCCGCTGAGCGCACCATCGACGAGCCGAATACTACGCTGCAATTCATGCTGATTCTATCCGCTGAATAGCATCCTACAACCTCCTACTGCTATCTCCCATACCCGATTCGCCTGCTAGCCGTGCTACCAGCTCACCACCGCACCCGGCTGAAATAAGCCGATGACTACGGTTTCCCAGATGACTTCGGTCCGACTGCATTGCACAAGGTCACTTCCGTCTGAACGGTTCATCCGAGGACACCCAGCCCTATCCTATCACTTTCCCTCACCTCACAGTCAAGAGCACTTTGCGTTTGATTTCACTTGAAAAATTCGAATTTGTCAAATTTGTTATCGGTGCGGTGAGGGCTGTGATCGCCTTCATTTCATTCAGTCTTTTCCGAGCCGGCAATTGTGTGAGCAGCGGGGCTTCCGGCCATACCATTGCAGGGAAGACAATACACGATTGATCTTGCTACCCTTAATACATTTTACTAATTGATGTCTGGGGTTTGCGCTATCCTCGCAGACTCCAGGTAAAACTGATACCTCATCGGTTTTCATTTATACTTGATTAAACTGTGTACTGACTCTAGCTAGAGCATAGAATCTTGTCAACAAGGCTTGAGTTCCAAAGACGGCGGATGACGGCTGCACGTCCCTATAGTACGACGAAGGTGGCGAAGGAGGCAAGTTTCTCAGACTTATTCGTGGGAGCTCAGCGTATAGCCAGCGTCGCGTCACTACCAAGCTAGCGTGCTGCATGTTAGTGTCCAACAGCCACGCATACCTGCAGAGTATAGGCGGTACCTGTTTCGCGACATCGAACACGGTTCTCTTCAGTCAGATCTCCGGTACGGGTAGTCAGAGTCAGTTGCCATATAAAGCGCAGACTCTGATACCTAAAACATTATTCGGATCAAGTGGCGACTTGAATCTAAATGTCCAGTGCGCAGCAAGGTCAAACTAGAAGGATATTGACGAGATTAGCTTGTCTTTAGCGTACCCAAGGAACCATGGTTAGAATGAAAGCGTATAGGATTCGTGGATGGACAACGGGAGACTTTCTCCGCGACATGACCTTTGTAGAGTTTCGAGTCGCAAACGCGTCAGCACATCCACAACCCCACAACGTAAGGCTTAGTGGAGGCCCTAAATAGGTAGTACGTCGGAGCTGAGCTCTGAATGCTGATTCGACGCCCGTAGGCAGCTCCCTTCCTTCCAGAGGATAGCTGTCCGAGAGCTTGTAGCGCCAGGCATGCTGGCACTAAAATGGAAAGCTTTACCTTTTATAGGTATAGCTTCCATTTTAAGTACGATGAAAATTGAAATGCAAGGCATTTTAATTTTGGGTTACGCACAGTAATATATTTATGTAAGCGAGGTCGTATTCCTATTTACATATAGTAGCCGTTAGTAACCATGTTTACTATTACAGTATGCAAGCCACACGCAAGCTACACAATCAAATATAGTGTAAATACGTTGTGGTTGATGCTTTAAATAAACTTTAACTAATTAGCTCTTTGCAGAGTCCGTATAAGCTAATCAAAAGTGAGCCCAGTTTTATAGAGTTTTAGGGGTCACTGTTAGAACTTTTTAAGCTTTAATAACCACCCCCCCCCCCCCCCAAAATGTCGGGCTGTCCTCGAACACATTGTTTAAGCATCCTGCCATTAAAATGAACGAAGCACTTTGCTCAATGCTCTGTGGCGAGGACCGCTGGCATTTCTACCAAGAAGGCCAATCTATAAAATTCAATAGCAACGGCACGGGTGAGGTAAGTGAATGACCGATTGCATGGGTTCTGCCAGTATCGTTGTAGGCAGCTACGGCCTAGGCTATGTATATATAGAGTAGCTACAGTGTTAGGACACTAGGTCCCACCATCACCTCTACAACTACAATACAACAAGATGACCATTCCATGACAATCGTCATCACTCACCGATCCAAGCTATTATGTCGAGTTATACTTTGCCAATTCATTTGTGCACGGCTTAATTAGAAGAGCACCAAACAACCGCCCAAAACCAACGAGGAACCCCGGCCCAACAAGCCTCACCTTCTTGGCGAGCTTGAGCTAGAAATAACACTCACCAAACAGCGGCCAGAATGGGTACTACCCCAAGCGCAGAAGGATTATGCCAGACTCAACGAAAGCAGCCTCCATGACGGCGCGTTCGAACCAAAGCTGTTTAAAGTTAGAATGGGGAGAGGCCATTCCATGGAACCTATCTTTCCTCGCGAGGGGCCACGCGATATTCTCTGCGCCTGCTATTTGATAAATCACCATATCCAGTTCGACCCGAGTGGAGGCAGCCGGAGGGCGGGCCAGACAGCAATGAATTTTGGAATTACAAGGAGTTCGTTGGTCGTAAGGATCAGGCTCTGGAGAAGCAAGGTAGAGCTATGAATGATACTTCACCACGGCGTTGGGATGAATGCATAGTCTGTTGAATTCCCAAGTTTGCCCTTGCGTGGCCGCTCACGTTTCGCATTGCAAGATTGCGAAGCAGCCATGTTTCATCCGACATATAATTGGGGTCTGGATTTCGTACTACGGCAAGCACCCTTTTCCACTAGCCTTGCATACGCTCAACCTTAACTATGGGATCGGTGATGTCGTTAGAGTTGGGTATAATGGCCGATTTTGATTGGCCTTAGGCATCCCCTGTAGTAACTACCGTGATTCTTATCAAAAGCACAGCACAGACCGTTCAATCCGTACCGTTAGATACGTCCGAAAAGGGTGAGCAGCATTTCTCCGTATTATACTAAATAATGCAACCATAACCCCATATTTCTAAACTAAATCTCACCACTCTTTTCCGTTTCGGGCACTGTGGAAAGGCACGGATGGGGTGGACATATACCCCTCCCAGTGAATGCCCTGTCAATTAGTCACCATACCCTCTACAACATTGCTACCACATTCATTGCCCTACAGCACCACAGTTATATATCCGTTTAATAATAGCAATAGCTAGGTACTAATAATTTACTATATTATAACTTAAAAAGACCCCATATAACGTAACGGTGTTATTAATTTTTACTCGCAAATCCGCAAGCTCGACCATAAAGTAAAAATTGCGATGGTGACATCAATAGAAGATCTATCTTGTCTGTGATTCGTCGGGCGAGGATTGCGCAAGGATCTTTTGCCTTATGGGGGGCGAACGTGGATAGGGGGCCTCCAATTTCGGATACCAGAGCCCCCAATCCTGGAGGCTTCCATATCAACTCTTCAACATTTGTATACAAAATACTGCCACGCTACTAGCAAAGTACAACGTTAGTTAAGTCCGGCGCCTGACTACCTACAACTTATATGTGAGCCTACTATTAGAGCCACAGTTGCGGCCCGCACGAGACAGGCTTCTTCCACAGTAGGCAAAGGTACCGATGCTACCTAACCGCAAATAGGAGATTCATCAAACTTAATTCCCTACATCTCCTGTAATATAGGGAGGATAAGACACTATTAGAAGATAGTAGATTACGTACTTAGTGTGCAGCAATGTTCTACAGTATCACGATCAGAGGGCTTGTACGTACCGGCTACGCATGGATTTCTTCGGTTTGTCCCGTCACATCGAACAGCTTCAACCCATTTTCTGTAATTTTTTTTTTATTGAGTTTCCCCGTTAATGCGTGGCCCAGCCCCTTGATCTATCCGGCCAGGTTACCGAGATATCTCCCAAAAACAACACAAATCTAGGTCCCATTGTTAATTACAACTTTGAATGGGACATGATACCCGCAAGAAGTAACCAAGGGTTTACCACTGTAAATACATTTAAAGCGTGACTTCTTGAAATACTATACTAACCACCTCTGCTAATTCATCATGGCAATGCAGCGCGTCCATTAGTTCTTTCTTCTCCGCTTGCCCTTGATACTAACCCTCTCTACGTTTTAGTGGTGCCGTATATAGAAATGGTAATATAAGCCCCTATTGTCAACATAGGAACCAAACGAACCCGAAAAGAAGCTGCATATGCCTGTCAACTTGTCTTAATTCCCGCTACTTAGACTAATTTAGACAAACGCAGTATTAAGTGCTATTATCAAAGCCACAATAGCTCCGTTGAAATAACTAAGATGGTTGAACACGTACGTAATTCAAATTATTACAATAGGTCTTGATCCAAGCCAAGCTCTTTTCCCGATCCCTCGAAGATAGCATTCGCCGATCAGCTTATAGTAATTACTCCCCACCTTATTATCTACCGCAAACTTTCGCAATACGAACGGAACGGTTACTCCAACTATGAAGAATATTATATCACCCTCCTCCGCGTTTTCCGGCGCTAACCCAATCTTCTGGCCGTCGGTGACGAAGAGTCGTCGCTTATCGCAGGCTTTGAGTATAAAATCAGCCTGGACCATATGGGTTACGGAAATGAATGATTTTATAATTTCTAGGGGAGTAAGGGGGGGATCCAGCTGTGCTGGGGTTGCGCTTTCAGTACCATTATTCGAGTCATACTCGGAAAGCTTGTCGATGGCTATTTTCACTATGATCGGACACACGTAGAGGTCAGCTACTATAAGTCGTTCGAAAGACGTGTCTTCGAGACACTTCCTAGACACAAGCCGCTGCCACTGCGATATCGGAAAACAATCGTGGTCGAAGTCGCAGAGCCCTCCTATCTTCTCTACGACACCATATTTGACGGCTTTGACTCGCAATTCATGGAAGGAAGATAGCTTATAGTCCCAGACTGGGCCAGGCAGCGCTTGACGCGTCTGATTTGTAGGGGTAACCAGTGTCGCTGCGCCTGAAATTGCAGAACAAGGAGGCGCCTGTACTTAGCCTAGATTAGTTTACGACAGTTCAAAAACCTTCGCGCAGTGTCGAGTGTTCATAACATACCAATTCAAGGCTCCCGTCGCTTGACTCTTCACCACCCACGGAGAAACCTGTATAGTCAAATCTCCTGTACCTAGATACCGATGACTGCGACCAGTCTGTTGCCCACGATGGCAGGGAGCTCAAGTGGGACGACAACCCAGCAACCCGAAGAACACCAAGGCCAACATTTTTCAAAAAGTAAAGAGCAAGGTTGACAAAGACCTCACAGGGCGAAAGGCTATAGTTCAAGAGCATTCCCGGCAACGGAACGGCAACATCTTCCGGTGTATTTCGAGCGGCCTCGGTCAAGAACTCGGGATCCATAGCATCCAATAGTTGCCGTTCCCGCTCTATCAACGGGATGACGGCAAAAACCTTATCACGCGGATCTGTAGCACCGCACGGTATAGTCGCCATCAGCATCTCTAATAGTCGTCGGGCAATGTTGGTCTAGTACGGGGGCGATCTGTAACCAGAATACCAAATGATAAAAGGTAGATCTCTGATCACCCGAGCCGTTATACCGTAGCGCACGAAATCTATAATGCTCTTCCAAGGGAGTTCTTTGCTGCCGCAATAGACTGTTGCTGTTTGCGCGTTGGCTAACTCCTGCAAGACCCAAATACGACTGAACCAAGGCCGTCGGAGGAACGATGCCATGAGTTCCCAAGGCGCTTGTGATAAGGTGAGTCCGTATGTCTCGCAGGGCTCGATTCGTACCAAACGGCAACCTAAATCAACTATTCTGGCTATGAAATCTACAGTTGCGTCACATTGTTCGTCGCCCTCTCCTAGATACATCACGACTGCGCTGGCCTTAGCATAGATCATAGCCGTAAGACCGAGTTGGTGGTTTCTCTCCGCTGTCGATTCTTGGTTGATACAGATGGCATCAATCCACAATACTCGGCGCTCGTCAGTTCGGCGCAGTCGCTGGAGGGCCGAGAAGCAGTTGACAGTAACATTGTGTGCAGTCGGCTCAGACCCGTTGAGCTCGCTTGATGTTTGGGTCGTTGCAGTCTCCGACGCATCTCCCCACGTGTACGATACCGCTTCGTAGGGAGGAGAGTCGGACAGCCGGGCGTTCTCTAGCCTGATATAGATCATGTCATTCTTCTGGCCAGGCTCGAGATACACGAGCCTGAAAGAGTCACTCTGATCGAGCGGGTGGCCTCGGTAAGATAAAGAAATAACTAGGTCCATATTACCAAAAAAGAACTCAACTCTCTATACATCATGAGCCCTAGTAAACCCACCTAAGTATGTGTCCAGGCTTTAATTTCTCAAGACAACTATTTTCTTTTATGTGACAAAAGGCCGTGAAAAAATAGATATTGGAGGGGTCGTGCCACCATCCACTGTTTACACGCCTGTCTGTGATACCCAATAAGCCATGGGCAGGAATTAGTGCCTAATATCTATGGGCACAACACTCTTCTCCCACTTTGCTATCACTATGTCTCTCCTAACTCGCCTCTTGTCTAAGGCGCTTTATATTATAAAATAATCGCCCTTATGACCACGTGGGCTATGCATTTGCCTGTCATTGATAAGAGAGGACTAGATTTAAAGGAATGGAGATGACAGCTCAATCTTTGTAAGGCGAGTATAAGGGACAATGTTTGTATTACCCCTCATGGTGGGTGCTATGTTGGCTCTCTCGTCTGCACTGCTAATATGATATAATATAGGAGCTTCTAGCAGTTAAAAAGACAAGATCATTTATTTTCTGTGAGATTATTTATGTTATTTTATTATTGGGAAAAGATTTCAATATTTTATTTACTAATACCGCCGATATTTTCTTAAAATTTGGGGGATATCACTATCATTAGCAACGCCCCCAGGTTGTTTCCAAACACAAGTGTATCCCTGAAATAGTCCCCAAGAGCCTGTCAACCACACCTTTCCTGTAGCCTGCCGCAATGCCGCTCGCCTCCTAACATGTGGAGGGTATTGAACCTATCCGTCCATCATTGGCTTTTCACCAATTTTCATCACGCCACTTCCACGTAACGCATTCCCTATATTTTCGCCCCCAACGCCACCTAGCGAACAAAAAGCGTCTATTAGTACATTCTAGCGAGGTTGAAAGTGAGCGAATGTGAGAGGCAATTTCTAGATCCGAAGAAAGGTAAATATTGGAAATGTGTCTAGAGATCATTGAATGAGGGGCGTTTACCCCGGATTACTTTGGTATGTGGACAGTATGTAAATACAGTGCGCCTACAAATCCCTACAGTCAAGATCAAGCGAGTACTCCCACCGCATGTAAGTTAAACCACAAATATTAAAAAGAAGATACTGTAATAAAATAGCTATACTTGTTTTATAATACAGATATTTTGAGATTCGTTTACCATGGAAGTGGGGGATTAGGTGGTTGAGTGTATTGTAGTTCTCATCATATCCTTCATACAGGCTCTCATCATCTTCATATCAAAGATAAGCCAGCTAAGAAGAAATCAACCAATCAATATATAAAACACTACATTTGGTAAAGAAAACATCTCGAGCATGCCGAGTATGCCCACCTAACCTTAATAAGTATCCGATTCTGGTTCAAACTATTGATTTCCCAATTTATAAACCCGAGGCAGTAAGTTAAATCTCAAAGTTCAACGTAGTTCAATGTAGCCAGCGCTTTACTCTTACACTCACAGTCCGCTTTTGAATGAGACCAGGTCATTTTGAATAACAGCAACCAGTGAAGTCACCCATCATCCCGCTTATGACGTCAGGGTTAGAATTGTCTATTGCATGCTGCGTCTTTTCGCTCCCGTCTTTCGCAACAAACCTTCGGTTCTCATATATACCAATATAATAAGTACGGCTCTCAGCTGAGTCGGCACAACATCAGTGTAATCGCATTCACCATTCAGCTCACATTCGCCTTAAGGGGAGAAGAACACCCCACTCATGACGCCTTACATTAGATCGGGAACATAAACGTCAATTTCATAACCCGGTTTCTCTCTCATACTTTATAACGCGGCAACAATTAGATAGGTTAGGTGTCGCATTTCGCATGTTGTCTGTCTCCTTGGGATCAAGTCCAACAAGATCCCACATTCAGCCTAGCCATCGTGATATTACACCTACCATATATTACAAGCAAGCAACTCAAATCTCATCTCGGACAATTCACAAAGACCAGAAAACGTCAAAATATGAATGCAAAATATGAACACATTGTGTTTGATTGATGCAATGCACCGCACAGCAAAATGCTTGCTTCGCTGTATCGACTGTTCATACAGTTCGCCTCAATAGGCTACTCGCTCTGTCTTCCTGCTAATCTCCCCTTCCTATCATGGCTCGTTCTTGAACATAGACATTACTTAAAACACAAGGGAGAAGAAAAAAAATCGGTATTAGATGCTTCTCTGCTTCTTCGATCGGGTTCGCATCTCCTCTCTCTACTCCACAGTTTGTCGTCTTAATCTCATTCACAGCAGTAGCTTTTCTGCGCTAGCTAGCTAATTGAGTTAATACCTGTAGATAGGCTCTTTCTGCTTCGGCGGCGATACATCGTATAGGCTGTCGTTGTCACTGTTGTCCGTAGGCCGTGAAATTGAGGTGGCATCAATATCCTTCCTAGACGAAGAATTCTCAACGGCATCATGCACTATAGTAACATCCCGGGTCAGTAACCACCCACTTACAGTAATTGTAGGGAGCGATTTTGATAGTTTTGCACTTGATGAAGGACATAAATCCAGAAAATTACTCACTGGTTTCCTTGCCTACTGCGCTCTCTTGCCTGCCCGCGTAGCTGGGTGTAGAGTCGAAACCAGGGTGAAAGGGCTCGAAGGCAAGCCTGGGCTCCTGATCGAGGTAGCGGCTCGAAGAGCCCTTCGCCGCATTTGAACCTGCCGGTTCATCTGGGTCTCGGAAAGGATCCTCTTCTACAGGAGGGGTACGTGATCTTGACGGACCGGCGGATGATCCCGCATATGTCAGTGGTTCGTACTCGCGCCCTTTACCCTTCCCATTAGTCTCCCGCGGCGGTGCGGCGGGTTGCCTCGACCCAGAGCTTGGTGTTATGCGTATACCTAAGCCAGTATCGGGGGGTGAGGGCCGTCTAGAATATCCAGGCTCGCGTTCGTCTGTCTGCGTCTGTCTCTCGTCTAAGCTCACAAGATCATTGCCATCGTTTGCCAAAGATGCGACATGTTTCCGCGCATTAAGCATGGCACGTTGATGTAAATTCAACGCGGTCTGCAATTGTTCGTTGGTGTCGATGAGGGATTCCATCGTCTCGTTATCGGGAGTTGGGTTTTCCGAAGTCATGTACCCCTGTATGCTGCGACTAGCGCTCTGGCAGCGCTCGGCGAACTCCTTGATCAAATCGTTATCGAGGACCTCCCCAGGAGCTGTATTGGTCACAACCTGTTGTAGAAGCTTTGCGGACGTGCGAGCCTCCTCCAGGCGGCCAGCTAGCTCGACAGGCTCGGGAAGTCGACGACTGCGATGGTCGCGTGCAAAGTAGTTTTGAGAATGGCGGTCAACTGGTGGTGCCGTCATCATGTGTGTTGCTTGGGGCGGCGGTTGTTGTTGCCTTCGGCGTAGATAGGATTGAACAGGTGCACTTGTCTGTCATGAACAGTTAGTCGCACGCTCTCTAAAGGTATCTCCGACAAAGAGGGACGGGTGTTTGATTATCAACATACTGATGACTTCTGCGCCTTCTCTTTTTCCTTCTTCCACATCTCGATCATAGGCACCAATCCCTCATCGTAGAATTTTGTCGTCTCGAAGGAATCCAACGTCTCCATCAGCATCTGTCGCACTCTCTCGTTCCGGGCGTTTTTCAGCAGTTCTTTGGCAGTCTTGGCGAATTCTTGGTCGAGATTTCGGGTAAACGTGGGGCCAGGGTTATCAGAGAGGATGCGAACAAGCATGAGGGCATTGTACTGGAAATCGGGTCGTGTGATGTAGTCTTTCTTCAGGTAATCGCGTATCATGTCGGCGCAAAGTTTGGCTGCGCTGGGAGAGGATTCGGCGGCTTCGACGATGGGGGGTAGGTGAATGACCTCGTCATCGGCGCTGTTGGGACCGTTCGATTCGCAAAAGAATCTCTAGTTGGGGATAGTCAGGAGGGAGGCTTGGCGCGGGCGCCTTGCGGCAGATAAAACAAAAGTGTAGAAAGAAGGCAAGCGACGACGCACCACACTACGGCCGGCGACGGCTTCGGGACTATTATCGTCGGAGTTGATCGAGACATCTAGCCCTACTTAGAAAGACCGCGATATCCGAGGTTAGCAGGCGATCGAGTGCAAACGTTGGGGGTTCTCTGCGGGGCTATGACATACCACTAGTATTCTTTCTCTTGATGGTGTTAAACACCTTGCTCATCTTAAGTGACTTCATTGTCGCGGTGCCGATAAGCTAGAGGGAGGCGCAACAATGTAGCAGTGTATCAAAATAAAAAGCAACGAGGACGAGTAGCGGTCTGTGTGAAGTTCACACACGCGCGCGCTGCCACGCTCTCTATACTCTCTGCTCCGTGCGCTTGACGAAACAATAAGTTTATGTGCGGAGCAGGAGGTATTTGTCGTGGGAAGGTTGATGTCGCAGAAATGTTTCTAAGCAGGAGTTGTCGAAGTTGGATAAGGTGCATGCAGGATGTACCCAAGGCAAGGGGGCAGCAGCAGGCACGAGGGTACGAGGGTACGAGGGTAAGACAGTATTTGTAGGGGGAAATTGGAAAATCGGAGGTCGCACGTGGAAAGCCTTATACGACGCGACGACGCTTGCACTTATGACTCTGAGAACAAGGAATATGAACAGAGGTCAGGCAGTGTTGATGTCGGTATTTTATTTTTATTTTTTTGTTCGATGGATGTGAAAGGGCAAGGCTGTTGATATGTAGGTCTGACCAACTACTATCTCTGTACCTACATGAGTAACCTGCCTATCTACGAAATAGGTACCTACATGACACAAGGGGGCGACAGCCAATTCATAGGCGGATGCAAGTCACCCATTCCCAGGCTAACTGTAGATAGAAAGCCCATGTTCCAAAGTAAGAAGGTTAAGACCGACCCGTCGTGCCGAGATTGGCCGTTGCAGGTTCCCTTAAAAAGACGGGGAACCAACTGACAGCTTTAATATAGGTACCTCATCAAATCCCATCATCAACCATGCCTCTCACACTCGAAGTTAGGTAGTACACACTTGAGTAGTGTAGGTACCTTATAACACAAGTAAAAGCACTCCCTTGTGCAGTACTGGCCGTGCACTGCTCTCTTGGCCTATAAGGAATGGAATAATGTCAAGTTCGATATATATAATATAGTATGCTCCTGTAGTATCGCCATATCTATCTATACCCACATAATAAATAGCTACCTAAACTAATCCAGGTAACTCGTAGATTCATTATGTAGTTCTAGCACACTAACCTACACTCCTACTAACTGTACATCTCCAGAGCTAGTACCGCAAGTATCCAACTTGTATCTCTGCATCCCCGTCATAATAAGTTGCTGTGCCGCATCGTCGCAGATGACCCAATGACAACCACGTTACCGACTAACCCTCGGTGAGACGATCATCTACGTTGTATAACCTCAGGTGACCACCACCACGACCGGCCAAACCAACCATCGCGCCCACAAACCGGACAAGGAGAAACTTGAAAAACAACCAACCAACCAACCCCATTCTCAGAATCTCAAGAACCTATTCTTTGTCTCCCTACACAGCCCCGACGTTATACGCAATCGAAGACGTGGGGTCCCAAGAAAATCCCCAATCGCAATTTGAGGCTAGTTCGCTCCATTGTCTCGGCGCCAAGACACGACGTTTCTCGCCGGTCCAACGCGCGCGCGTGCGCCTTTCTTTTCCAACCGCCCGCCCGGGACTCGGGAGCGCATTTTCATTCAATCGCCCGAGAGAACACCGGTAACTATGTGCCGCGAACCATCAACAATTAATCATCTCAAGTCTATCTCATAATGACAAAACTACTCTTTTAAATTTACAGGCCTACTTCATACAGTGAATGCGCATGGCCGTTTCGTCGGGAATAAAAGAATATACCGTCAAAAAGTCGACGCGTTCTCATTTGAGGCTTAGCCGAAGCGGGGCTCATAGACTCGGAGTTAGCTTCTTGGCCTCCTAACATCTATCATCCATCAATATCGTCATCGGCATCATCTGCCGTCGACGACATGCCAACTAAACTATAACGCCTTTCAGCTCCATAGCTATTTACATAAAACATGAGAGATTTCCCTTTCCATATCTCACTCGTTCTTATACCCCCACAGTCCGCGTGTCTCCCGTGATCCCACTATATAAGCGTTTTGTTTCCGTTCAAACCTTGTGGCTTATAAAACTCAAAAAACAAAGCCAGGTAAAACTCACTCATCGAGCTAAACGAACAGATCCCCTCCTTATAAAACTAAATAGGCTTCCAATTCTCTGCCTACGGGCAAAATACGAGAAAATCAGCATGGCCCCTGCACTAAGGATGACACGCAAAGATGAAGAGTTCAGCCCACCTTTTTGTTACTTTTTTTTTTCCGAACTTCATTTTATTTCCCACCTATAGTCTCTCATAGTTTTTAAACCTGTGTCAAGACTACTAGTATGGGAGAGAATATGACACTTGTTAATGCGCGAGGTTTCTGGAATACCCTCGTGGCTATGCTACTGCTATATACAAGGACCATTCTTTGTTTCCTAGGTATCGCGGTAGTTGATTGTGACAACCTGTCCATACAAACTTGATATCCTAACCGTACAAGGACGTACCAATTCAATCTCTTCGGATATGTGCAAGAGGCCGTCAGTGTAGGTATTTCATCACAAACCAGACCAAACAAATCATAATCAAAATCATGTCCGACACAAGAACAATCACTTACAGCGTCAAACCACCAAGTAGTAAAGTCAAGATCGCAGAAAAGAAACGGGTTAATCGACTAGTTAACATTGTTTAAATGCCACGGGCCCTAAAATCTCAACGCAACGCCTTAGACACCTTTATTGTCCGTTTGTTTCCTTTCCTCTGCTAAACCGAACCGCCTCGATTCCCTTCCTCCCCTCCTCCCCTTCCCCCTTCTCTTTCTGTCTGTCCGGGACTTGTGCCGCATGGCACCCATGGAGGGGGTACGGGACTATGCCTGACGGTTAAAAATGAATAAAAAAGATAGTTTGATTATGATACATATGTATGGAGACGGAATCTCGTCGTTCATTTCCACCAGGTCGTGGAAAGGTTCTTAAGGTGGTCGGGACTTTGCTGAAAAGTGTAAAGGCGCTGCCAGTAAGAGAACTGCTACAACAGCCTCTTCATTCCCAAGTGTCTTGCTTTGTTTGGCTTCATATGCCATGGAGAGTTATTAGAGCTCAGCCTGGACAGTCGTACTGATAATTCAAAGGATTCCAAAAAGTAAAGCAAAACCTGAAGCAAAACTAGTGATAAACTGGGACTGTTCTGGTTCCGGCACCGGATGTACTCCTGTTGAAAGGGAACATCCATACGTGATATAATACACGCTCTTGGGCCCTTGCGTTTCCAAAGTAATGTTGGCGCTGCAATAGCTGCATTTCGTTAGATTTCGGTTGACCTTAGGCTACGCGTGGTGAGTTAACTAATCGTATGCGGGTTACATCCATCGCTTTCCTAGGGGAAGGTGAAGCAACGCTGCTATTCCATCCGCTACTCGTCTGAGATGGCGTTGTCATTTTCGGACTCTTGCCCTTGCTAGGCTTCGCATTTTCAGTAGTTGCTGCAGTGATGCTGGGACTCGACTGGCTTGTTTTGCTCGATGGTGTCTTCTTGGGCGTGGCGCGCTGGGTTTTGGCGTTCTTCGTTGGTGATTTAGCCTTACCGTAAGACTTAATCACGGATTTTGACTTGGTCACTTTGGATATCTTTTTGGCCGGCATCTTGTCCTTCTTACCCAGTGCCGCCTTGGTGCTTACCGAGATGGTTGACACACTGCGCTTAATCACCGTCGCTGCACCTTTGGTCGCTGCCTTGAGACTGGTAGTGCGCTTGACTCCCGTAGCCAAGGCCTTGATACCCGCTGGAGTTTTGATCTTCCGCTTTTTCGTCGAGCTAGCCTCGGCCTCTGCTAGCTCACCAAGAGCCTCCTTGAGCTTTCGTTTACCCTTCTTAGCACTCTCTTTCGCTGACTTCGCTAGCTCTTCCTTCGAAGGCTTCGGTGGCTTGACTTCCTTGGGTTTGGGCCCAAGAACGCCTCGGCAGTTCGGGCTACCACAAAGACACTTTTGCACGTTCTTAGCCGAGAAAGGGTCAAAATTGTAGTCATATGTAAGTTCCTCGCCGGTCATGATGTCTCGATCGCCTGCAAATAGGGCCATTCGTGGCTGCCCAGACACAATCCACTTGACCATGCGGCAGTTTGGCTGACATGAGTGATTGACGAAACGAGCGATGCTACCGGTCGTCGCGTCGATGATCATGTTCTGATCAAATGACATCAAATAATAGCACTGATACAGTTAGTCGCGCATTTTACGGGTTCTCCAAAGCTACTAGCACTCACTTGATTGTCCTTATACTTCTCATTCATCCGCCGATCACACTCATCCTCAGTGATAATCTCGCCCGTGTACTCCATAATAATCTGGTTTGCTTCAAAGCAACGGTTTGCACGGATGCCGTAACCTCGATCAGATGTTTTGATGACTTCCACGCCAACTCGGAACTTACCACCAGCCCTAGTCCTCTCTTGAAGCCTGGCAAAAGCGCGATTTTGGCAGAGGGCTTCGCCAACATTGCAGTTGGTTGCATCACACTCATAAAGCATAATTCTATTCTGGCACGTCTCACCACAGCCGTCTTCGGGTGTGCATACACACTTGGATTGATAATCTTTAAAGTGAGGTGTTTTCTTCCAGTAAGCGGCTGCATCGCCCACAAATCGATCTGTCACCAAGTTAGTCGTTAAATATAGATTCGGAGAAAATCCACAATTTCAACTAACTCTTCGTCATCTTCCTCCACTCATCCGGTTTGGGTTGTCCGGGCGGAAGTGGGTTGCATAGGTCAAACGGAAGCTTGAAATCTCTCCCTTCCATCAACATACATAGCCCTAGGAACATTGGTGATGGTAACGTCTTGTTGACCTTGGTATTCTGCGTCAATTCCGGGAACTGTGCCAATTTCTTTTTCTCGGCAGCCGTGAGACCCTTGAAAATGTCCGTAGGAGCTTCTTGGCCGGCGTAAAGACCACGGTCCAGCCACTTCTTCACGCGTCGCTTTTTGGGTGCAGGCTCTTCCACGACACCTTCTTCTTCCATTTCAGGCACATCATATGCAGAGTCATCTTGCACCTTGATTTTCTTGGTAGGGGGCTCCTCGGGTGCCGATGGGTCCACATATTTGCCATTTGCCCAGGTTGTGTATAGAACCGGTCGCGTGTCGATTCCGGAAAATTCATTGGTGTCTTGCAATCGCCTCAATTCTCGTGACATTTTGGTGACGCCTTTCTCGAAAGTCTTCCTCCCTCTCTTACCCAAACTCGAAAGCTTATGAGCTAACGTTTCGGTTTCAAGACCAGATGCACGCGTTGCGATCCGTTTAGGAGGGGCCTCCTCTCGTTTCTTTGGCACTGCCGACCCTACCGACTTAGGAGATTTCGCGCCGCGCTTTGAGGATTGCGAATCGGACGCGTGTATAGTGTCCTTAATAGGCGTTGTCGCGGTCTTAGTTGCGGTCTCGGTACCATTGCTACCTTCCACGCTGGCATCCAATGTAGAGCCGAAACTCGTGCTTCTCTTACGGTCGGCAATTTCGTCGCCTTTAGACCGTCGCTTGCCATGCATGGCAGTCCCAGCAAGCCTAGCTAGATTATATATGGGGGCACTGAGACGCGGTCGTCGCGAACGTTCTGGCGCGGGTGTGCTGGGTGCACTTTCGCTGGTCTTTGTGCGCGTGATTTTAGGGGATTCGACCGATTCACCCGTAGCAGTGAGAATTTCCGTCGTCGTAGTGGTGATCACAATCGAGTCAGCGACTTCGGACTGCTCTTCTATAATCGCAGGCTCTGTAACATCGTCTATAGAATCAATTGGTAGGGCAACGTCGTTCTTGGGGGTATCAGAGGCGAGGCTCGCGTCGTCGGCGACAGTGGTGGGCGGTGTCGAGCTAAGAGACGCGACATTGGAGAAAGTATCGGCCGGAGCACCGAAACTAGCCTCAGAAGAAAGATCGCGCGGCGGCGACAAAGTTGCAGGCGATTGCATCTTGACCGACGCGCCGATGGGCGTTTTTATGCCAGTCGTGGTAGTGATAGTGGTGATGGTGGTGGACTACAGATGTCGTAATAGGGGAAGACAAGGGACGCGTTGGTGTTGGTGTTGTTTTTAAGAGGTACTAATGGGAGATATGCAGGACCAGGGCCAAGAGCGGGAGGTATTGGCCGATGGGTGGCAGGATAGGTGGTAAGGGTGGTATGGGGGTGAACGGGCAAGTGGAGAAAGTGAACCTAAGAGGTGGAATTGTGAGGGAATGGGATTTATGGGATTTTGGGTGATAAATTGCTCAGATAGTCCGGTTTTCTATAATAGTCCGATTAGGACTTCTTCTGGTCGGTTGTGCTTATTGCTTATTATTTTGGCTTCCGGCCCTCTGCCTGGATCGCCGTTGGGTTTGGGTTGTTGTTGTTGGCTAGGCCGAATGAGGAAGAAAAAGAAGTAGAAGCAGATAGAGAAGAAAGAAATACTAAAGTAGACAAAACCAAAGACTTGTCGGCCAATAACGGACCGTCTGTCCTACAAACGCGACCGTAAGGTTAACGGGCTATTATAATGGGGAGAGTCAGGTCCTGGTAGTAGATGGGAAGGCAACGAGTGAATTTATATGATATCCCTTGTCGACATTACCTACTTACACGAGACGTGTTAAAAAACTTGAGTGCACGTTGCCAGCTGGTCTGATCACGGTCAGTAAGGATCTAGTGTACCCGATTCTATATAGCTGCTAGAGTAGAGTATGTCGTCTCCCCCTTTCTAACACTGAGTGCGTTGTAGGGGGAAACGGGCAGATTCAGGGAGGCGTCGGTATGCGAGTGCATGTACGTGTGTGGTTGTGCGTGTGTAGAGAGAGAGAGAGATCAGGATAGGCATAGAAATAGAGATAGAGGGATAGGCGAGAAAGAAAGGGGAAATCGGTTGAGCTCGGTCGGCTTAGTCTATCCAGCCCTCGAGGCAGCGGAGTGAATCCGGTGATGGTCAACTTACCAGTCGAACTTCTTATTGAGGCAATACCTCAGTCGATGTCAGTAGTTGGAGGAAGTTTGGGTCTTTCGGGTTGATTATGGCTTTTGTCCGGTTACGATAGCGGGCGAATCGATCACAATCAAAGGTCGTGGTTGTAATGTCACAAGTTGTCCGGCGTGAGGGGCAAGGTTTGGGGTTATGTTTGTGTCAAGGACGAGAGAAAAGTGGTGAGAAAGCCCGGTCCAACTTTAAGAAGTGACGTTAAGCAATACCGTCTCTAGCTCTCTCAAACCGACCTAATGATTGACGGAATAATTGCTGCCTGTGTCTTGGCTGGGGGATCAACAGCGTAGGACGAAGCTGATGAGTTATGGAGTATGAGGGAAAATGTATGCGTGGAATTGAAGTCTGATGGTTGCGGGATGTTTTTGCTCGGTATTTCTCAAAGTGTCAGTGCGCAGTAGAGATGATCGAGGCTGGCGTTGTGGGAGGACAATCGGTATTGGTGTTGCGCAAATGCCGTTGTGGGGATGGGATAGGCTACCAGAGGCGTCGACACACCGCATAGAAAGAAAAGAATGACAGGTGTCTTTGCCTCGAGTGCCTATTATCTAGTCTAGATGAGCAGGGGACAACAAGATGATGACAGTATGATGGAGTTGCATGTGTAGATGTAATAATAGGTAAGAGACGGAGACAGAAAAGATGGGGAATCTGAAATGGGTGAAAATGAGATTTGCTGGGACTGGGCTGACTCAATTTCGGAGAAAGGCAGAAGAGAGAGGGCGGGTTGGATGGCTAAGAAGGTCGAAAGTGCAAGCTCTTATTACCTTATTCTTCTGCTGTGCTGTCTCCGGGTTCTGGTCTGATCGCCTTCCGACCACGCTACGAGTACTTACTTATCTATTATCTAAGGCAAATTATCAGGGGGGGTTGTTGAGTTGGCCGTTGGCCTCGAGGTACGTGACGAAACAAACACTACACGGCGACCATTCACGTCTCTTGGATTATTCCTCATAAAACACTCTGACATCTCCGAACTCTCTTTTGAGGCTATGTACATCTAATCCTACCTCTGCCTACACCATCACATCATCCTACAACGCCGGGGGGTGGCACTCCTGTGTATCCGACCATCACTCTGCCGACTGCTTCGTCAACATCACCTCGAGATAAGGGAGCACCGCTTAATTATCGGCCCGTTTAACATAACTTCCGTGTTCTTTGGAATGCACCGCTCGAGACGGATGCGTATCTACCTCTCTCGGTTTTAGCTAGCCATAGTATCTCCCTAGTCACCTGCTGCTCACACCATACCCATCATCTTTTACCTAATTCCTCATCAGTGATTCGGGAGTGTCGCGTGCAGATAGCGCACAATCCTTGACTAGCTAGGAGCAGTCACTCTTTTCGGAGTATCATTCTACTATGACCAGGTTTAGGGGTAAAAACACGATATTGTAATAGCTACTATCTCAAACTCGCTCACGGAAAACAAGTAACGATCTTATTAAAGGGTATTAGAAACTTATTGTTGGGATATTGGCGAGTGTCTTGTCCATCTGCATTGAAGCGGGGAGCGGAGGATTCGGGTAACGCCTCTTCATTCACTACGACTTATAGTTTGGTCACTCGAGCGATATGAATGACTCGATGCAATTATGCGTCTCCTCACTAGTCCTAGACCTAGTGTCACAGTCGATCTGTCACTATTTGCATTGGAAGATGCGATATTGAGATACGTTGGCGGGTTATTGCCGAGTGTTGTTGCTGTTGATATACCCCTTGCGCGGATTTTTGACGAGGTGATGAGGTATAGATCACCAAAGCTAAACACGATGCCGGTTCGCCGTCCTAACAGAAGTGTATCCACCGCACGGAGCAAGAGAAGCTCGAGACCGCTTCACCAAATCTGTACTACATACCCTAGTCAAAATGTAAAATATCCCTTTAGTTTATAAAAGATTTCGGCATATATAACTGTAATATACATTCTGCTAGACATAACTGTTGAGATGACATACTTGGGTTTGGCTACATTGACACTGTGCCAAGAAGCATTCGGACGTGGATGACCCGTGGATACGTATCGCTAACCTACACTCCGTCTCCTATACAAGACGTTTCGACCCCTCAATAGGAACATTATATCATGCCAAGCTAAGCAATCCAATATAGGAGGTCTAAGGGAGGAGAAAGTAATGTTGGTTTCTTGAGCTTATACTCTCAAGTTCATAATCCAAATCCTACTTCCCTATATCATAAAGCCACGATAACAAAGCTGATATAAAAAGCAAATGTTAAGAAACCCGGCAAAAAATACACAGTTATCGAGTATTGAAAATATTGTGACAGAAAATGATTAAATAGAAGACGAGCATAAAAATCCATACGGTAGTGGCTGCTCTTGCTTCACTAGCACCGTAGTTGGTACCCGCCACGACGATGACAAGGAGTGGGTAGAAACCCTGCTTGTATCATGATCTCCCTCAATTTGGCATACACTGAGGGTAGGTAGGAAGATAGTGGGGTAGTGAGGATGACAGCACCGAGAAGCAGAATATTATTAGATTTCCTTTTCTGGAAAATCGCGTCGTTTGCTGGGATCTTGAGTGAATATACTCAGATATTCCGTGCAAACTCTCTTCTGGGCCATTTTGGGTAAGTGTGTGACGCCTCCAGCGATAAGTGTGCTCGACCCTACCACTCCCTAGCCGGTGGTGGAACCGACCAATATAATCACCAACCCCCTAGTCTTGGTCTCGGCCGGATGCGGTAACCTTTCTCGCGGTAGACGTACGGAATAAAACGACGCCGCACGGCCTAATACGCTGATGACGATTCGGTGACGCTCTAGTAGAGCGCGAGGCTGTATCAGGGATGGATTTTAACACCTACTAGGAAATATTCTAGGTCTTGGAGATCTCCTATGGCTCAGCCATAATCGACAGGTCAGAATTGATAAGGGAAAGCATAAGTACTATACTTGATTTATCGAGGTTTGACATGGAGAAGAGGTTAGATAGTTCCGCTACGGCGACGATGATGCTAGGTAAACGGTAATATGGCCAAAGAAGTCAGCCAATAACGGCTTACGTTAGATTGACACTGCGAGTCCGACTAGAATTAAGTCATTATCATGCTATAAGTACACATCTTAGGAGTCTATCAAAATTTGTCGCTTATCCTCCGAAGTCTAGATACGCCAGATGCAAACAGCATTCAAACTTACCTAGGTAGTTCAAAGACACGGCTATATACTAGGTCAAAAAGCTTATAACTTTCCCAAAATCTAGGAAGTCGCAGCTATATATGCGAACAATATGTAGCGTTCGCGTTGCGCCCGACCACGATGCCCTTTGCTTACACTCGAGGTAACATTCTGGATGGTGACGCGAGAATATGCTATAGGCGAGTGTCATCCTAGCCCGTTTAGTTGGGCTAGTACGTGAAATATCGAGAGTGTCGTCGCATAATAGACGGCAATGAGTGTAAGCTTCACACTTTAAGCTACTATGTTTAATAGTAACGCGTCTATGAGAGAATCTGAAATGCACAGCTTATGAAGCGGATGAGATGCAAGTACCTGGCCATTCTCTTGCAGGCATACTTCAAATGTTCAATAAAATATGTCCCCATGTATCTCTCACCCACCTGACATCTCGAGCCTAATAAAAAAAAAGGTATAAACACCCCTAGTATGACTTAGCTATTCGCCCAGTACGTTTCCTGTGGAAGGCACTTCGTAGTCGGTGTATGGGTGATTGGAATCCTTCTCTTATCAATGGAGGTAGGCCTGTGGGGGGTTGATAGTTTCCCGGTATCTTGTCATAGTTAGCCTTTGCTCCCCTAACGGACAATTTACAAGAGATGAGAATGCCGTATATAAGTTCAATCTTCCCGGCTAGTATAGGCGTCGATAGTCTCACGAACGCATCCGAGCTACTGATGTCTTGATACTCTAGGTCTTGCGAATACATGCTATTACTACGCGTCTCCAACCCGATATAGCGCGTAGGCAGGGGGTGTAAGGTTGAAAAAAAGGGCAACACAAGAAATAACTAAGGGATCAGGTGTTTAGATCGCAATACGAGGGAGGGTATATGAACCTTACACAGAAAAGGTCGTACCCACGGGCCTTCCAGTGACATCAGGGCACGCAATAGTGTTGGTAGCATCATACATGTACGTCTATCTCAAATTTTGAGCTACCTACTTAGTTGAATAAGTGGCTTATGATGGCTGCTAGACATGGCAATACGTCTGATACGTCATATACGAAATAGTGCGTGTAGTTGATGTTGTTACTTACTAGGCAGCCTAGCTCTCGGAAATGAGGGGTTATTCACCAAGTGTTAACATAGAATACCGGGACTAGAGGTAGCAAAATTTATCGCGCTCTCAGCAAGGTTAGGCATTAATACATCAAAAGATACGAGCAAATGTTCATTGGAAAATTAACGTGTCGCAATTATTATTCGCGGCGCTAAGTGTATCCCACGGGCAAGGAACGCATTTGCTTTTACCATGCATCCCGCCTTGTATCATGCAATATGTCCGATTTGTGGCATCCCCTTTATAAAAGCAACCCGGGACTCCAAGAGCTTCCTCGCTCCTTATGCGTCGTGAGCGTCAATGCATATCTAATTCGTAATTGTACAGTCAACTTATCCGAAAGTGCCCTGTCAATGACAAAGCTAGAGCAACCGTACCAAATGATTCAAACACATACAACACTTATTGCTGGCTCCGGTTTACCTCCTAAAGCCATGGGTGCTTCAGCTTCAACAGGTGTCTCAGGGGCATTATCGGAGAAATCAGATGTGTTAGTTCTGTTTTGGTTTTCCATGGCTGCATATAGTCGAGCAGCTCTGCCTTCCTTCTTGCGAGGCTGTGGCGCTATAAGATATCAAAATTAGCTTTAGATTGATAGGCCCAATTCATCTATATTTCCTTACCTCGGCCATTCTCCTGGACGTAAAAACGCCGAAGCAAGGAGACTGCATCATCGCGAAGATAGCCACCCTCTACAGGGTACCCAGGTTCCACGTTACCGCCATCACCTTCATCATCTTCACGTGGCAGAGCCACGGCTCTACCTTTGGAGATAAGATTTAGGTCCTGGGGACCGTAGCCTTGCTGATAAGGGCGGTCTTTAGGAATAGGCACTGGCTTTGAGTTCATATGTACCCGGAACACGCCACCAGTTCCTCCGAACTTGTCGTTCACAGCGCCAAAATAGACCTTCTTAATACCAAGTTGACGAAGAAGGGAGGCGCACATAACACAAGGTTCGACTGTAACGTATAGCACACACTCAGAGATAATAGAACGGTCGACAACGGGCGCAGGATGGAGCTTCTGGCCATAAGGATAGATGTGACCATCTTTAGGGTCAACATCACCCCAGCTCGCATCGTTAATGTCCGGGTTAATATCAGCCATCGCGACATCGTCTGATTGTCGGCGAGAGAGCAATGCAGACAATGCCATGAATTCGGCATGTCGAGTACCGTTACGAGTAATATTAGTTGCATTCATTCCCCTAGCAATTACCCTTCCTCGATACACGAGAACGCAGCCAACAGGCGTCTCATTGGTTTTGAGAGCCAAATCACCCTATATACTAATTAGCTTATACTCAGACCCGATGATCAATGTAAGATGAGCGGAAAATGAAACTCCAGGCGATGCAAGGTTGTGACACATAGCAGCCCTGGTAGAGTTGATAACAAAAGTGACGAAGACCAGAGAGTTGCTTACCATATCGAGGGCCGCTCGCATGAAGACGAGATGGTATTCGCGCTCCGCACGCTCCTCGTCGGTCGTAGGCTCAATCAACCCAGGTAAACCGGGAGGCGGAGGCGTTTGAGGTTCGGACTGTGTAGGTTGGAGTTGAGGCAGAATAGGAACCGCGACGACGAGAGGGACAGGCAGTGCTGAAGCCTCGGCTGTGGCAGTGGCTTCGTTCAAAGTCTGCTGGGCAAGTTGCTTAGGGGATGGTGCATCCTCTAAGGTAAGACGATCAGCGATAACGTGGAGCTGCTCGGTCCTAGGACGGGATGTAGAGCTTTCGTCACACACAGTGCTGATTGCAGGGGTAGTGCTGGCGGAATCAACCGCTATACCGCTGCGGGTACCCGGTTTCTGAGGCTCGTTCGTGTTGTTCAGCACAGCAAGGGGCGCCAGTGCCGGAGAGTCTAAGTGAGCAGTACGTGATGTGGTGTTGTCATCACGCTTGGTAGGAGCAACGTTCTCTTTATTGGTATCGATGGTTTGCTGCTGTGGTATGGCCGAGTTGCGATTGCGGGCCCGGCTACCTCCTCGTTTAAATGAAGTAGACTTGGGTCCGTTTGGAGTGAAGCTCGTGTCACCCGAAGCATTGGAGTCTGACTGGCCAGTAGAAGCGGGAGCAACCGGACTGACGGGCGTCACAGGAGCCACGGTCGTAGCCTGGTGAATGGAGGGCTTAGCACCACCTCGTCCCCGGCCAGCGCGCCTTTTCGTCATGTCTACTAATTGGTGTTGTTCGTAGTCCTCGGATAATAGGTTGTCGTTTCCTTCGTCGTCGAGACCGTTAGTAGCGGTGTGATCCGGCAGGTCTTCGCCGACGATCGAGGCTGACGAGTTCTGGTCATGCAGGCTGAGAGGGAATGAAGATGATGCAGCAGGGGAATATGTCAGTGTTGGTGTTATTTCAGTTGTTGGTATTGTCCTTATCGAAGCGTCAAGTATAATAGGTGTAGGTGAAGAAGTAGATAGAGCAGAGGGCGGTGAAGGTAAAGGTGAATGTGAATGTGAATGTGAAGGCGAAGATGGAGATGAAGGCTTCGATGATGGGGGCAAAGATGCAATGTCCTTCTTTTCAATTGCTTGGGTGACGAAGCGCCAGATGCGGGTGAAGAGGAAGTTGAAAGGTGCAAACAGTGCAGACCAGAGGTTCAACACGTAACGCGAGAAAATGTGGCCCGCCATTGTGTTTTGGTTCTGCCTGAGGAGCGACTTCTTCTTGTATCCGGTGTCTCGCGCTGCTCCTGCTGCTCCTTACTTGGCTGTGTGTCCCTCCGTCGTTTCTTGCTTATTCTTTCTGGCCTCAGCAACGCCCGATAATAATACATCCACAACTCTTATACAAAAATTGCAGGTGACCCTACCTAGCGGCTACCTATAGTACCAGGTGGTCAACATTGAATGGCACCAAGTTTGCTTGCTAGGTAGGCAGGTAGGTACTAGATGGGTACGTCTTATAGGCAAGGTACAAATGTGGCCACAAATGTCATAAATAGAAATCCGAATAACGGCTCGAGACAATGACCAAATAATCTAAAAAATCGCTATTGTTATCGAATTGAGACAGAGAGCGGAGCGCCATGTAAATATAAGAAACCGTGGGTTTTTCTATCGTAGTAATGCAAAGGGGGTGTGGTAAAGGTGACTTGATCTACCTGGCAGAAAAAGAGAAATGAAATGGCCAAATAGTCATGGGATTGACTGTATCAAGTTATTTGGAATAGAGTTGAGAGTGAAAATATGATATGCAACTAGATCTAAGCTTGCAATATGGGGTAATCAAGATGAATAATTATATCTTATTTATGAAGATCGTGGTGAGATCACGAGGAGACTCGGTTGAGGCTGATCGAAAGTGTGCTTTCAAAAGCTTCGTAAAGTATTTTTTTCTTGGTTGATGAATTCCATTATGGGGAAAGGTGGGGAGGTGGGGGAGGTGAGAGGGGAGAGGGGAGAGGTTGGAATAGGTACCAAGGTATGGGTGGGGTGATAAGCTGATATGAGAATTCGTTAGATGCATATATAATTGATTATGCGCAAAGGTATACGTGCCTACCCTAGAATAACCTAACTATAGTACCTACCTGGGTTAGGTACTATAAGAGATTCATCTGCTCAAGATCTTTATTAATGACACACAACCTCCTTATGATCCGATTTAGAGTGATATGGAACGAGATACTATCTTAATCTGTGGAAACCATAAACGAGATGGCCTTTTACTGTTACTTTGCTCTTACTCCTTCAATCATTTAGACGCCGTTAGTTCTAGATTCTTCTATTACTAAACATGCGCATCGCGCAAATGCACTCGGCATTTCCTTTTTAGCCAGATGGTGACAAAAACCGATGCTCTACGGCACCTAAGTTACGCCTCCGCTTACATGAATGGACGAACCATCTATGAAGTGCCTAGTGGGATGTAGGAGAAGGGTGATGGCAGTCTCTGCTCTGGAGCTGGTCCATAACTTACCCAAATACAACCGAGGGATATACAGCAGAAATCTGTGTAGGTCGGATAGGCTCTTTTTAATGCTATATATCATACTAGCTCACGTTGCGTTTACTTGTGGGTTAGAACATAGGGACCCCAAGTCAGAATACTGGTGGCCCGAGAAGCGCTAACATGTGCTACCTACCTAATCATCCATGCTCGCTGGCATCCATAAAGGCGGGAGATGGCGATGCATATGCGCCTTGTGTTTCCCCCCTTACCTAATAGCAACAGGAAGGATTTGCCTATTCCACCAGCTAGGAAATACCGCTTGCTCAATGTGCTAGACGCCTACAGGCCCAATCAAGGGTGCTGGAGCCTCTAATTGGGCAATGAAAAGCGCCTGGAACCCAGCCCGAAGGCCTGGATGCGAACTACAGATAGAAACCAGGGCCTTGCACAGGCGATTCTATAAGCTCCTGGTCTCTAACAACATCGTTATTCTAGCTCGTCACCAAAGTATCGTATCATAACGCAGAAGGGAATCGCTCAATATCAGTTATCCTACTAGACGATAGAATGTGCTAGGACTTATTTCACTCTTCGTGTCATATTCTTCATACGTCGCTCGGGAGATTCAACTCGACCCCCGAACTCTGAACCGAAACTGCTGCCTCCGATCCAGATACAGAACTATTTCCCTCCACTCCTCCTTCACGTTCCACCTTGGCTTTGAAACCCTCAAAGGAAGATAACATAACGCTATAATCGTCAAAATGAAGCTGGATCGCCAAGCCCGGCTTCAACAATCTCGACGCCCTACCTCGCATCCATTGTTATCATAAGCAGCTGCATATTATGTCCCGGGATGTTCGTCCTGCCCAAGTGGATGATCATGCGACCAATTCGAGTACCGGCGTCATTTTCATCGTGAGAAGAATGATAGGAGCGGAGGTTTTGCGCAACTTGCTGCTCCCGGATAAACTCTGGTTATCTTCCTCAGCTCGTCCACAAACAGCGTGTTCCCCCGAAGCATAGATCTTGTATCTCGAATCAATTAATTACGAGTCCTTTTTTATCGTGCTGGAAGGCCACCTCATCTGAAGCAACTGCCCATTTGTAGGCGGCACGGCGCCAAGCAGGTTGTTTGCTACTCCCAGCAGGCCAGAAGGGACGTGTTTCCCCGGCATAGCCGTAAATTTTTACCATGGGCGCCTTTTCACATCCGTATGCGTAAGTTTGCCTATATTTAGCTCTATCTCGATGAAGTAGCAGACCCTTGAAGGTATCAACGCCATACACATTACGGGACGGATTTCTACCCCTATAACTAATAACCCTCTCACTGCCTCTAGCGTACCTAGTCACAGAAGTTAAACCCTCGTTTGAATACGGAGTAGTAACGATGACAAAATCACGATTCAGCTTCTCCACAAGACGATCGAAGTGGCTCTCACGGTAAGAACTCAGCAACACAAGATCGACAGGCGGGAGCTCATGGAAGTCGACAGCTGGGTTCTTCAGGCGCTGTGCCGCTACCCTGGGGCCCGAATGTACGCGATTTCCCGTGAGAAAGAAGTGAGGGTCCGTCGGAATTCGTAGGATCTGTTATTCAAGGATCGCCGTCGCGTTACCGATCCAGCACACGCCCGCCCGCCTCTTCGGGTTCCGTTCCAGGCGAATGCTCTAGAAAGGAAACAGAAGACGGAGACGCATGTGTCTTGCTCGCCTGCGGGCCCAGCACCGCATTCCACATGCCGTTCTAGTCGCGGAGCAGTGGGATGCGCTTCGACGAGTCGATGTGAAGATGGCGCATCTTTGATCACATACCTACCTCCCTAGACGGATACACGACTTCGATACTTTATATCTTAAATTATTCTCATTTATGTTATCGCAACCAAATGAATAAGGGATCTCTAAAGAGGTAATAGTTTTATAGCTACTAATAAATAATTGTTGCTATTAAACATGCTTTGCGGGATCCTCAAGTATGTGGTCTGTCATGACGTAACCCCACTCTACGGCGATAATGATGTATTCAATCCGCCGTGATGTTCAATCCCTCATTCGAGGCACCAGCGGAGCCATAGAGCGGCACCAACGAGGGCGAGTCTAGGCAAATAATTCGTCGAATGATCTCGTATTTGCTAATATAGAAATTTCTTGGGCGCAGCGTAGGTCCTATCATCATAACTAGCTCATCATCAGGCAACATAGAATTTCAAGGGCAGTCATAGATAACATAACAAACACGCGACGTCACGGGCACAAATCAATGAGTTTTAATAAAAAGAAGCAATTGGGACTCCGTATTGATCTGTTCTAGGTAGAGAGACAAGCATAAGGTTGTCTTGGACATGGATCCTTAGGTCTCGTCTCATCTAATCTTTGTGTGGAAGAACATCACCGTCGTATCGTAACCGACTCAAAGCTTGACCAGAGTTCCCAACCACCGCTCCTGCCTTCGACGACTTCTTCGCCATCCTCAATATAAAACAGGGGTATCATTTAACTCTAAGGAAATGAATCCTGGACTAACAGGACAATGCTAACTATAGACGATGTTATAAATACAGAGATTCGGAGAGAAACGACAGTGCGAACACTGGGTTTATCTAGACGAGTCTTCGTCTTTGTCTTTCCTTATATGAGGGGTGCTCTAGCCCGCCTTGCGAGGTTTTGGGTTGGTCTTGACGACCTGACGGTCGACGAGATCTGGGGTGTCCCTCAAGGGACTTCAACTTCCTAGTAATATCACATCGTACCACGTGAATGATATTGGCACATGTAACCTTGAAATTGTCGACGAGGTCGATGCGAGGAAGTATGGCGTGGGGAAGCGTGTGCGAAGGAGATGGGTTCGATGGCTGCGTATTTGCACCGGGTGAGGAAGCAAGCTTCTCAACTCGAATATACCCAGCAACAATTGGTAGCGCGCTCATTGAGAGGAAGGAGACGAGCGGCGGGAGCGCAAATAATGCCAAGGACATTATAAGCATGGCAGCAATGTACCGGAGATTATAGCGGAGATGGTAGCTTGATTGAAATGACGGTTCTTTGATGAGGCAAATGCATTTAACGATACTCGTACGAAGTGACGAGAGTGATAATGCCAGTGAGAGGGCACCAACGCTGGCAGCTACAAGTCTTGCGTTCCGTGAATGAGTTGTGACTTCCGGTGACGGTGACGGCAACGACGATAAGTATGGCGTTGGGTTTTCTGAGCGACTAGGAGCCCTCAGCATGGGTGTGTGAGTAGCCGTAGCGTGGGGGACATTGTGTAGCTCATGCTGCAAGACGTTTAGTTCCAATCCGAGCATACCAGGGAGACCACTTCTTACCTGGCCGTGTGTCGCCTTAGCCGACTGCGTAGGGAGTCTTGATTTCGTCGCGGAACTCGTCACACTAGCCTTAGTACAACTCAAGCCATCATGGCTACATAGCCGGAGTATGTGGGGTTCCGATGACGGTGAATCAGTGAAGGCAACGCGCACAACGCCAGCACTACCAGGGCGGGAGACCACGGTCCCTTGTGGGATTGCATATTGATCCCTTAGCCGCTCGGTATCATATCCTGCGGCACTCAGTGCAGCTTGCGGTTGTAAGCTGCCACGATCAGACAGTGACCTCGATGGTCTCCGCCCATGTATCCTCTCGCGCCCATAGAGGCCTTGGGATGTGGCACCTTCAAGAATATTATCACCCATCGGCAGTACCGTGGGGACCGTATTCGCCACTGCGTGGCTGGACCCGGCTTGTCTATCTGAAACTATATTGGCACGCCGAGAATCAAGCACACTGCTCTGGTCACTAGCATTGGCCATAACCATTCCTTCCGACCATTGATGCATGTAGTTAGATGTGTCATGGAATAAGCCATCCCCAACAGCGTCGGATATTACATTCTGCTGATCTGAGCATCTCGCATTATCATCGACCGCGCAGTTACTAAATCGGAATACTGCCGCATTATTTGCGGCTTCTTGGTGGGTACCAGTGCGCCTATGACGACTGAGATCTCGTCGTTGTGATTGGACAGGCGAGGCAGCAACTTCCTTCACCAAGCCAAGATCATCATCTAGGAAGGATGACTGCGGAGAATATAGGTTGAAATCCACATAGTCGCTTCCAGCCTCTACTCCGCCCGGGTTTAGGTATGGGAGAATCGGCCTGTGGTCATGACCGTGGGTGGTGTCGTCGGTAATATTTACGTCCCGGTCAATCGGAGTAATCGATAGTTGTGATGGTGATGTGGATGAAGATGAGAATGACGCAGTCGTGGAGGGTGAGAAGAAGCCAGCTGGGTCAAGGAAGAAGTCATAGTCGTATGGAATCGACTCAGTCGGTTCCTCGTCGTATTGGATGAACTGATCCCACTCCGTGGAGAAAGAATCTGTAGGAACGTTTAGAGATTCTGCGAAGAAAGAGTCAAGCGATGACGATGACCCGGATAATATTTGGTCGAATTCGGTAGTAGTCGAGGCTTGGTTAGCAGCTGTTTGTGGAGGTGCTGCCGCCGGACGAGGAGTTCTGCTCGTCTTCTTAGTTACTTTTCCAGAAGACGTGCTAGCAGCGGACCTCTTATGACTAGGGTCGCACTTCGTCTTCTTTCTCCTGCAAGAGTCGCAAGCCTTAATTATCCTCATCAAGTGGGCATGGTCCCTCTGCTCCTTAGTTTTGCAGCCACGCGATGCAGAGTTTGTTACATCCCGGCCATCCTTAGTCATTATCTTCATACCCGGTAGGTTGGAGAAATCGTTAGCGGAACTGGCCTTCTTAGAGGATGAGAGAGAAGTTATTTGGGACGAGTAAGTGTTCCATTGGCTCTCGGACATGACGGGAGAAGTAGTGAAGCCAGATTGATAGCCAGAATCCAGCGTGGGGGACGTGTTGGTAGAGCCAAGAGTTGGGTAAACCATGAAGAACTTGAACAACTCGCCCGTAGCCACGGAATGCTCGAAGAACTCCATAGAAACCGCAGCTCTCTTGTCCAGTATTGAGGCATCTCCAGGGACATAGGCATCAATCATATCATCCAGTTGTTGTGATCCCATGGCAGGAAAGAATTGCAAGGGAGAACCGATAGCAGGCTGGTGGACGGAAAATCCCATAAGGGAGTTGACGGAGTTGTTGCGAGACATGGACGACATAGCGAGAGTTGAGTTGGTCACGTGGGAAATACCGTTGGAATACACCTTGAACAAGGATCTGTGAATGGCTCTAGAAGCGTGGAAAGCGTATCACCTGCACCAGCGAACACCAACAACGTGAGGAGGGGTTTCGGTGTCGCCAACTCGGGAACCCAGATAGAGCCAAGTCTATGTTGTGTGGTATGTTGTGTGGAATCCGAATTGATGTATATAAATAAGGTAATGAACTCCAACTAGGTGGTTTCTTAGTTGGTGGCTTATCACTAATTGCAAACTGGAATAGCATACCTGAATTGGTTATGTAGGGGATGATGTGAGACCAGGAATTAGTAGTCTCGTGATGGTTGGAATTGCCAGCAGCTCTAGGCTAATAGCTAACGGCCGCCGGCATACGTTGGAGTAAGGTAAGTGAGTATAGAGAGAGGCGGCTAAACAGTAAGAGAAAGAGAGTGTGTATGTGTGTGTGTGTGTGTGTGTGTGTGTATGTATGTAAGCTAGGGGGGCGTCTAGCTGTGATGTCTATCTGTGATGTCTAGCTATGATAGCGAGGACAATCGCTAGCTTGTCTCCAAAGAGGAAAGAGAAGGAGAAGCTTCGTATCTCGGAATAGTATGGATGAAAGAAAAAAGAGAAAAAGGAGGGAAAAAGGTTTGAGGCCGGGAGGGAGTCACCAGCCGATATTTCAGGATCTGACTGAGGCCGGATTATGGTGACTTTGAGTCCCTGAGGCACTGCAATTGATGAAGCTGGGCGGAGCAGTGCGCCATCTGCAAGTGAAATTCCCGGTGGAGACCCGGCGAGACGAAAGCAGTCTAGCGTGAAATTCCCTAATGGGTAAGCCAGGCCAATGACAAGGCAGAATTCGTGGGGGCCCTGTTTCTCGTGGGACCGACACTCGCAAGTACCTCGATTAAAGTGGGCTGTTAGTCTCTCCGCTATAATCGGCCTTATCCACTAACACTGCTAAGCCTCGGAATACTAAGGGAGCTGGATGCCGGCTCGATTCTGGCTGGACATTCGCGGTCGAGATGACTGCCTGAGGCATTCATGCTTCGGCGAGACTTAAAAAACCATGAGATGACTCAAAAGATTACCCACCTTCACGTCTATACGGCCCCCAAATCCCAGATGGCCGCCGCCAGATGGGACGTGCCCTCCCGCATTGTTCGTACTGTGGTCTTACCTAGGTAGGTAGTCTTGGGTTCTGCAAGTTTAGGATTGACATTTCTTGATTCATAGTGTAGTGTATAGTTTAGTTTAGTTGAGCTGAATCTTGTGGGATTCTTCATTTTCGTGCAGATGGCATCGATGCCATACACCCATGCAGCAACATCGACTGAGCAGTGAAGGTCTCAATATGTAAATAGGTATGTGTGTGTGTGCGTGTGTAGATAGGCCTACGATATGGTCATAAGCAAAGACTGTGATTCACCATATGAGCGACAACATAGGTAGGCACGTACGTACGTCCTACACTACAAGGTGGTAAGATACTACCAACACGCGGGTATAGATTGCGAATGAGGTTGCAGGTGATGTATCGTTCATGCGGGCGCACCTCTCGAGGGCGACGCCTTGTTTGTTATCCTATGTAGAGATAGCAAAGACAAAAAAGATCTTGAAATATCGAGTCATCATGCATAGGGCTCAGAATGGGCAAAGATATGCGGCCTGCATTTTGAAATCACAATCCCCTTAACGCGCGCCCTTTGTCTACATGCATTGTCACCAAGACGACCGATCTCCAACCTCTCATCGTCCTTACCCCACACCTACCTAACGGATAGTCTAGGTCTAATCGTGGGATTCCTATGGGTAGAAGACGGGGTACTGGACGGGGTAGACAGGGTAAGGAGAATACAATGCATGAAGTCGGGTCATAGTATAGCGTGCAGGGCTGAGTCACTCTGCTGTGGTATCACGCTACAATGTGATGTAGGTTTTGTACGTGACTCAAATCGACGGGTTCCCAAACATCGGAGGCAGCACTAGACCTAGTAGAGAACCGGTAGGTTCACGCACCTATCCGACGCACGATGCCTTCCCACAACACGCTAAATGGCTATTCACACTAGGCGCTGCGTGAACTATGAGCCGTATTTTGAGGGGAATAAAGTAGAAAGTGATGTGACCGTGGATATTCTGGTTAACTGCATGCACTAGAAAGTTGTTTCGTATTTCCTCTCTCTATTTAACGTTTTGCTTCCAAATTCCAATTGCGCGGTCCTGCCGCTTGTATTAAAAGTGGCTGTATCCTTCACAGCCTCGGGTATTGACTCCTATTTTCCATCCGTAACATACATTTAAGTAGCTTAAGCCGTCGCCGGTCTTGGTATTATATTCCGTCTTTATATCCCACGAAAAAAATAATGAGAAAGTGCCGCATAAAACACATACCAATAATTGTCAGGCAACTAGCATTAAGGTACGTAGACCATCCTGAGGAGCGTTAATAAGTGATCTGTCTCAAGAGCACGCAGTCTTCCTTACCTCTCTACTTGCCCTACTCCCAAGACTACCCATTGCAATCCACACGCCTAGGAATACGAAGATGATGGAAGCAAGATACCATTTTAAGCATTGGATCCTCGCGAAGAATTTGAACAAAGCGCTCCTTAATGTAATGAATAATCGCCTCCCTCGAAGATGAAAGATGATCAGCGACGTTAATAAAGAGAGAATCAAGTGTTGATATAGCCTCGAAGGGAGTGGTAAGTTTAGATGAGGATCATAGCAGGCAACTATGTATTCTTTCGTCCTTTTCACTAACGGAGGCCGGCTTGCGATGCGACGATAAGGAGTCATATCAGCCGTATCAGGCTGATATCGGTAACGACTTTGTGTTCTCCCACACCGATGGCATGAATCATTCTTTCCCTCGCTATTGTCAGTTTCGTTGTCCTCATTACCGCTGGCCGAGTGTTCATAGAATCCCGACCTGCCAATGGAAGAGCTGTACGGAAGGCTACAATGTCCAGTGTTGCTTGAGCCCAGTGTGCCCATATCCCACGATGGATTGAGCCAAGAAGATCGGCTCCCAGATGCTTGCGATACTGTCAATATCGGTGGGCTGGGCTTTGGCTGGCGTGGCAAATCACCGTATAGCAATTTTTTGGAAGAGTCAGGACGACACTTGCTGTTTTCAGAGCATGCCCGTCCTCCCCATTCTGGAATCGTTGCATCACATTCCTCACACGTAGTCCAGTGAGGTAGCAAGGGTTGTTCGAAGGGATGGTGCGCGGTTTTAAAATGAGCCTCAAGATCCTGGAGCGGGCCCGTCCATGAGCAGGACCCCGTCGAACCCCGAGATCCGGTCTCTTTTGTCGAGAATTTATACTCGCATTCCCACCGATTGCGAAACAACGTCGAGCGGCCTATAATTATACTATTTTGCATGGGCACTGGCACGGATGCCGACACGGGTGCCGGCGGGGCTAGAAAAAACGTTTCTTCACGGGGAGCCGACACGATCGCGTTTACCGAAGCTGCCGAATGGATATCGAGCTCAAGCGCCGGAAGGAGGCTTGCATTCACTTGGTGAGGGAATTCATGACCGATAGGCAGGTCAGATAAGTGGAAGCTTTTATAATGGGGTGTGGTCGGAGCGGTAGCCCCAGCACCCCCGGCGCCGAATGTTCCATGGTCAACGAGTGACCTTACCGGCTGGCTCCGAGAGGCTTTTGCCTTCTGTGCTTCGGCTGCTAAAGACCTCTGATAGCCATCTTCCAACTTAGAGAAATCGTGGCAGTTACACTACGGCCTGTTAGCACCACCATCTCCACACCACTCTTCAATACGCTCTAGAGTAAGTCAAGACTTACAGTTACTCTTTTTGCTCGGTGGCGGGCGCAAGTAAGCTTGAACTTTCTTTTGAATGCGGTTTTGGTTCGCGTTTCCAATTCCAGCGGGCCTCGTCTTCTACCGCGAGTTGGTCTCGATCTTACCCCTTCGCTCGCAGGATCAGGAGAAGATAACGGCGTAATGCTATCACCGACATGTGAGCACACCGTGCTTGGGCTGAGGCTGGGATGGCTGTCACTCGTAGTACTCCGGGACATGGGTTCTGCTTGGGGCGGTTCGAGGTTGTTTTCTGTAACATGGAACTCGAGACGCTGTCTATCCATTTCACGCCGGGTTTGATTCCAGAAGCGTTGGTACTCTTGAGTAGGCTCGATCATAATGGTGGCCTGAGTGGCATTCTGGGCACTGCGTACAGATATTCTCGGGGTCGGAGGCGGAGGCGGAGCTAAATGTCCTCCATCGTTCCCGTTTGACGAAGGCATTTCTTAAGAGCAATCAGAAAGGTATTATGGAAATATCGCTGAGTATCAGTTGTAGTTGGAGCTTGGAGGCTCAAGCTTAGAGCCTGGACCCTGTCACACAGCCTTGCCTCTCAGTAATTGTCAGAGAGTGGCCTGAGACACGTCAATACACGTGGAGCAAGGAATTCGAGCTAATTAATATTTAAATAATCCAACCTAAGAGGTGCCTAGGACTGGGCGCGGTGACTAGGACGGAATGCAACGACTAGGACGGAAGGCAGCGTACTTTCCGGATACAAAAAGAAAAGGACGTAACTAATGAACCCTGGGGGCGAGAGCTCGAGAAAGTGTCGTGGGGATAAAATGCCGAGGGATGACTGTGCGCTGTAATTGAGGCTGACAAGGCATTCTGCAAGAAGTTGCCTCGTTCTAGTAGACCGCGGGCGCACATGTTTTGCAGCGAAAGAGCCCGCTTATAAGCCACATTTACGTCACCCCAAATAAACCAATAACAGTGCATACCAAAAGTCGCACGACAGTCTTACGTACTGTAGTTCTAATAACTGACTTGAGTAGCTCTCTGGGGCGTGCGCATACATAGTAAATACCATGCTTTGTGAAGAGCAAGGGGGAAGGAAGGGGGCCGCTTTTGCCCATCTGCTATGAATGTGATAAGTTAGTTGGAGAGGAATTCTTTAGACGAGGTAGCAGGAAGTGGGGGAAATGAGAAAAGAATTGATCCCTTGTCTCCACGCTTGTTCAGCTCGCTGACAAAGGTATGACCAGCATGTGATTAACAACCACTAGTTATTCTCATTATCATCATTTGAGGCCTCACAGAGGTTTACCATTATAGTCCCTCAAGATGTGACGTGACGTATTTTAACTATAAGTTGGGGACAACCGCGGTATCATGCCCATGTCGAATACGTTAGGGTACCTTAGTGTCATTTCATTGGCCCCCAATCTCACTATGGAACCATTGCAATGTGGTATTCCTCGGCGGTCGGCGAGGCCGCTGCATACTTACTATCGTACATGCAAAATACGTCCATGAAGCAATTCGATCGATTCGGAATACACTACATTCATCAATTTATTCATTCATCCGTTCTTATTCGAAGGCTACCAAATGTGAACGATTATTGACATGCAGCAGTTGCAGAGGCGAAGCACCAGCCCAAGAGCGCATCCGAGGTCACTGATGAGATAGTATTCCGAAAGCGAAAAATTGGAAATGGAGGTTCCTCGGGCACCTTCTATGGTGGCCGCTTAAAATCGAACAAGTCATGGGCTTCTCTGCTCCACGGCCCTCCATTTGCCCTAAAGAAGCCGGGCACCGGACTTGCGGATCCCTTATCAATATTCTCTTGCACGTTCTTCTTTCTAGGTTTTTGATGTGATGACGAGCCCTCAGCTAGTTCTGCTGGTAGAGGACATATGGGCATTTGGCCAGCGGCGTCTGAAGGTTTCGCGGCCTTCTTGCCGCGCGTCGCCGGGTTGGCGATTGAGGGTATGGGCTGTTTCATGGAAATTGCCGTAACTATCGATGGGCCCCCTTCAGTTTGAATCGTTGGGTTTACCTCACCATTGGAAAGTCTCGGCTCTCTACCCCTTGGTTCTTGTACTGCTCGTAGTCGCTTTCTCTGGGACTGAGATTTGGCATTTAGCCGCGTTTCGATTGTCCCGAGACTACCATGGGTGTTATTTGGTTGATGCTGTTGTTTGTTGATACCTTGATCTAACTGAAAGTGCAAGGAAGGGTCTTCTGGGGTACGGCTATCCTGCTTGACGCTGATAGCTGGGTCTGGTTCATCATCAAAAATAAAGCCGATGACCTCTTTGCTCTTGATGCTTTTGCGACCTAGGTTTGCTAGACGGGGAGCAGGCATCTCGTCTACTGTGGCACTATCTTCCCTCCTTGCTGAGTGTAAAGGCCTATTCTCTTCGTCAGCACCACTTGGGAAGGCGGTATCCTCAGCTGAGGGCCGTCTCCTAGGCCTCAGACTCCTCTCGGTTCCGACAACACATGGTTTAATCGTATGAGCTTCGTCTTGTTCGTCTGTAACTTTTAGATTAAACCTTTTCCGGGATTTCGAATTGAGCTGGTCAACACATTGTGTCGCACCGAGTTTCTCATCTTCGACATATTCAGTGCTGGCTACGCGAGATGATTGATGACTGATGTGGCCCCCCCTCTCATCATCATCATTGTCCCTGTCTGTTTTGTTTCGCTGTAGTGCGGATTTTCTAGCCTCCTTAGGAAATTCTTCTCTTAAATCGGTAGAGACGTTGATGGGCTGATCTTTTAGCGACAGCGGAAAACTGTAGTTTTTGGGTCCAGCCTTGGTTGACTCGGATTTCGATGAAGAGCCGCATTTAGTATTTCGCTCAGATATCATTAATAAACCCCGTTTCTTCCTGGGTTTTATTCTTAGCTCTGTTCTGGGTTCATCGTGAACTAAATGCTTAGGGGTTTTAGCCTGGTCCTCGGTGAGATCAATTACGTTTAGGTCTCGACGTTTTTGTCCTTGAGCGCAGTCACTACTAGCGCCCGTCTTTTTCTTGCTCTTATCCCGAATTTTCTTTGAACGCCCTAATGACAGGGGCTCGTCTGATTGACCAGTTCTTAGGTCTGCTTGCTCAAGAGATCTATCAATTTCTTTGGGCTTTCGTGAGTTCCGATTTGTCGGTTGAGAGTCAATTATAGAATGTCTGCCTGTAATATCTTTCTCTTGGCTGACTAACGATCCTGATTGCGGTTTCTGGGGGCCTGAAGATTTGCCTAGCTCGTCTAATATGTTTGAGCTGGCGTACGAGGGGGGCTCCGGCCTAACTGAACTATGCAGCCTGGCGAAAGATTTCGTAGGTAATTGTGCATCGTAGGCTTGCAAAGGCATCTGCTTCGATGAGCGGTTAAAAGCGAGTGCTTGGCTTGATGGCCGCCCGGAAAGTGTCAAAGTCGCACCAAAGAGGTTCTGAGCATACCCATTCTTACTTGGAGGGGAGATTTCTCTTCTCTGCCGCTTCGCTGGGCGGTTATCGTCACTCTGGGGTGCTGCTAGTTTCTGTTGTCGCTCTTCATATGGTGATTCTTGGGGAAGTACCGCGCGACCATGATGACCGGATGGTGTCCCAATAATGTCATGAAGGTGTTTCCGGGGTTGAGACTGTGGTTTGATGACATGTAGTGGTGTCACAACGGCGACGGGCGGTCGACGCGCAGCAGCAGCAGCCCGATGCTCAGCCTTTTCTTTAGCTCTTTTATCTATGAGATCAGATAAATCCTGGTCACGGCTTCCGACGCACTCGCCGACCTGAATGATGATACCACCTCTCTCTAACTCGAGATCGTCACCATCAGCCAAGTCGTAATCTTCGCGCCAGTGAGTGTCGCCTACGAAGTTACCCCGCTCATCATAGACCATGACGCGCCTATTGAAGGTGTGGTATTTGAGGCGTCCATCTTGCCAACGCTTCTGTTTCCTGCGAAGGTCGTGAGTGAACAGGCAAGCATGTTCGCGGACTGGTGCGGTGGTGGCCGGAGACTGGGTGTGGGTTGTCAATGCAGAGCTTTGCATGATCCAAATAGCTGTGACCATAGCCTGCAAGCTAGATCTATGATGGCGATAGATAGAACCTTGTTAACATATTTCAATTCGTTCAGGTCGACAGCAATCGTATTATTGTGTTTCATCGAGGATCTTAGGCCTAGACTAAGGATGGCGAGTCTTGGGAAGACGCGTCGGGAGTGATCTCTTTGAAGCTGCCCCACTTTGACCCGTCATCATCCAGGGTTCTGTCCAGGCTCTCAACACGCGTCTTCACGTGCTTCCTTCCCACACGGGCAGTACTAGGGTACCATGCCATTGGATCCCGCCTGTTGTCGCTGCCCTGCCTAGTGGAAAAGCTAAGCCGGTTTAATTAATCTATCTAGGTAGGCCTAAACGTGTACCCGAGTGCAAAGTTTACGGCTTCTGCAAATTGTATACTACACATGTGTGATGATGTATCTCGGAGTAAGCCCGAAGGTACATGTAGTAGTGCTTAAGGCACAAAATGCTTTGGTACCTAACTAAACACGAGGTTATTATCGCTATACTTCCTGAAGCCAGCACTACGTGACGGTAACACTACCAAAGAAACCCGATGAGGGGCTAAACTTGGAGTATATGACCCCACTTATTTCAAACTACCTACTACACTACACTAACCCAGTAGTGTAGGTATCTCTGGTAGATACCCCAAGTTCGTGGAAATTCTTACTGGATTTAGCAATCCTCTACACATCCATTACATAAATCAGCGCAGACAAACCTAGCTCATCCTTGTAGGCTGTTATGACGCTGCAGTAGATATATCTGAGGCACAGATATGTGGTGATGGTGTAACAACCTAGGACGAAACAGTGTACATTTGAAGATCCTGTACGGTGACAACCAAGTTCTATGCATCTTATGCCACATATACACTTAATTGATTATTAGCTCATCCCCACACTACTGAGTACTTATGTACTAGTAGTATCCAGTTGGCTACTTTTGATCTTGAAGCTTTTCTATCGAAATTTCCAGAGCTCCTAGTAGAGATATCAAGATTGGCAACACTCATTAATTGAGTGGAAACGTACGTACCGACTATACGCACAGCTGACTAGCTTACCCTTACAATCAATATAATCGATGGCCGGTATACTACTGCACAAGCTTGGAAATGGAGACCCAGATCTAGAACATTACCTACATTTCTTGCTAAATTTACGGTACCCATCCAACTGATCTATTTATTATAGGTACCTACAAAAGATACGTTTGTCTATTCGGTGCTGTGTGTAATTTATCCCCATACGCATATATCTACCTATTGTTAGCCTTTTGACCCATTCGTTTTTGCAACTTGTGCAGCAAACCTTACCGCTTATAATTTAGCGATGAGACAATTAAATGGGAGATTTGGCCCCCAACATCTTCTACAACTCGACTACTAACCAAGGTACCCATGTACCTAGAGTAGGTAGGTGCCTACCTACATAATACCCCCATAATGCATGTATGTAGATACCTACTAGATTATCCAGGTACTTGGAGTGCCATATTTAGGTGGGTAGGTGTCTAGGCATCTCTACCTTTGTGCAGATAATTACTTGAAGTACACTACATAGCTCCGTGCTACTATAGCTCTTGCACCAACGCCGCATCCACGCCGCAAAACCCATGTCCCCCCCTCTGACGCAAAAAACGTAACTGGGCGTAGAACAGCCGCCTGCCTGCCTGCTTGTCTGCTCATGTTTTACTCAAGGTCTCCTGATCCTACTCTAGTCGGTCTTACCTGGCGCACTCTTTTCCTCGACCTTTTCTCCTTCCCCACCTCCATATGAACTAGTTGTCCGTTGGTCTTTCCCGAGTACTTGCGCGGAGAATTCTCTCCAACCCTGTATACAAACATGGTGATCGACGTTCTTCGAGGCAATTCATGCTGATTGATAAACTATCGATTTCATTGTCCCTCGTTTATTCTGTAATTGTCCTCCGCTCGCTGTGCTAATAATCAACTGCCTACCTGCCTGTCTGACTACTATTTGCTCTCCAACAATTACACCCACCTAATCTATCTCATCCACAACTCATTCCCCACACCGAGACCCTTACCGTTAAAGCTACCTCAGTGAGGTGCCTAGTAAAACCTGGTCGGACGAGGCCTAAGAGAGATAATTTTGCAACAAGATGCAGTCAATGCAGAGACAGTTCGGTCGCATGCTCCATAAGAGCCCCGGCGACAATGCAAAAGTAGCAGTGCTGCTCAGCGATGTGAGTTAAGAGCCTTGGTCTTATTCTAATCGTAGAGGAAAGTGTTGAAGACTTTGGTTCGAGCAAGAGTCAAGTCTCATACCGAGCTGTTATGCATACTTCCAAGCACCTAAGAGTCTCATATAAGATTATAAATACTGATCTAGAATGTTACAGTATGAAGATGTCGACAGAGTCCTTGCTAAGGTACAGTTCCCAATCCCGCCAAGCATGCCCTTGATATCTTTCCATTATATCGCCGTCTTTACGCGACTAACATTTTCGACCGCATAGATCATCGACGCGGCAAAATCATGGCGTGAATCGTGGATCAACCTCTCCTCCGCGCAATTGGGCGTCGTTACCGAATATGACGGACTCTGGGATCCCATCGTCGGCGCATCTGAGGGCCTGGGCAGACCAGCAGCTCCCACGCCAGAACTCCAACTGGAGCAAGCTTTGCGTCTAAAGGAGGTATATACTGAACTCAGGACGGACCTTCTGGAGGAATTGGATCTCATAGAGGCAAGAGTCGTCAAGCCCGCCAGCAGTGCCCGCGAATATATTGACCCAATGAGAAAAACCATCAAGAAGCGGGAGAACAAGAGGCTAGATTTCGAAAAAGTTCAAGAAAAAACTACAAAGCTTCAAAGGAAAGCAGGCAGATCGCCTAAAGAGGACGCGTCGCTTGTCAAACTGGAGGCTGAACTAGCCCGCGTATCTGAAGACTTTCACGCCGCCGACGCACATTTGAGAGAAACTCTACCCCCTATTGTGACAGCGGCTTTCAATATCATACCACTACTCATCAATGCCGTAGTAGCACTCCAAAACCGTTTCCTCGGCTTGTACTACACGACTCTACACACATACTGCGAAGATCATGGGTTTCCTTCTCCGCCACCGCCCATGGAGGAGGTGATAGCCGTATGGTCAGCCGGATATGAGCCCGTAAAAAGGCAGCTCGAGTCTATTGCGTGTATCGCTACGGGCAAAGCCGTGCGCCAGCCCATGAAACTTCCCGATGACCCCAGTTTTCAGGATCGGGGCCTATCAGGTTCCCCGTTGACTCCTGCTCTCGTGGTAAACGGTCCTCGACGCTCATCTTCCGGCCTCTCATCAACCAATGGGAATAGCGCACCACCGCGACCAAATCGTATCCCGTCGATGAATTCGCTATCGTCACAGCCAAGCCCCGTGCTCGCGCCACGGCCATCTAAAGGGAATAACTATGTTATTTCAAACCTAACCCCTACTGATTTCACGACAGCATCTAGATTAGGACAACAGTCCACGCCATCCCTGTCACCTAACTCGATGCGGCCACGGTCTGACTACTTTAACACGCGTCCTCCATCAACAGCATCTACAGTAACATCAACGGGGTCTATAAACACAACAAATAGCGGGCCTTCTTTCGTCATCGGGAAGAAGAAGCCCCCTCCACCGCCGCCTAAACGGATCCCATCAAAGCGTCTTGAAGAGTTTGTAGTGGCTCAGTATGCCTTTAGTGGGCAGGGAGCGGGCGATCTGTCGTTCCGCGAAGGCGACAGGATCAAAATTGTTAAGAAGACCGACACCCTCGATGACTGGTGGGTAGGAGAGCTTGGGGGTGTGGAGGGGAGCTTCCCCGCGAATTACTGCAGGTCGGGATGAGAGAGCCACTTCTTTCACGACCGATTAGCGGAGTAAGGGGGGCTCGGAAGGGAAGAAAAGGCCATCGTCGTACTGAAAAGATGAGTTTCTAAAATATTATTAACCATACCGAGAACTCGCTAGCTACCTACTAGGCAGCAAAATTAATTAACACAATATTTTTTAAACCGCGAATCAGTGCCTTTTCTTTCAGGCCCTAGGTTATACCGTTAAGCGAGGAATATAAGCGATCACTGTCTGGAAGTATAGATTTTATAAACGTAATTTTTAGTGGCCCTGGAACTGAAGGTGTAGCGGCAATGTGATAGTTTTGATGTCGTAGAACAGATGCAGGCTATTTGACACGGGCAACCATTGTGAGGGAGGGGTGTTAGGTACTTATAAACTATCTGCACCTCCCCCATCAGTCGGCATTTCATTTTCTTGTTACATCCGTTTAAAGGGGGCTAGGACTAGATAACGTTCGTTCGAATAGATGATCCATTCTCTCAGGTCCCGAGTTCAGTCTGTATGCATGCATGCATGCATGTCTCGTTCTCTTTCTCTCTCTCTTTTTTTTCCTGTCTGTCTGTCTCTCGCTCACTCTATCTCCGCATTTGGCTATCTCTCCCCTCTCTCTGGACATCTGGTTCTATTACAATAAATGATATCAAACAAATGAATAAATCAATATGCCGCCGTAAACTCACAAACTCATAAACCATGATGCGATTAACTGGGATAAAAAATGTTAAAAAAAAAAAAAAGAGAGAGGCGAATTTCAGATCCTGATAGGCTATTTATCGGTTCTCGGTCTACGACAACCTGATCCCTGATTTGACTGCCGGCCTAGATATTTGCATAGGTTCTCATCCCAGTGAGAACCAAAATAAAACCATCAACGGAGCGGAGCAAAGCAAAGCGGTCGTTTCATATGTAACGTGCACTCGTCGTTAGGGGTATTGGGCTGGTTGCCGTGGGATATTCGCTTCTCGCCGCGTGCCTTCGCATTTCGCGGGCACTCGAAAGGTATGTTCAATGTTCATCCAGAGGGATAGAACGGGGTATCATTGAAGAGATAAGGAGATGGCAGCTCTGTGTGCCCGTGTGCTCGATATGGTATGTAATCTCCCAGGAACCGTGATAGCCGTAAATTATTGATGCTGAATGGGACATAAATGTAACTGTAGGCGAGACGCTCCCCCCTTACATTCTAGTTGTAAACACCACTGAGGGCAGTTCAGCTACGAGTTGAAACTACCATCCTCAGTGTTAGAAGATTCTCAGTAACTCATAGTGTACTGGAACCGAATTCCACCACGGGAGAGGTATTGCCCTCTTGTCGTCTTCGTCCTTCTTCGGGTTTCATAACACGGGTAAGCTCAGGCTGGGTCGTGGCCGGTCCATGCACTCCAAGGTATCCATTATCGGAACCCTCTAATTCCATGGGCGTGACGGGACCCGGACTACCCAGCGGGGCCAATCGCGGTTTGCTCGGGTTCATGATATTGCCAAATCCCAATGAACGGATGGAGCCCAAAGCCGCTTCGTTGGTATTGCCGCGATTGAGGGCTATCGTGGCTTGCGCGATCATGTCGCGCTGATACTGCTGTAATCGACGCTTTGCCTCAGATTCGTTTCGCGAGTGACCTATGGCGGAGGGTTGGTTGATAACTGGTACCTGTGGCTCTGATTTGATCGAGGTGGGCACCGTTGGTTCAGATATAGCAGGCCGATGATGATTCTTGCTTTTCTTCCTCTTCTCCCCTTTCCGTTTTTCGTAATTAGATGGGTAATATTTGCCCATTGGCAAATGACTACTCTGGTCTCCAAGAGGCATATAAGAAGAAACAGGAGTGCTTGAGGTAGACGCAGAGAGGTTTTTCATGTTGAACTGCGGAATCTCCATGGCTCGGTCGGCTTTGGCGGGTGGGACGTTTGTGGTGTTCGCTCCAATCTCTCCCTTGACGATAGGATGGCCGGAGGCCGGAATATAAGAAGGATTCTCCTGAGATGCTCGTTGTATTGATCTCATGCGAGCCTTGGTTGCGTCGAGTTCGAACGGGTGAGGGCGGTAGACGCGATTTTGCTCCTCGTGAAGGGGGAAATAGCCACTAAAGAAGGTCAATAAACAAAATATTGTGGCTATCACGATTCGATGGCAACATACCCAGGCAGGTCTCCACGCGCAGACAAAGGCGCGGGCGGAGTATAGACGGGGGCACTGCTGACTTTCTTAGGCGCGGGTAGTTCAATGGCGATTGGTTGGCTTCGAGGGGGAGTCGGTTTGACGTTGGGCGACTCGTCGGCGTTGATAGATCGTGGGGACGAGCGAGTGCCTGATTCAGTTAAGGGATTCATTAGCATGATACGATGACGCAAAGAACGGGCCGCGACAAAGGCCAACGGAGAATTTAGGGTAGGACGCCAGCCCGTATTGGACGTTAGGCTGGCCGCTTATTATTCTAGGAGAAGCGCTGGTGGAGGTAGGGATGCACTGCAGCCCTCGCACCGTCGTTAGAGGTCGTGCACCGGACAGCGTTAGTGCATGACCACCACTGTAACCCCAGTAGCGAGCCACTATCAACCATGCCGGGGTAACATCCTAGGGGCAACATCCTAGTGTAAGGGCAACTAGTCCCCTTAGTTATTCTAAAGCCTGCCCTTAACCACCCCCCTTTAGCCCTCACTAGGGCAAGACGGAGCAACAAAAACCAAGACTAGAGAATCAAACTTTACACAAACACCTCGCGCCAGACAGTGACTGAATAATATACTCTTCCGTCCTCATGGCATTTTGGATAGATGTAGTCCTCAACAAGTCCTTAATGAGTTCTCAAAACCCCCGACTAAGGTTCCTGGCGCAACCAGCATCTTGATATGCTGTAGACCATAAAAAAAGAAGCAGTCGAACAAGGAAAAGAAAGGAATGCGCTTAGTGGAGAAGGGGGCCCAACGACGAACGAACGATACGAGATGACTGCTTACTGCTGCTCCTCAAGTAGCGCTGTGGAGATCGGGGTGATTGCGGATTGTCGATCGTCAGTCCTGGCGAGGGTCTTGCTGAAAACACAATATCTTCTGACCGAAAGTCCGGAGAAGAGTGCGGCGATACGTCGGACGAGTTCGACATGTTGGATAAATTTCTCGTCGGACCTGCTGGTCGCCTCGGCGCCGAAGAAAATAGTGCGGAAGGCTTGAATGACCGACCCAGACTTGCCATCATTCAATCTACTAGGCCGCTGCTAAGTGCTCTCTAGGTGTATGTTGTCGTCGCAACTAATAGCTCGACCGGGGGGACGAGCCAGAGAAAGGAAACCTCTGGCACGAATGGCCTTACAGCTGAAGACGCCTCGTTCGTATTATTCTAACGCACGGCCTTCTCTTCTCAGAGCAGGCCCGACGGTCCCAAGGTTTTGGCTCTCGGCTCGCTTAGGCGTAAGAAACCAAGGTTATTGACGCACCGTTTAGCTCCTATTCTAGTACTAGGTCAGTAGTCAGACCGCCTTCTAGAGTAAGGGAGAGATGATATCGGCACCTGTCATCGGAAGGAGAGGAAAAAGTTAAGAGAGAAGACAGGGAAGAGAGTCCCACATATATATAGTCTCCCCATGATGGCTGTGTTGGGTCAAAGATATAGCAAGAGTGTGGGTATACTGATGTCTTACCTCTCTCTATTCTGTGCATTGATGATTCGTGCCGTGTTGATTGCGTATCGTATGTGATGGTTGTAAATCGCTTCCCGAACTAATACGTAACTAGCGATCAGAACGAGTGATGACAGATGTCTGGGCAGTGAGTTAGCAAATCCATCAACAGCTTTATTACTCAGGACCGTCAGCAACTTACGTGTCAACAACCAGTCTTGAGGCAATTTGGGCAAGCTGCACTCAAGACAAGAGAGAAGACGCCGTTGTGAACAGCTTGCTAGGGACTGGGGCCCGTCACGCCGCGGCTCCACCGGATGCTTCCACTTTTTGCTACCCAAACCCTCTTTATTTAGAGCCGGTGACGATAATCACAGCCATGCGTTACTCGCAAGTGGTGTATATGTGGAGGTGGCGGTGGAGGTGAAGGTGGAAGCTGTCAAGTTGCCCAACTTCCCTGTAGTCAATGGAGGGCCACGAGGTTATTTGTGGTCATAAATGGGTCGGCGGTTATAACAGACTAGGGACCTATGTATCTTGTGGTGTCGTGGTGGTGGTATGAAGAGGTTGTGTCGGGTTGCGCAGAGTAGATGGATAACAAGACAACTAAGTCTCCAAGATTCATTTGAAGAAACCGGATCGGGAGGGGAGAGACGGGCAAGACTAATAACCTATGCCTTGAAATGAGAGAAATGGGAGCAGTATGGGAGTCTCGGGCCATCCAGGAACGAACGACTAATACAAGTAAATACCTAAATGCAGTACTACATTCATTACATGTATCGAATGTTCAAGTTTACTGGGATGCAGCTCCTTTGACTGTTACCTACAGTATTAACTGTTACATGTAAAGGCCTCAGGTACTCAGATGGTAGAAGTAATAATGAATAATGATAAGTACCCTCAATACTAATCCGCCTACCGAGCATCTCAATTGTACATTAAACCAACTGCCTGCCTGATCTGCTTATCATTTACATAATACCTCCGCGCTCTATAATATCCCTCATATTAACCCAGACCTCCGACTACATGCAACACTCCTCACTACTAGAATACTAAGTCGGTCGCAGGCGACAACGCCGCTAGAGTTCTACACCACTATCCAGTAAACATGGAATTTGTTAACAGTGGTGTGATTGCGTGGACCATCAGTGGGTGATCGTCCTCAAGCTTTCCCATCTGGTATCTAGCGCACGTGATGCTAGGTAGGCGCTCCCATTTACGCCAGCCGGAAATACACGTGATATTGATGGAGGCATTATAGTAATACCTCTACATATGACTGGCTTATACGGGATATTCTTATAATTTCCAATGATACTGATTTATATATTTGCAAAAACCCGCCAAACTAGCGCTTCCTCGCTCGGCGAATTTGTCCAGTCTTGTGTATGCACAGTTTCGTCCACACCAGCCAAGTTGACACTCACATCGGCAACTCTCCTTCAACTGCAGCCTGGATCATCATTTACCAGTCCTATACGATACAGATAGATATAATTGTGCATTTTCAATCGCGCGAAACGCGGGTTTCCGCCTTGTACGTAGTAGACCTTGGAGACTTATAAGAACAGTAATGGCCACCGCGCATCACCGGGAGATCGACCTTCGTTCTATCTAGCCCGTACCTTTAGGTTCACCATCCGGTATTAGGTGTGGCTATAATCCGTTCCCAGCTTATCAGCAAGCTACAGGAGGACGCGACAGCCAGCTGGGTGCCGTCCCGTTAAACCCATGTCATTTCGTATGTCCATTTTATATTCTTTGCCACGATCGCGGCACCTTAGGAAGAATTGTGCCGCATGAAAAAAAATATTAATAGACAGCGTGGTTGAAGGGGTTTACCTGGCTGGCCAAGCGGATGTCGATCAATTCGATCAGCGCTGTATCTTCACCCAAGTCACACCCTAACGTGGGAAATGCCGCTGCACCCCGAGGAACCTATACGAAGGCATGCCTACTCAGCACAATTCGTTAGGTAACTATAATGGCCTCACACTGAAATGCCATAAGGCGACAACAGCCTTCTTCGGTGACTCGAAGACGGTCGGACTCAACTCAACAGCACATTGCGTCGCCTTCAGCCTAGATAAGCGAACAATGTGCTAAATCATAATGAAACTGAAGAAGCAGAACGTAAGAGGCCAACTTGTCGTTTTCCATAAGCCTACACTGCTCCTAGTCGGAAAGCTTGGTGGGAAGCGCTATTGGTACGCAAGCCGTCTGCCGTGGATAACATAATGTTCACCATCTGGATGATGTTGGAAAATGTAGGTAACTGGACCCACTCGCATGCACCAAGGCTGGATAGCCTCAACAGTGCATGCGCCCGGAGAAATTCTCGATGGCTACTGGATGTAAAAGCCTGGGATTCTCTCCACAGTCGCAGCCAGCCATATAGCTTGATCCTATACTGTGCTGTGCGGTGAAGGCCGATGTCTAGATTATTTACGCCAGTCATAGACGGTATTATTGCTTGCCTTGATGCAGGAAATGTGAAATAAAGGGCTGCCGCTGTTCGGCTAGTTCTATGTATACAGCTATACACAGTGTACTATACGGTTAGTTCTATGGTACACCCGCCCAAACCCTGCATTATTGGTTGTGCAGGAGACACGGATCTACACGATGTGAACCATAGACGACCCGTTCTAGAAAAAGTTCCAAGCCACGAAATCCCATTGGAGAAGTGATGCCGAAGACTAACAAATGGAGAATCGGGACCTCACAGTGAATGAAATTATTTTTAAATGTTTTTTTTTTTTTAGTGTTCAAAAGAGCCGCCTTCGCATACTACTGCCTGTGCGACGCTCGGCTAAGACGGCCTACATCAAGTACTTGGCGCGGAAATGGACCCCTCACTTCTGCCCTCACTACAATATGCGCTTTGAAAACCTTGCTGTGATAAGTGAGAAATGAGATGTTAAATAACAAGAATCGAATACCTAGTTTGAATGGTGTGCGGGATGGGATGGTGATGGAGTAGGGGTGTTGAGCAAGGATAAGAGGACTAGTACAACATGTTCTCGGGATCCCTTTCGAACTCTACTCCTTCCATCACGACAACGATACGTTGCGTCGCAGTCCCAGGATACAGGCTTGCAACGAATCCCACCGTGGCAAAGACTATGACGTCGGTGCGGGTACCTTAATTACACACGGCTGCATCGCGGTGGGAGCTGGTTGGCGTGAGCCCATCGCGCCAATGGGCAAGAATGCATACCTAACCGCTTGGGCCGCCAAAACTTGGATTGAATTGAGTTCTGGCACGCTCTAGTCTGCTTTGGCCATAGTTGTAGATACTTGGTCTAGATAGGGTGTTGATCGGGTTTTGGATAATGGAGGGTCAAAACTAAAAAGTTGACTGATGTTCTAGATTACGCCTCTCAAACTTGAAGGTCGTGAATCATAATTGTCGTGGAGCAAGAGCCACCTAATGGTAAAGAATATGGATACTCAGAAGATATATTAATTACGATTAACCTAAGCGCGAAGCTTGGACCCGAAGTAAACTCTTGTGCGCGCTACTCTTGCAACTCCAGAATAGTACAATCCATCCTTTTTTTGTTTTTATCAACGCCAAGCCGATCCTCAAACCTTAATGTACACCCAGGGCACCGCCAGGGCTCCGGATAACGCCCTTTCGTGTGTCGCATCTTCCTAGAAATGTCCGAAATTCATGCAGCCTCCTCTTCAAAGCTTGGATGGTTACAAACGGGAGAGCAGCGGTATCATAGCTTGGCCCGGCCAGTGAAGCGGGTATTGTGTTCACGATGCACCCAGTAGTATGCAGCCGTAGCACCGACGCCGATCAACCAGAGTATCGCGTTCGCTAGGTCGACCCAGACCGCGTTCTTCATGCGTTGGATATCGGAGTTCCCTTCGGGGTCCTCGTGGATGTATAAGCCGGCAAACAGGCCGAATAGGGCAATCCAAAGCGCAAAGAGGATGAAGCTCCATATCGACACGACGGCGAATCGGAGGAAGAATGGGATAAGGTAAAGGGCGGCGGTCACGGCCGAGAGACTAGCGACGACGATGGCGTAGACCTATAAGACAAAGTGAATCGTTAGGCAATGAATGCGTTTATAGCTATGTCGCATGTTTAAAGGAGTTTCGCATCCACGTACCCATTTCCCATCTACATACGCCCCCTTTTTATGGGCGCGGTCGAGATCGGTGCCGTACAGCCCAATGACCGTAATGGCAAGAATGAATTGGGCAAGGTGCAATATAGTGAAGAGCACGTAGCTCGTTGTCATCGCGACGAAGCCCATCTTGGATATCTTGAATTATGCGACGCGCGCGGGGCAGCGGACAAGGGTGTTAGACAGAAGCAGGGGTGTGATGGGGAGTTATTCGTGTATGTATATATCTGGGTGTATCGGGTAGAACAGGGTCCTCAGAGGAATTTAAATGGTTTAAAATGAGGAAACAATCAATACTTTGCAGTGAGGAATGAGAAGAAGGCGAAATGTAATTTATGGCGCCATCGGTATTTCCCCAAGACACTTTTGGCTTTTGAGACGATGGTCATCTACCATGTATTAAACGATGCCAAGACACGACGACGATGAAGTTTATAGTTGTATACGGGAAAGCGGGCATGACGTAGCTCCAACTAAACAACTCCAACCAAGCTTTCTTTAGCGTAGCGCACAGATGTACCTACTATAGGACAATGATAGCGCTGGTCTGCTTTGGGCGTAGGAGTGGATGTTTTATCTGCAGTGTACCCTGGCCAGCTGCCGGGGTGTCGCCAATCTAGATCTTGGAAACTCAACTTGGAAATTCAGCTTGGGCTACAGAGTACATCCTTGGTTAGTGCCTTATCAACGATTGTTAGTAAACAAACTCGCTACTGGGTAGATAGATTAGGGAGGCATTATTAGATAGCAGTCAAGGCGAAATAGCGACGTCTTGCGCGCAGAACTTGAAAGAATCGGGCCTTATTCAACCCAAGAGGCAGCTTTTGGAACCCAGTTTCACATGTTTCTTCATTTTCGGTATGCTAGCTAGCCTGCCTATCTCGTCTAGATCCAGGTAACGCCCGGCTGTGGGGAGAGAGGTGATAGCACATCTCACGATAGGTGTGTGCGGGGTTTCGCGTAATGTCGAAGTGCAGAATTAGGTATGATAAAGAGTAGGCATCAGCCCTACACTAGGTCCTCTCGGCCATTTTCTTGGTCCTGGGATCGAAACCCTCATAATCTTCGCTTTCGGTGGCAGACCTCGTCGCATAAGTCGTTAAATATTTTAACCAATAACTCGGTATCGCCGTTGCAGCGCTGAGGTGCTTTCAACCTTGGGCAATGAGGACACGCGACTTCTGTCACGACTTTGTCGTATGATTTATTTAGCTAAGTACGATGCTCAGACGGAGTCAGCCGCAAGCGAACTATCACCCCATCAAGAGGCTCAAAAAAGAGACTGCGTTAAAGTTACCGACTCCTAAAGATCCTCCCCCCACAGTAATAAAGGACTCGAGTTTATCAATTTCGAAATTCAGCCGTGCCGTACAGCTGGTGCCTGTGCCGATTCCTCTTCGTTTAATCTTCTATCAGCAGTTTCGGGCAACAAGGACTTTGCGGATTTCGGCAACTTACTTCCCCGTATGACCCGGCAATGCCCAGAGATATGAGACATTAATTATGTGATCATGAGGGCTGGCTTGTGGCCTGGCTTACTCACTGATTTCCGGTTATATTCCTACATAAGGACGGCCATCTCCTCGCTGCTCGTTGACTGATGAGACACTCCTGTGACTGCTAATACCAATCGACAACATAATCTCGTTCTATTATGTTATGATGGATTCGTTCTTAGTCCCGTCCTCGCAAACACGTTTGGTTTTCCGGATGGAAGCTAGTAGGTCTGTTTTGGGACGGCGAAAGATCGGCCCTTGTGTCGACAGCTTCGCAAGAGTAGTATGAAGCGTCAACGTATCGTCGTCGACTTATCATCCGCGAATACACTTATTGGTATTGGTCAGCGTTGTCGAAGTTCAAGTACGACTATGTCCCTTTCTAGCTCTGGGAGGACTCATGAAAGACGCGAATGAAGAGAAAGGAGAGTGGGGCGGGACGAAAGTCGGATTCGCATGCCCTCAAGTCGGAAAGGGGGGTAAGCCTTTACGAATAGCCCCCTTCTCCCAGCGATGCTTACTGTCAAGGCATAAAGCGAGATCAATCCCTGGTACATGGTCACCGGAAATCCTGAAGCAATGCCACGACAACTGGCGGATTAAGTCCAGAAGTCCTTGATACATCTCGATAAGTCAACGCGATGGCTATGCTACCTGCCACTATCGAAGATCGAGGTACCAGAGATCAGGCAACAATTCATCATCTAGGCAGAAACTTGGGTTTTCACAAGCCAACAGTAAAGGATATCAAAATGTACCGACTTCGGCTTCGGGAGACAATGCTTGTTCTCGTATGTTGTCCACTCTCCCAGGGACCTGGGTACCGGTTAGGCATGTGTTGACGCATGCAGTATGCATACAACGATGGGTATGTGCAGGATATTCATGTGACGCAGGGTACTCCCAGAAACTCGGTCGACGGGTCTTCAACGCTTAGACGTCTTTTCAAGTTGGATGTTCCCTAGGAGTGGATCTAACTGGCAGCGCCTCCTCTCTGATTCATAAAGTCCCACATTGAACTCACCGAATCTTACGCAAAGACGGTTTCTATACATGCTACAATGTCGAGATATCGTAACTACGACTTCCAACAGGTACCGCGTCGGGCATGTGAGCTATTTTGCGGGTTACACCAGCCATTGCCGCCACCACGTTTACTGCGACCCTTGGCCCATGGCAGATTTGCCGGGGCTTGTCGACGTTCATTGCTAGATTCTAAGGATCGTAGTGGGGAACGAGGGTCAGAGAGACTTACCAATACGGCTTTTGAATGTGATGATGGTGCCTCTACCGAAACTAGATCCAAAAAGCTGAGCCTTAGGCTGAAAGTGATGGATGGGGACTTGTAAGATTTTCAAAAAAAAAAAAAAAAGGAGACATAACCGCCATCATCATGATGTTGGCCGGATATATATTAAAGTTGGAATTCCCTCTCGAGATGCACTTTCACCTCACTGGGCTCTATCTTCAGGCTTCATCAGCAAACCATCACAGCGCTTACCCGGGCACAATACTCTTTCACACACAAAAAAAAAAAAATCACAACTTCCGCGATGCCTCACTCACACACCTCCTCAAGCAAAGGCTGCACTGGCGGCTATTCGAACAACAAAAGTAATTGGCGATGGAACTGTGTAAGTTTGCATTTCTCGCCTCGTCGGTCTCACTCTTGACTAATAGCCGATAGTGCAACTGCACCTGGGAAAACTTGTCCTATCTTTTCGACTCCAGCTGCCTTGGGTGTGGCCACCGACGAGACGGTCGCTGCCACGTTTGGGCGTCGGGCTAATCCTATGGCAATCGAAAAGTGAATAGCCTCCTTGCTCGCTATTCATTCCTGCTGCACGACACAGTGGGCCGGACAGGGCCGTTGCTGACGGGAGCCCCACGAGTTCAGATCACAGAGGGGTTGAGAGTGGCAAAAGTGGACGGATGACCAAGGAGTCGCGGGTTATTATTAGGTGTAACAGGCGAAAGGATGCGGGTGTTCCCTTCATAATGTAGAAGAGTTATTGGGGATAGAGATACACTAGACGGGCTCGGGCCTGGATGGCGCCTAGGGTTTTTTATTGTTTGAGATTGGATTTCCTTGTTTCTCATGTCATGGTTTAGGATAGGCAAACTTAGATAGGTGTAGAATCAATCCTGATTTTGGCGTTCCCCCTCCCCCCCTAGCCATGAGGTATACTGGGTGCTGATTTTCGCTGATACAACAGTGTTTTCAGCCTTGGGACCGCTCAAGGTACGACCTAAAGGACCTTGCATACACTAATATGGAACTTAAACACCATGTAGCTAAGAAGTCGGCTCGAAGCCTGTGGGGTACCAGGCTTTCCTCTTGGCCCTGTTGCTGAATAAAAACGTCATCTCAACGAGAGGACGGTGTGGGGAGATATGGCACAGCCGAGAGTCTGAGTAGTTATTTTCTTTTGTTCACACTTGCGAGTCAAGATCTCTCACCGCCCCAACAGATTGCTGATGGCAACTCTACTTTAGTGCTCAAGGTAGTTTGTCTAGAATACCCAACAAAGCGAAGCTTGGGCGGGCTAGGTAGAAGCAATTCACACTTGTGAATTCTCTTGACGCTAGTAACCGTAGTGCCACACTCGTGCTATCGGGTTTTCAAACGACGTGCTTGTACAGGAAAGAAGCCCGTGAAGGCAGAATGAGAATCACAAGCATATTAGTTAGGCAGGTAAGTTCTCCTAGGTAGGCGGAGTCCCTGAAGCTACCGACTCACCGACTCTTTGCTCATTATAGCGACCCTCGTCTTCGATCTACTCGACCGTCTGCCTGGGGCTCATCTGTCAAACACACTATATCTTCGTGCTACGCACCAGGGGGTGGGCGGGTAGTGCTTAGTGTGGGCTCGACGGTATAGTTCCGGTAGGCGTCGTGTCAAGCAAGGTGGCACCGAATATGGTTCTGTCAGAGGCTTTCGGTATACGTAACGACCACGAGGTAGCATCTCAGGGTGGGAATCAAAACAAGGCGAAAAACCGTTGAGGGCTGAGTCGACACGCCGCTAGTGGGATATACGCAGTAGTGTTAGGAAAAATAACAAATGCTAGGACTCAATATAGATGACGATCAAACGAGATTAACGATTAGGTCATTTGATTCTAGGTCGGCGAGGTATCCAATGGGAGTTTCGGAAACTAAATAATTTTTATTTTCATTATTCTCTGATTGCTGCCTTGACTATAGGGCCAATAAGAATTGACGACTTTGTGATATATACCTATATAGTTAGCTACAAATGCCACTAGTGTACTCACATGCTGCTCTTGATGCATTGTCCTTTGCCTAGATTAGGCATCTTGTTTGCCTGGCTCAGTTTCAAGCAGAATAAGCAACCTGCTGGCTGCCGAAAATAGACAGGCTTATTGTATCCGAGGAAGGGAAAAAAAAAAGAAAATAGAGTAAAGGCGAGCCTTACGCTACGACCTCATGTCACATACGTTACCCCGTCCTAGGGAGCATTGGCTTCGCTACCCTAGTAGATAGTCTCGAAATTACTTATGGATCGCCGGAAATGGAGAAGAGAGATCGTGTAGGTACACTAGACCTGGGCAAAAAAATTGCACGAGGCTGCCCATGTCCACGCTTGGCCGATATTGATGCGGCCGGGCGGATAACTACCTGCATTAGCACACACCGCAATATTTATACTATGTAGGTACTACTACTAGCCACGACTAACATACACTGTGCATGTCCAGCAGGAGGGTAACGGCTCGTGATAATTAGCATATGCATAGGCAGGCAAGGTATGACAAAACCGATGCGAGGCTCCAGCCAGCACATAAACCCAGATCTTAGTCAGCAAGGGTATTAATATTGAGGGCGATTATGGCCTATGCGACACAGATAAGACAATAAATGAGCATGAAAACGAAGCCACACGCTTCGTTCGTAACTTGTTCTCTTGGGGCGTTGAGGCGTAGCCATCACATGCCCGATTAGGGAAACTCTTAACGAAAGCGGACTTGGGTCTACACCGAAAGGAAACGCACTCTATCTACTCCACGTGGCTGGTAAAGCGTAGATCCGATGACTGTTCGTGTATGTATGCTAATGTCTTCAGCTGGCGTCGTTGGATGGTATGCGAAGTATGAATCCCGCAGATATGGCGTACACAGACAAGGATAAACCGTGTAGTGGCGGCTGGCGCAGGCGCTTATCTCGGCTATTTCAATGTCAGCTTGCCTAGTGTCATATGCATCTAATAACGATAGTAGAGAGTGTTTGTTCTCGGGGAAGAATTATCTCTTCTTTCACTCATGGTTAATATGGACCAATGAGGATGTTAAAGATGAGGCTCTGCGGTACGTACTCCAGAGAAAATATATGGGTTTGATAAGAGATTACCTATAGGGATGGTAATTGATTTATCCCTAGGGGTTACCGGCGAGTAGGGTAATATTCGGTGGTAGCCGTAGTAAAGTTGGCTGGTAGCATACGTTTTCAGCGCTGTAAGCAGGCTGTAACTAGGCGGTCAGTAGAGTAGTGACCGAATAGTGTATATCCAAATGTAACATCATGACAGCCGGAACAACCCGCTGGTTGTCTTCCATACGGTACATCGCGGCCCCAAACGTTGCCTTGATTGGGAGCCAAGATGGAGAGCGGCGGAGGGCGATACAGAGAGGACGGTGGCCCCCCGATAAAACGGGTCGAACGCATTGCACCTAGGCATACTACCTAGTCTAGTAAGCCTTTTGAGAGTATCATGGGTGTCAAGAATGGTTTCAATTCGGCTTCTTCACTGGGAGGCCAAGTTGCCAATATTGCAGGGTTGCAAGTAACGACACAGGCTACAGCCGACTGGCTCGCTTCGCAAATGCAATATTATTACGCTACTCTTTATGGATTATCGATCGTGTTGTGAAACTGACGCACGTGTGGTGTAAATAAATGTTTCTAGATGAATGCAGCGATGGCGTAGAATCTGACTAGGTTTATGATTGGATTGCGGGAGGTGGTTTGGTATATTGATTTGAGAAGTGTGGAAGATGCCTGGTTGGGTACCCAATGTACATGGGGAAGGGGCGCAGGAACATCGATTGGTTGGAAATGCGCAAGACCCATCCTCTAGATACATACTAGACTACCTTAGGTGCCTGCTGTGGCGTGGAAAAGTGGCTAGTGGTGGCTGAGTGTCGGGGGGAAATGGTAGATTAACTAGGGGTCAGACCCCTGGTCTGACCCATAACTTACCTTCCTACACCTAATTCTAGCAGATTGACCACTCAAGAGATCTCTGTTTAGTGCTATCACTGCCTAGGTACATGGATATGTAGGCTGGAGGGCAATCTTGTAGGTAGAGGCTTCCTGTAAGACGCCGCACCCCGCTTAACAAACTTCGAACGTGGATTATTGACTTTAGATAAATTCGACAGCAGTAAGTAGGGTAGGTATCTGTACAGAATTTAGGTAGTGTTAGATTAGATCGATTTAATATTTCGGCGGAAATACTGTTAGGAACTGACCTACATTGAGATTTCTACATAGGAGGTAGGTACTCACCTAGGCTATTGCGTAAATGTACATCTGTCTAAGAGATATGTAATAGGTCTCTCAGGGTAGAGGTACCTAACCCCGCTAACTTTATAACAGGCCCCCCAACGGCCTGGGGTTTTCGTGACGGACCGTTTTTCTCAAGTTCCCTGCTCTATTTCTATTCCTAGCAACGTCAGGTCACTCAGCTGGGTCGCTCAGTTGATTTACTTTGAATATCTAAGTGGCTTTAGAAATTGCCTCTCCCGCCGTCGTGGAGTTGCCTTCGGCTCTAAAACTCGTAAATCACACTATATTCCCCGCTTCACAAGGTAAGCGCCAATAGCACGATCATGAGGTGGCTGCTGTAACCGCCAACCAAATCCTTCGGCATTGAGATAAATCCAAACCACCATTTCTGACCAGCTAGGCGTAACAAGTTGGGAATTAGAGCTAATAAAGGCGGCAGGAAACATGACGACAACAAATGGCGCCGACTTTACAGGGGGGAGCCTACCAAGTCCTCCTTTTATCTCCGTACCAGGTCTCCCTAACTTCAGAGATGCCGGAGGCTATGAGGTGATATCTGATTCGCCTGATACGCCCGTCGCCGGGGGGAAGCGAATCGTCAAGATGGTTAGACGAGGAATCCTATTTCGGTCGTCAGAGGTTGGTATCCTGGTCTTCTTTCCCGTAGTTCAACCTGTCTCGGAAGAAGGGTCGCCTAGTCGGGCACTGTGTACTGTTGCTCTTTAGTTTCTGTCCCCTTACTTTTTTTGATTGATAAACGTAAACGGCAAATATTAACACCTTAGCCCTGAGCAGCCCTCTAGGCTAACAGATGCTGGGGCTACACAATTAAGCGAACAGCTTGAGATTAAATTAGTCTACGATCTGCGTTCCGCCGTCGAGATCGCGCGGAGTCTCGATTCCGGTCGCGGATTCCCCCTTCGTGAATGGGAAGGATCTGAGCGCAAATTCGTCCCCGTCTTCTTGGACCAAGATTACTCGCCAGAAGCGTTAGCTCTCCGTTACAAGAATTATGCTTCAGAGAGCAGTGAGGTGAGCTATTTCTCTACTTCGCAGCGCGTAAGAACTTCATTACTGCAGATCTCTTGCTCCCGCTATAAATTGATGCACCATCCCCCCTTCCATAACCGGTGGAAGTTTCAAGATGTTGCAAGGGCACGACCTCGTCTGGCGTTAATTTTAGGAATGATGTTGACAGAGGCACGAGACTTTCCGTTGGTGCGTCGTGCTAATGTACGGTACTTTCTGTGCCTTCCACGAGCGTGAGTTGTAAAAGCTGCAAATGAAACCGTTCCATTTACGATTATCTCAGATCTAAATCGCCAACGGGCGGCAAGGTAATCATTGGATATGAAAAACTTTCTGAGAGAGAAACAGTTGTCTGGTAGCAAGTAGGGCCGATATGAAATGTTCTGGCCCAAAGCTGTTGCGTGATCTGGATCTATTCTAGCTCTTCGGGCTCCCCGATTACGTGCATCCAAGTTGTGGGTTCTGGATGAACGTTGCAAGGCATTACAAGGTACATGTCAGAATTGCATACCTTGATGTCCAGTGACATCATGTTAGATACCAGGTCGCATCTCGTTTTCTTTTTCTGTCCCACAAGCCTCAGCCTTGGCCTCTCTCAGCTCTTCTCAAAACACTTCAAAGGCTGTGGTGCTTCAGCTCGCCCTTCGTAAGCCGATCTGCACATACAAGCCTCGCTTGCATATTACACTGCATATTCTTTTCTTTCTTTTACTAAGTCGACTGAGCCCAAATGCTAATTGAGGCGCCAGGGCTTCGTTGAAGCATACAAGGATATACTCAGTGCTGCTACAGACCCAGCCAATGACTTTCAGCCTTTCAAGACAATTTTAGGTCACCTAGCTGCAGTCCCCGTTGCTTCTTCCCCGCCGGTTCCATCACCCTGTCTTGTCCATTGCACAGCAGGCAAGGACCGCACTGGCGTTGTTGTTGCACTGGCGCTAAGTTTATGTGGTGTGCCGGATGAGGCAGTCATCCACGAATACAAGTGAGTAAATTCTGCTGGCTCACTATGGATTGTAACACGCTTGTCGGAATGCCTCCGCACAAGTGGCCGAGGCTGTACAAAAAAAAAAGGCTAACCAATGTATCTTCCCGCGCATAAGTCTAACGGAAATTGGGCTGCGCTCTCGCCTCGACGAGCTTGTAAAACACGTCTCAAGCAACCCAAAGATCGGCATCGATGTCGAGGGCGCAAAACGGATGATTGGGGCAAGGTACGTTCTTTTCCATATCTGTATCAGACCCTGCCCTCTCTGCTTCCACATCCGTCATTGCTCTCTTGTCGGGATCCTTTATTTCGATCCTCGCTTTCCTCGTATATGCAGCTCCACAACCAAACTGTGAGTTTCGGCTTATTGGGGGCGGTCCGAAAGAGCCAAGTACTGGGAGCAGCGCGGCCCAGCTAGAAAGTTTGAACAGGGCCAATCCTTGATTTGGGGTCCGTCGAGTAAGATAGCTACAGATCCGGCGAAAGGAAGGCAAATATGAAATGGGGGAAAGGACTTCGACTCCGCATATGGCCGTATTACTCACATCGCACTGGTCGATGTCGGCACGCCCTGGTCCCCTGCCTTTATGTTAGGTAGCCTCTTGGCGGGGCCAAACGCCGCTGATACGCTATAGTCGATGAGCTATGGGATGAACCACGATGGGCTGTGTTGAGAAATGCCGCTGCGGTCGCCCCTACCTAATAAACGCTATTTCGTTTGATTAGGACTTCTCTTCTCTTCACTATGCTAAACTAAGAACACGAAAACTTAGCTAATCATGCCGTGTTCTAGGAAAGAGGCGATGCTGGGCACATTGGCCTGGATCCGGGCGCAGTACGGTTCTGTCGAGCAATGCGTTCTTGACCTCGGCATCCTCACACCTGAAGGCATAACCCAGCTGAGGAAAAACTTGGTTGTGGAAGCGGATGAAGATGAAGTGGTCCGGTGGTAGCAGTATGCGAAGTTTCTGGTCAAACACGAATAGACAATATGACGATATCAGAGACTGTGACGATGGATTGAACGGGTATATATATATCTATGCGTGTTATACGCATCAGGCTCAAGATACAAGGATAGATACAAGACGTCTATACATAAAGGGAGTGGTCGATTGCCAACTCGCTACGTCTAACTTTGCGCTAGAGTACCATGTAGGCGTCCACTTTCATAGGCCAAGACTGCAATGCATTGCAAGCACGCCTCTATTGATGCTCATTTCAGAACATCATAATACACTGTTGATACAACACCATGATCCACCAGTACCGCTTATTAAATACTGGATCACGGTACTGAAGTAGGGATCTTGATTTGGTGGCCCTTAGACCTATCATCGTGCGGCGTACCGTACCGCCAGCCCACAGCACTGCGGGATTTGCCCTTTAGGCCGACATTCTCCGAGTTGAACTGCTTAAACCGGAATTCGAAGCGCTCGGTATTAACACGAGTCGTCTTCTTCTCTTCATAGACGGCCTTCGCTACCTGCCTCTCGGCAGCTCTGCGCTCACTCTCCATTACGGCTTGCTTGAAGCGCTCGGACGCGTCCCAGGGCGGGCGTCCTTGCTCAATTTCCCTCTCCATCTCTATGAGTTCAGGGTGTGGCACCCGCTTATCTGGAGAGAGTAATGTGGGGTGGAAGGCCTTGGCGGCATCTTCTCTTGTGAAGTGCCGTGACTCGGAAGTCGGCCAGAAGATCTGCTGCATTGTGTAGGGATGTACGTGGAGCTCGTTAATAGGCTCAAACGGTGGGTTAGACTGGCTGGGATTGATATGATGCGTAGGAAGCATTGACAATACAGCTCTAGAATAGGGCTTTGCCAGTGGTATTTCCTGTTTCGAGAGAAAGCGAGTATTAGTCAAGGAATGCCCAGACAAGTATTTCCCATCAAGACAGAGACGAATGTCGGTAATTGATATCAGAGAGGCTCGCAACAGCAGTTTGTAACCATGTAGATGTCTTCAAGACTTATCGAATTTGGTGTGTTGAAATCATCATATGAGAACCAAGGGTGGAATGGATGAGGGAAAAAAGGGGGGGCATATTCAGCTTGCCTTTGCTATCCAATCCTTTTCGACCTCCTTCAACCGCACAATGGCGGCGACCCTGCGAATATCAACGCCAAACTCAGCCGACACGGCCTTGATTGTCTCGCCATCACGCATGATCTTCTCCCATATCAATTCACGCGACCTCTCATCGAGGACCTTGGCGCTCTTGAAATACGGGTTCAGTGGGAACGGCTTGTCGGTGGTCTCCTCTTTTCTCCGTGTCAGGTATTGAGGACTATTACCGGTGTGCCTGCGATAGACATGCCCTTCACCCCGTTCCCATTCCCGGAACAGACGACGGGCTTTGCTGAATTTTGGCCTGCTCGCCGTGGTCGAGAAGCTCGCGGCGGCGGGCACCTGCAACGGCTGTGCTGCGTGGCGCGCCGTGCCCGCACTCGTCCTTATTGTTGAGGAGACGGCCCCCGGCGACGTTGGTAGTAGTGGTGGCATTGGAACACCTCTCAACCCCGCGAGGGTTAGAAAAAAAAATTGAAAGGATGTTTGGAAATTTTGGTCTGGGTTATGATTTATTTCAATCGGAAGCTCGCACGGAAGCTAGCTTGGAAAATTGGTGTCGGCTTTCGGATTAATGATTTGTCGTTTCGCTAATAGTGGAGCCAAACAGCTGGATGGGTCCGAAGAGGACCCAGTAACTTTGATGACTTGGCTGGCCTGGCTGGGCCAGCTTAGTCAGTACCTAAGGTTTCCTCGTCAGGTAGAGCTCAGGTAATGCCCCCCATTAGTCCCATTTCTGTCCCATTAGTGCTCCCACTTACATCCATACTGCTACACAATGTACATAACCGCTGATCAGACCCATAATCAAAGATCAAAGCCCGGAGTATCTATCTCGACTCTGGTACTCAGACCAAGTTTACCATCTGAGTTGAAACTCGGACCGCTTTGACTTTGTTACAGGATACTTTCTTGTTGTTCTTGTTGTCATTGTTATTGATGAGAGACGTACCGCTTCTCCTCTATCCGTAAATATTATTATTCAATTAATTTCTCTGGTTTATAGGAACAGCTTTGTCTACGCTACCTGGTACAAGCAGACATGCATAGTGTAAACTGTCAAAGTGGCGGTTTACCACCGTAACATCAGCCTGCACGTCGGTCCTCTCTAACAGGGATGGTATTTTATCACCTCCACACCAACTTGGTTTTACGGTACCTACAGTAGGTAGGTAGTCGAAGAAAACCGACAGCTCCGAATATGTGCGGTGCGATGTTGCCACCTACCTACAACCCCTGTTAGACGGGCTCGTTGTGGCTGCTACTATACCTGAGGTAGGCAAGTATACCTTACCTCTTGGGATTGTCTGCAGCGTACAGGACTGCCCAAAGGTGGTGTAGGAGGTGTACATAGTAGGTAGTGATCACGATCTGCCATGCATCTACCATCTACCTAGGTATGGTCCGTCTTACAGACGGAGAGATTAACGCAAGTCCCAACCAACAGGGTGTAACCCAAGCTCTGACCCAGGTTCGCCCCATTCAAACCCCGGTCATGTTGTGCACCACACATCTGTAATCTGTCTGTACTTCCCTACCTAGGTGCACTTAGAGGCATGCCTACCTGGCTAGCACGCCGTACCTAACTGATTAGAGCTCGTCTTTTATGATTCAACTGTAAGAGATGCTACACTGCATACACACACATCCTGAGCTATGTGGTAGTATGCTGTATCTACTTACTTATCTTAGATACAGTAGCAGTGATTGTATTGGTTGAACTAGATGGGATGGGTGCAGGCACATGTCCCTCCCTCCTGTCGGTATTCGATGGCGCGTTTTGTTGAGAACGTATAGCTTTCATCAATATATCTGTCTTATTTATCCTCCTGCAACATACTATATATCATACCATACCATTATGGACCTACCTACCTACCCATATACATAGCTATATTCTTCAAATCAAAGAATCGACTCATTCATTCCTCATCACCTTGTTAAATCACGGAACCCTCCTAGTATAGCCTTCGCGGAGAAAGACAGAAAAAGAAGAAGAAACTAATCAACAAGGGATACGATCTACTATGGTTGAACCGACGACTTCACGCCCATGATAAAGCAAGAGGAGCTTTCAGAGGTTGCTATGAGCTGGATACAGCACCGGCACCAACACCCGAAATGGGCAATCTGAAGGCGCGGATTAAAGCCACGCTTCTACGAAGAGACAGCAGACGACTGTCCCCGTCACCCAGTAAGAACAGCTTCGGACAAGATTATACTTCAAGTGCAAGCACACACACCCAGCTAGGACACGATGCCTCAGATGAGTGCAGTGACTACAGGCTCCGTGGAAGCAGCAGGAGCTTAAGCTTGAGCTTGAGCTTGAGCCAAGACCGAGCCACCAGCAAAAGCGGGAGCAGCCTCAGCCACGACAATTCGCAGACACATGCACATGCACATACTCGCACTCCTGATGCTAATACCTCGGGTCATATAGACAAATCGCGGAATGATAAATCGGGCCAAGTGCAAGTTCAAGTCCATCGCACCAACGACGGCGATGGTGATGGTGATGGTTATTCCCGAGCAGTCAGTCCCGACAGGCCAGTTCCGGGTCCCGATCCAGATCCAGGACAAGCTCGTGTTAAGACAGGCGCCAAAATCGCTCCACCATCGCTACCAGCCGGTCCCGATCCAGCAGCTACAGCTCTCAACTCTAAGTCTAACGCTACGGCCGACTTAGGCAATGATCTGCACAATCTTGTACTCAATTCACCTTCCTCCCGCATTGGCTCCGCGACAATGCCAACGGCTCCCACTCACGCCGCTTCTCCCGCCAACAACACCACCACCACCGCCGCCTCCGCCACAGTAACCAACACTACCACCAACACCGCTGCTGCTACTGCTAGGGGCACCGCCATTATCGCCGACACTAGTGCTGTTACTGTGATTCCAAGCATTCACGAACATCCCGCAACTCCTTCCACGTTACCATCAACCAACCCCGATTTCGAGGCTACCTCATCCGAACTTCCACCCGCTACCTTCATCGACGCCGAGTACACGAGTGACGACGTCGTCAGTCCTACCGATGATAATATCTATAGCCCCTCTATCCTAACCCCGCTTACATCCTCCCCGCTAAGACCTCCACTATCACCAGCCTTCTCCCGTCCCCTCGGGCCACTGAGAAGACAGAGCATATTGCCGCCGCATCAGACCGACCTTGTCAGGGCCCTTCTCAATGGCCATACGAACGACCTTGAACTAGATCCCGTCGACTTCGATCAACAACCTCTCTTACCCGGCATGGTCACGACAAAGATCTGGGTCAAACGACCCTTGGCATCGGCTACGCTAATCACTATAAATGAATATGACCTCGTTGATGACGTTCGCGAGCAGATTCTCCGCAAATATGCCAACTCTCTAGGTCGACAATACGATGCCCCCGACCTAACCCTGCGAATATGTAATCGGGAACAGCAGACAAGCAGAATCCTGCAGCCCGACGAACCCATAGCCAAAGTTATTGACTCGTACTATCCGAACAGTCAGACTGTCGACGATGCTTTGCTCATTGACATACCCTCGCGCAGGACCCCAAAAGCGTCACCGAACCCGAGATTCTACGCTGACGACCGACCTCACGAGTCTGGAACCGACTACTTCCCGCCTTACCCACCTACGTCACATTCTCACCATGCCGTTACAGCAGCGCTTGTAACCGGACAACATACCCTTCATTTCCCTCCCTCCATGAGCATCGTAAGCGGAAACCAGCTCCCACCAATGCCCTCCCCGGGTGGTAGCAGGCGACTAGCCATCAACCGCCCCAGCGTACAAAGAATGCACACTGCGTCGCCCGTCACCACGGTCGCCAGTATCCATACCCCCCAAGCAGGGACCGCATCCACCGGTACGCACAAGTACCCCAGACCAGTGCGCTCAAGGACTCATTCAGGTGCATCTTCAGACCAATCCAATCATCCCCCCGCAGCTCCCCCGATCCCCACCCCTCCCCCCATCGAACGGACAGCTACTCCCCCTCCACGCGTATCGTCCCCCCGACCTTCCGTCCGGACGACGAAAAAGAAAAAAGCCATCGATACCCCATCACTGCCCAACCTATTAGACACCGCTGTGCCACCCATCAACATCCTCATTGTCGAAGACAACATGATCAATCTTCGCCTGCTAGAGGCTTTTGTCAAGCGATTAAAGGTCCGCTGGCAGACGGCCGTAAATGGGAGAGAAGCCGTCGACAAGTGGCGCGCCGGTGGCTTCCACTTGGTACTTATGGATATTCAGCTCCCCATCATGAACGGCCTCGAAGCTACGCGTGAGATCCGCAGGATTGAGAAAGTCAACTCAATCGGTGTATTCTCTTCATCCGCTAGCAGCCCGCCAGATGAAGTGCTACCTGAGCCTGCAGAGGAGGACAGGCTTGCGAATACCGAGATGTTCAAGAGTCCTGTCATTATCGTCGCGCTAACAGCGAGCTCGTTACAGAGCGACCGACACGAGGCCTTGGCAGCCGGGTGCAACGACTTTCTAACTAAAGTAAGTCTTTGTCAGATTGGCTTTCGTTTGATATATACATCCTTTTTTTGGAACTGGCATGCTGACCAAATCGGGTTAGCCCGTTAATTTCGACTGGTTACAGCGGAAGGTCAAAGAATGGGGCTGCATGCAAGCCTTGATCGACTTCGACGGCTGGCGAAAGTGGAAAGACTTCTCACAGAAAACACAGGAAAATGAAGCGGCGAAGAAATCGGCTGCCGCCAGTAAGGCTAAGCCGGTTAAGAATAAGAACCGATTATCTATGGCAACTGCAGCCTAATCCCTATAGGAAAACGCTACTATAAATGTCTGATACCCCCAACATCCTTAGGGTGTGCCAGTTGTCTTGAGTTATTCCCTCTCGTCACAGACCTGCGATGAAGACGGTAAAGATGTCATTCCCTATCCGATATAGAAGAAAACCCAAATACTCGGGGGAGCTTGTCAGCACTTATCATCATGCCGACTAAGCTTTTAACGTGCCACATTCAAGCTACGGCCCCTTCACAAGGGTCAGCTTTTTCATTTATTACGTTCAAAAACGGACCATGCAACAATACTCATGATATGATTTTTCAGGAGCGGACCAGCGAGGTTTTGGGGGTTTGGAATTAATTGGGATTACAGGGGCTTGGTACATGAAACCCAAAACTAAACCATCAACGGGGGAAGGGTTCAAATGGCGGGATTCCATGACGAATGACACGTCAAATGTTAGTTTAAACCCAAGGATAAGGTCGAAGGTAGACTCCATTAATGCAACAGGAGCAAGTGTGTGTGTGTATACACTAAGGCGTTGAGATAACGAGGAAAACATAAATGTCACGGCTGTGCCGGCGGTAAGGGGGGAGAGTAATACGATGAATGCGAAAACCTTGGAATTGCAAGAGCTTGTGAAATCGAATCTCACGCTTGAGGCAAAAATCTTGATGACTCTTGTGATATAAATTGTTGATTGTTTGGTGCTTGCGTTTGTCTAAAGTTAGTAGGAGATAACATACCCTGTAGATGCCTTTTTGATTGAACGTCGGTGCGGGGTGCCGCAGCACTACATCACAGACCCCTCTAGGGGTACTAGGGATGTGGCAAGCTCTATCTAGTTACATTAGATTACAGTCGGAAATATATTACTCGAGTCTCTCCATATCGGTATCTCCTCTTCTTCCGTTATTACTAGGTATGATGCCAGATCATGCCTTCGTGGGCTTAACACTCCGGTGCTCGTGGTTACTACGACCCGATCCTCCAAGCTGAAGGCATTGGGTCTTCTGTCTAGTTGCTGTCTTCAGCCATGTCTAGAGGGTCTGGCCTCTGCTGTTTCCTTGTGGTTCTGTCTGTGTGCCTGCCGGGGTAGGCTCTTAGCGGTGCTACTTTCGTGGTTATTTGGTGTTTTGTATCTTCCGTATGTTTTCAGTGCTTTTGCTTTGTGGGTATTAACAGATGATTGCTTCCGGACTTCGGTTCCTGGCGAAAAGAAATTGGTAAAAGGTAGGAAAAATCAAAGCCTTAGTTCCTTAAGGCTTGAGGGGTTGCTATTTTCAGCTCCTCTTCGCTGTCTTCCTCTTCTATAGAGGGATGATAAGCCACTCTTGAAACGGTAGGTGAATCTTCCCTTGTAACTAACAGGCTATCGCACATCGGATCTTCAATCTCTCGTGTGTTAACGGCCATTACCAGATGTTTGTATTTTTGCCTTAACTACCCATGCCGGCTCGCGAGATCTGGGGACCACGCAATGTTCAAATTCAAAGGATATGCGTTTCAATCGGCCTTCGACGTCGATCATGTCAGTTTCTTTCCAATCCAACTGTCACGGACGTCCAAGGCTTCTCTTCCACGCCTTTCTGCCTTCATCACAGATATCTATTGCTGTACGCCTCTGGCCATATGGTATAGAATAAATCAGCGGTTTGTGCCCCGTTATACCGGCCGGGGACCAGAAGGTACAGAGTATCCTGTCGTCCCCGAACTAGGGTGATGACTGTTTCGTCTGACAAGCATATATTAGCAGAATCAAGTCTAGCTGGGGGGTATATACTGCAAAAAGAGAATCCGATCTCGAAGAACAAGTCTATATTCACGAAGACCATTCTCTCAAGTCCTATACTAAGCTGGGGGGTGAAGAAATTGAAGGAAAATCTATTGAGCCGGCGTTCATAGCAGCTCAAACATCCGTAGTAGTCTGTTTCGATAGATATATAGAACCTTTTCAGTTTCGGTTTGTTCAGCTTGAACCACCTGGCCGGAATCCTCAGAGACAACGGGCCGCATCCAGGGATCCACGGATAAATGTCCGAATCCCGGCACCTTAGTGGAATCGCTAGATACTCGTTACCGATTTCTGCCTTGATATAGCTGTCCGTCATGCATATGTAGCAATCACGCCTAGCATCAACCCGCAGGAGCGGTAACTCTACATGGAGACCATATGGCGTTACGGTCCAAACGAATCGCGATGTTTCAGTCCAAGGATAGGTCATTCCCCTCTCAAGGTGAAGCCCTCTGAACCCCTGAAACAGGGCTGGCGTCGGTGCGAGGACACTGGGACGAAGGCCCGCTGTCATTTTCATGATATCTGAACCGCCCATTCTATACCCCCAAAGCAATATGGTCGGGTCGGAGTGTTTCTTAAGAAATTCCTCTTGCAATCTTAAGAATGCCCTTTCGTCTTCCCCATATAAAAGAGGCATGTTAACATCCAGTAGGCCGAGTAAGCAGTATGCCATATCCTCTATTCTAGTCGTTTGCCGTCCTGATACCCATGAAAGTTTCGTAGCAACGGGCATATCGGGACGATATTCCGCATATTTCGCCCAAGTTTCAATTCCAGTAATGCCCCCAATCAAGAGGGCTGCCCAAGAACCGTATTTCAGACTCTGTTCCTGGCGTCGGTCGAAGTAGATTATCTCCGTCCATGTTGTGTCAAAGAATTCGAGCCGAGGCGGGGCAATGAGTTCTTGCAAAGTCCATCCACGTGTAAACCACCTGCCTTTTGAGAAGGCGGAGTTTCGCTCACATGGATCCTCTCTCGAAGGGACGTCTACAAGGTAGACGTAGCAGACCTGCGCCTCTTTGTACCATCTGAACATGGAATTGATGGCCTCGGACAACTCGGCGCTACTTCTCTTGTCAATACAGCATGTGTCAACCCACACAAACTCAAAGTCATCCCGAATTGCTTGCTGACAGCATCCTTCGATCTTCGCGTAGCCTAGTTTGTCCTTATGCTTTTTATCTGATAGGTCTTGGAATAAGACTTCATCCTCACCCCAGGTATGTGAGAGTATTGCATATTGCGGTATTCCGTCCCCGATAAACTCTTGGAGCTGCCTGGTGTGTACATTAAGTAGGTGCATTATATGAGGAGAACGTTCCTATGCGGTTTTAGAAAAGGTGACGGAGCGCGCCGCACCGGAGCTCCAAGGCTAGAAGCTTGGGAATTATTGTATGGTGTCTTTGGGCGTTGCTGTTCATGATGGGACGGGAGCTAGGAAGGCGAGAGAGACGGTCGGCAGCAAACAGACAACCACATATTTACAGATCTGGGTGGCGCAGCTAGGACTTTGGAGTCCTCTACTAATATTCCCTACTGTAAATGCTGTCAGCACGCTGAAAATCTTCTAAACGCAATAGGTACTAGCCAGCCCATTGCCAAGAACCCAAGGGTCCCTCGCCTGGTTCAATACTGCCCAAGTAGGGATCGTTCTGATCCTTTTTCTTGTTGAAATTACGAAGTGGTAGTTTATTTATACTTTAATAACGTTAACTTGGACATTTGTTAGTTACCTAGGTACTTTAGTGCAGGTGCGGTAGGGCGTACCTGCCTCAATGCTACATATGTCAAATCGCATATTACCTATTGAAGACAATGATTATAACTACGTGCCCAGCTATCTGCTTAGGTGCCTAAGGTACCTACCTACATGGGTAATTGGGGGGTTATCGAAATGAAACCCCAAACCAGGGACTCTTCTGTATAGAATGGTAAGAGATAGGCAAGTTACTGTATATCTACACCTTTAGACGTCGACTCCGAGACCGATCACGTGTGTTGGGTCATCTTGCTTCGACCCATTAAGTAAGATAACACCTACAGCCATCGGTCTGTATATAATATGAGTACTGTGAATGAGGTGAATAGATAGTTTGAGCAAACAAATACGACTCAGAAAATTGTTTAGTGGGTATCACTGTAAAAATGCGAATGGATAGCCGTTAGTGACCTTCAATTATCACGCAACTCTAGAGTGAAGTTAGGTTACTAGTAGATCACCGGTAGGTAGAATTATCTGAGTTAGGACTTAACCGCATGGTATCTTAAACCTCCCCCAAGTACGGCGCACTATAGCTGAATAAACGTTGGATATTGATGTCATAAGATTCTTCTTGAATGGGTAGCCATTGTTTGAATTGTGTATTGTCTAGACTAGTATTAGGTACTTGGGTATCGTTGGTCCGTCCCGCATAACAGAAAAGCGGCTAGTTGCTGTTAGCATTGTTACTATTTATTATGAGAATAGGGGAAGTCTTGTAAGGGCATTGGAAATTAATTATGACTTCTACTGTCGCTTCTTTATTCTTGGTGACTTGGATAGACAACCCGTGAATTCTTGTGATTCTGGTGTGATTAGCAACCCATAGATGTAATGAGACTATCGTGATGGTGTCTAATAGAGATAGACGGCCAAGGTCTGGTAAGACTCGATTCAGGAGGGTATAATGATATTCAGGGCACTTGAGCATATATTTTCTTATTAACTACAAGTTGGATAAGCTGTAGAAATATTTCGTAGCCTTTGTACCTCCCCCTTTGCCAGTTAGCCATCTACCCGGTCTCTTCCTTCACTTTTAATGTTCGTAGCATTTAATTGGGGTTGTCCTTGGGAAACGTCTCTTCATTCAAGTCAAGCCATCGGCTACATGTACCTACGCCTGTGCTGCTGTCCAATTTTTGCCCACTAATTAGGCGACTGGAAGCTGTAGGTACCCCAAGGTCCTCGGAGGAGGAAGCCCAAGTACCTGGGTATGTACCCCCTTGAGGGTGTATTCAATAATATCTTCAAAGTGTTGGCTGTCATCAACCTCTCAACCATACCCAGCCCTTCTCCTTCTTTCCCTCCCTCCCTTCTACTTTTTCTAACCTGTTCCATCTTCTAGGCCGTTTTGATAGCTTAATCAAATTATTGCCACTTACCTCTTGACAACCGCGTCACCTTCCTCCTCGGTGGCTTCCTATTTGCCTTCCACGGCCCGAGAGTAGCCTTGGTCCCAAAACCTCATTCAGGTATGTTCAGAAATCCTTGTGGATAACTTTACAGGCTATCTCACACTTGATTCCATTCCGAACCCCGTTAGTATGGAATGTTTGCCTCGACAGATCGTCCCCCCCTGCCTTCTCATCACGCTTCCGTCTCCCCCCCACTGCCGCTTCTAAGACTTGGTATGTGCACACATTAACCAAACGTGCTTGGTCTTATTAGACAAGTTCAAAGCCCGACAGACTAAGGTGGTATTCCTTTTCCATCTTGGATTCGCAAAACTCCCGTTTTCGATGCTCGTCACTTGTTGTTCAAGTATTTCCCTTCCCACCTAAAACCCAAATCTTCACTTCTTCGTCCCACGTATCACCTTAAACCTCTCCCGACTCCCACGCCATAAGCCACAATCTAAATATCTACTCCCTCACGTTGTTCTTTACTCACATAACTCCTTTAGAAAATTGACACCTGTTCTATCCTTCCTGTAAGCACACCTTTTATCACCAACACCCGAATGTTCTCTTCTCAATGCCACGTCGACCGCCTCGGTATTCTTCTTTCCCACATGCCATCACTATTACCAACTCTCTCAGCCATCTACTAGCACTGCTACATTATACTCACTACCTCGCCATATCGTTGTCAACTTAGGAATGGCCCCCGTATCTACTGTTCTGCAGCCTTTCTTTTCGTCCCTACCCCGTTCTTTCCCTCTGTTCGATCATGGTCTAGTTCATTTTAAGTCATGTTTGACCAATATTCATGTCCTTCTGACGGGTTTATACGTACCGTCATTCTCCCTCCACCAATACTTTGATCCTGTACTCTTGAAAACGATGGCAGCTTCTTGAATTTTACTTCGGTTTGAGAGAGTAGAGCTAACTATCTTTCAACTTCAGTTCTACAAGTAACAATCTGCTTTAGGCGTTCTTTGACCGTGTCATACCTCCCCATATTGACGGCATATTCTGCTGTAACCACAAGTAAGTAGCTTTTATTCTCACCTTCCTCAGTTGACTTGAGGGTGACGTCTCGTTGTTCTTCTATTCTCATTCTTCCACTTTCTTACCACTCCCTTGCGTTCACCTTTCAGGGAGGATCTCGGAATATAGGAAGACAAAAAGTTCTCGTTCCTTGCTTTATCGTATTTACACACTAACAATACATGCAGCATTTTCGGTTATGTAAATTTCCCCTAAATTGAATTTCTTTAACTTGGAACTCACCACTTCTGTTACAGTCACAGGAGCTCCTCCACCTACCTCAACAATATGTCTCTGCGGGGTGGTCAGCCCCCGGCTGTACCCTACATGTCCATTGCACAATCGAACCGGTGGAACAGACAGCCTATCAAAACTGGATCGTCCGACTATGATGATACTGTTGGGGGTGGAGTGTCCCTCACTGCTGTTAGTGACCGTGACGACAACACTCGGGTTTATTCTCATCCTTGTAACTCTGAGTCCAACTCGAACGATAATGTTGAGAAACCTGCTACGCCATCTAGTAATTTGAATGGCAATGCAAAGATCTTCACACCGAGTGCGCATGCCGAAGCTGCGACTAAAACAGCCAACAATGAGGTTCCCTCAACATCTTCTCCCGGTGTTACTAGCTCCACATCTCAACCCGCCACTGCCAAGCTAGTAGACCCTGTTACAGGTGAAGTCGACGAGGAAGTCATCGTATGTTAACGCCTGAAACTTGTTTATCAGAAATATTATTTTACTCGCATCAAAATGTTTTCTTTATCAGGAAGGGTAAGGTGGACTGACTAAAACAATTACAATCTGCAGGGTGCGGCCCATATTCTTATGGACATATATTACAGTCAACAACGTACCCGTTCCGCTACCGTGTCGGCACATGAGCAAGTAACTGACTACAATACTCATAATAACCATGGCTACGGAAGTTCCACAGCTCATTCCTCGCCCATCAAGTATGTGGCCCGGGATCACAAAACTATTGAAGAGACCTCCACGAATGGTGCTGAGCAACAAGATTTCAGCGACACCCAGGAGCAGAACAATGATAACACGCCATCTGAAGGCCGAAGCTCGACTACACTAACTGAAAGTGGTCCCGCCTTACAATTCATTGCTAACTCTGCCGAGGATAGTAAACAATACCAGTTCGCACATCAGCCCGCATCTACTATAAGCAACATTTCGCATCACCAACATGTTCAGATCTACCCCCAGATCACGCCTGCTGCTAACTATAGCACCAACAATATGCTGGGAATGGCTAGCGAGCCACATGCCAACGGTGGCGCCCTCGTTACATACAACCATGCCATTGGAGGTCAACAGCCCAGCGGCGTCGGTTACGATAGAAAAGCACCTCCTTTCACGCCCGCTACTACTCTAAATGCTGGGGTCGTTAACTATACGCAAGGAGGTGATATGCAAGTAAGCCTGGCTAGATCTAGCACAGATTATCAGAAACAGGAACTTGCCAATCATGGCGCCCCTGTCATGGAAAATACCCAAGTCTCACATCCTGGGCTCAGTCCTGGTCATCAACACCACCAGAATAACGGACTTGCCAATGGCAATCCCATCACCATGAATACTATGCGGGTTGTGCCTATCCCGCAGGGAAATAATTCGCAGCTGCACCAAGCCTATGGTTCTCCTAACGGCAACACATTCAACCAGCAGGCTCAGATGCAAGGTCAAGCCCACGGCCATCCTGGTTACACATACTATCAACCGCACTCTCCTAGTACCTATGCTATTAGTTACCAAGCGCACCAGGAGCAGGCCCATGAGAACTCAATGCAGTATGGAAACGGACACCAAAGTGACCGCCTCTATCATCAACAAGATAAGAACTACACTCCTACGACCCGCGGTTACCTACCGCCTCAGCATCCAGGCATGGGTGGCGGAATGCCTAATATCTCTGTCAATGGAAATTCTTACCAAGGATTCAAGGCACAGGACGGTTCATCTGCCGTGGTCCGTGGTTACGCGTACGGTCTGTCTCGCAGCGTTTCGGACAGCTCTATATCACAGCAGTACTCTAACGGACAGCCCAATACTTCCGTAGCCTTAGTCCACGTCGACCGTGAGCCTATCAAGAATCAACCTACCGTCGGCCCCATGGACTTCGAGATACCCACCAAGGAAATTATGGCTAATCGTTCTGAGATGCTGCAAGCTCTTACCGAGAATGGAAAGCCCAGTCTTCAGGATCTATTTGACCCGAAGTTTCTTCCGTTTATTGAGACTTATAAATACTCCTATCCGGCCGAGGAAAATGGAGTAATTGTTATCAAAAACGTAAGTATTCACACTAGAAACGCCTCGATTTTCTGTATTATCCTTTTCCAGTAGTTTTATTTATTGATCCATTATTGACTATGGCTGACAATACACACCATAAAACCAGATCCCGTACGAGACTACGCGTGGTGAGATCATTGCTCTCTTGGGCAAGACCTCGAAGATACTCAACGACCGTCATGAGCCCGTCCACGTTATGATGGACCGCGTTACCAGTAAGACGCAGGACGCATACTGCGAGCTCTCTAGCCTCAACGCAGCGATCGAGCTGGTTAATAAATTCAAGAAGGGCGAGGAGAATGGCCGCGCCGGAAAGATTGGCAGTCGTTCCGTCGAGATAGAGCTGTCTTCGCACACCACTTTGATGACCACTCTCTTCCCTAGCTCTAGGTATGGCGTGATTTGGATGGGCACTCGCCCGCAGATCGTGAGTGGCTCGGAGTACCCGTGGGAGAACTTCAGGGGTTTCTTCACGGAGGAGGAGATGACCCTGCTCGGCAAGCACGTTGAGAGTCCCCAGAACGTACGTTACTTCTCAAGTATTCAACGCAGTGCTAACATTGAGCCCTAGTCCCTGTACTCCAGAATTTGCCCTGAGCGACCCTACGAATGTATGATCAGCACACTTCGTAAAATGCCTTGGTACATGGCTGAATACATCACGATCAAGGAGCGCCACGCTGTCTACGAATGCTGCATGAAGATGATTGGGGCGCTAGCTGGCAAGCTTGGCCGCCGTGGCCGTGACGGTGATCGTGAGGATAAAGAGGCTAAGCGCCTTACTCCTCAACTTCTTGATCGTTTGGTGACGTCGGCTGTGCTATGTCCCGGATTCTCCGTTGTGCAGAAGCACAATATCGCCACCGTTGCCGGCCTTTCGGAGTGGAAGTGCTGCGAGTTCAATCAGCCCAGATTCCCGGATTCGTGGCGTCATCAGTGGACTTTGGCTCCCAAGGCCAACATGCCGATTGACGTTCTTGAGGTATGCCTTGGTCATCTACATAGGCCACCTCCCGTCTATTACTTGTGAGATAACCTGGTAGCTGACAGTTCGACTACTTTAGTGGTACATTTCTATCATCAGAGCCGAGACTAATCGAGTCGTCCAAAGCTTAGACGTCCATCAGAGACTGTCTCTCCAGGGTGTAATGGAGGGCCTCGATGGCTATTGGGGTTTCTTCTGGACTGAGGCTGATTTCCCCACTGGTCGGGCCTGGGATAACATGTCACTTGCGGAGTGCAGCCGACTCGAGTGGCAGGCTATCGAGCGCATCATCACTCGCGCCGTCCAGGGTGGCAGCATCCCTCCCTCGTACACGTCCGGGACCTATCATATCGACCCGGCCCCCACGAACGGTCTTTCCCGTCTCCCCTATCGAAGATACTAGACGATTTGGAAGTGGCTGCCGTTATTGACCTCTGTTGACGATCCCGGCCAATTTCCTTTTCGGATTTCATTCGACATTGCACACACTAATCTTTTTGCTCTTTGGCTTGGCTTTGCTCGCGCAGGATCACGGATTCGAGACGGTGTAATCGATACGCGATGAGAGCGTCTCGACTTGGAATGATGGAAAAGGAACGCACATTCGGATTTTTGCTCACGACATCCGAAGTTGAAAAGATTCAGGGAATAGAGGCGGATTAGACGAAATTCGGATGAATAGGACTGACTGGTTCAGTGGTTATATACCGATGGAGCTAGTCTGGCTGGATGACGGACAGTTATCTCAGGTAGATAGTTGGCTGGTCGCCCCTTGGTTTCCCGTATAATTAGGCATTGGTAGTCTAGTCTACAATGAATAATTGTAATCTTCTGCAATACTACACGGGCTGTTTTTAATGTGAAACTCAGCTGAGTATGGTGATGATGATATCTATAATTGTGGCCTCGGACTATCACACGAGTAGGAAGACATCTATGATGATACACCTGTATTCATACTTACCTAATATACTGCGTTAATAGCAGCAGGAGAATGAATGATGGGATGAAGTTGAATGGATGCTCCGCTCAGTATCCGCTATTCGCTATTCACGGGGGGAAACAGTTCACCATCGTGATTGGATACCTATTGCCATTTTTAGGATGACAGCCAATGACATACCAGGACATCAACAGCCCACTTGCCTTGTTTAGCCGACCTAAGGAGGTGCATGTGAAAGAGTGTACTTTGATGTAGCTAATGTATATATTTAGGTGCTTTCCGATCAATAGTTGTACCTGAGGTATACTTGGGTCCAATTACACCATCTTGCAGAGGTACCACCTGGGCAGTTTCCCCTCTCTAACAAGTACCTACCACCTACGCAAGCCACCGTCGATTCCATCAACCACTCCATCTTCTATGCAACCTTTCCAGTCTACGCTACCGCTACCATTACCACTGCCAGTGCCTGTGCCGGTGCAACATCTTGAAAGCCCCCGCCAATCCACGATAGCCTCAACTTCCACCTGAGTCTAAATAAGCTACGCCACCTACGTATACGTCGACTCCACAAACAGAACGACAGACCGAAGCCACACGAGTGAATCATACATTCAATTACTTGACCGCCAGTCCGGGCATTACTAGAACCGAACAAGAATATCGAGTGTAGGGGTAGCTACCCCAAAACAACCGTCAAAACGGCGTCCTCGGAGCAAGAACCCGCCGGCGGCGTCCCGCCCAAGTCGCCCACCCAGAACACCACAACCGGTGGTATCCGTGGCATGGCCAGCATGGCTCGTCCTATAATGCAGTCTATGCCTGACACGCGGCACCAGTCCTTCGACGAGATCTACGGCCCGCCCGAGAACTTCCTCGAGATCGAGGTGCGTACGTCGTGTCGCGAATAAGCATCGTGATTATCCCCCCTTCGTGAACATCACCTCTCTCTCTCGCAGGCATAATAACCCCTGCGTCATTACGAAGCGATATTACACCCTTGCGCATATTGCTTCATGCTATCTCGACCCCAGAGACCATATACCCCTGGTCACGAGCCCACGCATTTGTCTATATACCGCAGGACTAACATGATCTGCGCGTAGGTCCGCAACCCACGCACGCACGGTACGTCGCGGCACATGTATACTGATTACGAAATCGTCTGCCGGACCAATATTCCCGCTTTCAAGCTGCGTCAGAGCAGCGTGCGCCGGCGCTACAGCGACTTCGAGTATTTCCGGGACATCCTAGAGCGTGAGAGCGCGCGCGTCACCATCCCGCCCTTACCGGGCAAGGTCTTCACGAACCGCTTCTCCGACGACGTCATCGAGGGTCGGCGCGCCGGTCTCGAGAAGTTTCTCAAGATCGTCGTCGGTCACCCGCTGCTGCAGACGGGTAGTAAAGTACTCGCCGCCTTTGTACAGGGTAAGTTTTTTAGTCTTTTTCCCACTCCGGGGCTCGCTCTTTTAATACGCCTCGTGCCACTTTTTCGCTCGCAGGCTCCTTGTCTGGATGTACTTGAGCAGTCTAGAGCGCATATCACGTAATAATCTCGTTTTGTCTCCGTATGATCCGGGGATCAACTACGAAACTTTATCCTAGGGGCGGCAATCCAAGTTCAAGTGCTCGCGCATGTGCGGGATTAAGGTTTAGTTTATAGCTAACACGACTAATAGATCCTAACTGGGACCGCAATGCATGGTGACTGCGTCTATTTGACTCGTGGACATCGTCACCGGGCCGTACGCCGCGCAAGCTTCGGAAGCGCCATCTCCCCCCGCGCTATCTCGAGGCACAGCTATATGTACATCTGGAAGTGTCCGTCTCCGGTTTGAAAAAGACGAGCCGCAGCAGCACTACTATTTCTATGACTAGCTGAGTGACGGACAACGAGACGAGAACCTAGGGATGAACGTAAATATGTAAATGAGCTAATAGATCGACGGGAACGGGGCTTTGCCTGGATGAAAGCTCAGTTCACTCGATGCCAAACATTTTTATTTCTCTGCCCTGCAAATTTGGGAAAAGCGATATTTTTGGTGCGGCAAGTACGTGTTTGAATTCAAATTCATGATAAGCGTGGGGAGTCAGTCAGACAAACAGACAAACAGACGGAGACGTAGTATAGTAAAAGGAGGGTATGATATGCAATGGGAGGATATATCCAACGTGGGTACTCTGGGCCTCCGGACTCGGAGAAATGACGGCGAGCAAGTAGCATGCGCGAGAGTCGACTTGAATGACAATGATGGCGAGAGGCGAGAGGTGGGGGAATGAAGGTGGCATTTGATACCAGAAATTTATCACTTACTTTTTTTTTCCCCTCTAAATACCTACCAGGATTAGCATATTTTCTTTCCCTTGAGAGCTATTCTAGTGAGTTTGGATTGTTGCACTCTTTGTCACGAACGCTGCGGTGAATCAAATATTTGCCTATTTAGATAGGGGTGGTCGGTCACATAAGCAGGGCGCCATGTCACTGTTACTGACTACGGGAATACTTCGGATTAGGCGATGTTTTTATTTCGTTGTATTACTATACAATGTCTAGCCAGATCCCCTAGATCGCGAGCAAAAACCGCCTTTGCGATTTGGGTATACGATTACAAGATAGGACTGGGATCCCAACTATGCTATTTGGCTTTCATCATGTCTGTCTGTCTCTATCTCTGTCTATATTTACTACAAACATTGCATCTGCATATATCATGACCACCCCATCCGTCCATCATCGCTGAAACCCCAAGGTGGGTGATCCGCTCCGCTAGGTCTAAGGTCCGCCGTGTTTGGGACAAAGAAGTAGCTCGGTATATCCTACCCTATATGCCCCTATATGCGAATTCCAGACCTCCCTTTTTTTCGTTTCTTTTTTTAGCGCGACCGCTCCGCGCTGCTTATCCTGGTCCTGTCTGTCTATGCCGGATCGCCTTGTCTCGTGGAGATGCATTGATTCATTCGTGAAATAACGCCGTTTCCCCGAGCCATGTGTTTAAATATACAATCCCGGTGCGAGTGCCCCGGGGGTGGAGACTAATTTGTTGTGATACAATGATTGGCTCCGTGATTGAGCGAATTCGATAACAGTGTTGGAGAGTGTTCTTTGCGACGATCGGTCTAGACCGTCCCTTCTAGATGCGAGGATGGTAGGAGCCAGTACTCCGTCCAAGTCGTATTGTAAGAGTTGTGAGTCGTCATAATTAGTACAAAGTAGTTTGTGTGATAATACAAGGACAGATTGGCCCATGTCGTGTTACAGACTGGCGCATTTGGGTGGTGTTGGGTCGTGATGCGGCAAGCTCAGCTCTTCGCACCGAGCAACGAGAGGATACCCTCGTAGATACCGAACATGATGACGGCCGAAGGGATTGTGCGCATGAGATGGGGTGTTAGACCACCATATAGCCCGATGAAGCCCTCCTCTTTCCACACGAGCTTGAAGCACTGTACGAGGCCTGTGTACTTCGGGCGGCCATCCGCCATAGGTGCTTGTCTAAGTCTTGTTCTTGCGACCTGGAAGATATCGGTTCATTTAGTACTGAGAAACAAATATGTTATCAGAGCAGTTGAATGAATGTATCTGGCTCACCTCATGCGGGTACGTCAGTATAGCCGCCAGACCTTTGGCGGCTCCTGCACCCGTCGCATTGCCCGTCCAGTTGACAGTGTGGTCCCACCAGGTCTTCTCGCGACCGCTCGCAATGATATGCTCTTCGCGCAGCCGCAGCCGCCGCTTCAATTCCTCGTATATGACCCATTGAAATGTGGTCTCGGTGACGCCTAGGTAGCTCGCGCTGAGGCCCTTGAAGAAGCCCCTCGGACCCTCGTCCCGCATAACCTGTCTGATGCAGTCCCAGCTATTCCGGTACCGTCGCGCGCTCACGTCGCCTTTGCGCTCGGCATCGTTCTTGTCAAGTTGTAGCCTTGTCTTGACTAGCCAGATGGGGTTTGTCGCTGTGCCGGTTGCCATTCCGGCCGTGACTGCGCTCGCGAGATGCACAACTGGGTTCGTTGGTTCCAGGCCTGACCACTCTGAGTAGGTGCGCTTGCTCATCGGGTATACATAGAAGATGATGCTCCTAGCTGGTATGACTCCAACGAGGTTGGGTCCCAGTCCCTTGAACAGCGCGCGCCAGCCTTCTAGCCTGTATACGTCGCGCAGGATATGAATCGTCTCTTTAAGGTGGTAGTGTGCCGATTGCAAGGGGCTTAGATGGGCATGGCCGGTAGCGGCCCGGGCGGCTCGAAGTTGTGCCTGGTAAAAGTCGGATTGTAGTCGAGTCTTGAGGACATCGAGGGGCGCTGTTAGAACAGCAGCTGTCATGCCACCAGTTCTGTTTTAGAAGTCGAGGTCAGCGAGACATGCTTGCATATGAGAAGGGATACAGGACATGACCGAAGTATGGCTCTGGTTCTATTGACTCAATCCAGTACTCTAAGCCCAGTCCTAGTCAGTACGTACGCTCCAGCAACAAAATAAGGCCATGACTTGGCGAAGGGTGATATCTGGGTTGCCGAGGTCGGGGCGGGAGTTGCTTCGCCAACCTCCCGGGATTGTGGTAATGGTGATTGTGCGCCTACGTAGGCAGGGCCATCACTCTGTAGTTTCGCAGTGCTGGCCATCGTGTGTGTTTTGGAGTAGTGGCCAGCGCATGCAATGGTTGGTGGTTGGCTTTCTACTCGATATATGCAGCCCGATTACCGACACCGCCCAGTGGACTAATCTGTGGCAACTTTCTCGTTTCGACGTTCGTTTGCCCGCCGTATTGGTTGCTCTGTGCTCTGTAACGTTATTTAGAGGGTGAAATGTTTAGACAAAAGGTTAGAACAGAAATATTAAGGTATGCACATGAGGTCAAGTATGTAGCTTAGGTACTATGTAGACATATGGGCCGCGGGGGAGAACTAGAAGTATAGTCAAATATATAGACAATGTTCAAGCATCAACTTTTTTTTTTAACTAGTCTAGTATCAATAGAGTTCTGACGCCAATGATAGCTTATCGCTTGACGCGTCCCATTTTGGTAACATTTAAATGAGTGGGTCCTATTCATCCATCAGGTACCAATGACGGGACTCAGATACCCGAATGACAAGGTTTTTTCGCCTCAATACATTTTGAATGCATTTGGCCAAAGATGAGCATGTATACATTGAGTATATATACCCATATATGTATAGAATGGATGTAAGTCCAATGGAACATAGCATCTAATACAATACCCATAAGTGATGATCCAAGACCTAGCATTCCCACGCTTTAAGCTTTAAAGCTCATCAGCCGTAATCGTCTTTCCTCCTCATTATATGTTGTTCATGAAGTCCTTGTTCCTCTTAGCGTTAGATGGTCTTCATACGAGAGACTTGGAAGCATACACATAGCCCGAAAGTGCAAAAACGCCAACGAGTGATGCAGTGCGTAAGGCTGGGATGAGGTGGAGGGAGGGTAATCTGGAATTGAGCTTATTGTTTTACACACCTCTATTACCTAGATTTCGACACACTATAATATCTCGAATCAATACTACCTATACATCACCACTTGCCCTTTTTCAATTACCTTGAGGCTCTTAGGGTCCTCCTCTGTCCTCTTCGTCAAAGCGCCAAAGGTCCAGAACGCAATCTTCTGATGCTCTGCGCGTGAGTATCCGTCTTCAGTGGCGTCTACCTCTGCGATGCTCTCCAGATCGTGAAGGCCAAGGTCAACCTTGATCTCGAACACATCTTGACCGCTCCGCATCAACTGTGCGAGGCTGTATGCTTCCGAACAAAGTTTTTCGAGAAGTTCATGCCCTTTCGCCTCGCTACTGCTTGTTTTGAGCTTCAGCGGATAGAGATACTGCCAAATGTAGTCAACAGTCGCAGACAGGCGATCATTCTGCCCAGAGGCATTATCCTTTCGCAGCGCTTGTGCGCATTTCATAGACGCAGATCTCCAGTCTACAAAGTCCTTGAAATTCAAGTTCCCTGAAGGCCCCCCTTAGCGAATTGAATTCGATTCAACATGCATCGAGAGATAACTCACCCGACGGGATATTGGTTAACAAGGCTGTCTCGATATCCTCTAGGCTGCTCCCCCACTTGCTCGGATACACGGGTCTCGAAAGGATGTGATCATAGACAAGCATAAATATCGCACCGTGTACCCGGTTGGCGAGATATTTCATAGGGCGTTTTCCTGCTCTAAACGGTTGGAAAAGCGGATTACTGTCGTGTTTGCCTTTCTCGGCCGCCAGCGTGTCATATTCGAATGTGCTCTTTACCATTCTCAGTAGAGAGCTCCGAAGCTGCAAGAACTGGCGTATCACGTCGTCGTCGAGAACGTGCTGCGCCGGCCGGATCAATGCATTGCGTAGGCTATTGTTAATCTCCGTCAACTTGCGATTCTTGGCCCTTTCGGCGTTAAGCTGGTACAACAACTCGGTTTCTCTCAGTGACGTAGCACGATCATTGAAAGTCGTTTGATTTAGTCGCGAATCTAGTACATTTTGGAACAATTTTTGTAGGTGTAACTGAATCTCGTCATTCAGTTGGGGTAGCAATGGATGATCATGGCTTGAGTCGCTACTCGTCTTGGTCCTATCCTGTATAGCTGGATTGCTGGAACGAACGTCCTTCTACACGGACTTATTAGATAGGGCCGTACTGTTTTTTCAATATGAAGGACTTACAATGAGTTCCTGATGGTTGCTAGCTATGTGATAGGTCGAGGCAAATCTCTCAAGCTCCTCTTGGAATGAACTTCGCATGATGGTAGTCATTTTACTAAAGCCTTCCTCTAGCAAAGACTTGATTTCCTCTACGAGAGAATTTCGTTCATCATCTACGATCTGGTCGACTGCCATATCAATGTCGCTAGGGGCGTCTGGTAAATGGTGATCCATGATCAAAGGTGGCCAGTCCAGCCCAAACTATCTTGATTATGACCACAAGGCGATAACAATTCTAGCGATGGCTCCATGAAATATTCTAAGGTACATATAGAAGGCCTTCAAGGGCCCGCAAATATTGTATTCTCCTAAACTATATACTGGCGGCTGTGTTGTCGATGGCCAGGGGGGTTGGGTGAGGGGTTGATATCAGCATACCAATATGCATACAGCCTGCCTGCACAGCCTGCCTAAACATACACACCTTCGCACACAACTGCCTATCAATTTATTGATCACTTCTTGTCGATGTGACATACAAACGCGTAGAACAGCGGCGCTTAGGAAAGCACGCCACATTGGCAGGGCCTCTTGATCATGTGTTTTTAGGTTCTGTTGACAAATCGAAGTGACGTTGGTGTTGTATGTATAAGTGACGTGTAGGCACCGGGAGGGGTAATACCTGGCGCCGTTCTTCATCCTCCTATAGGTTGCATTACAGCTGAAGTGCAGTCGATTGCGAGAAGATAAATAAATGTGCCTGTCTCGCTTGCCTGTGGCACTGAGCGTGCAATGATGTCGACTGCCTAAGTTATATCGGTTCGTAGAGCCATCATCATCGATATATTGCTACTAGGCTCCTCAGAGCCCTTTCGCTTCATATTTGCTAGTCTATCTCTATTCCTCAGATAACCTATGGCAAGCGACTTGGCTGACAGCTTAGCTGCGCTTATCAGCGACGGTAGCCTAGATTTTGAGGCAGAAGATCGAGTTGTGATTGCGCTCGACTTCGGAACTACCTACTCGGGAATTGCGTACGCCTTCAGTATTCCAGGGAAGAAAGCCGAAGTGTACCCGATCATTGACTGGCCTGGTATGCTAAGCATTTATAATTCTGCTACTTGAGATCCATCACCTATCGTATCTTCTGGGTGATTCTCGTTGACATTAGCTGACCGGATTGCCAGGGCTCGAAGGACGCCGTCAGCCAAAAGTGCCCACGCTCGTCAGCTACGACCCCAAGGATCCTAATAAATTCAAATGGGGCGGGCAGCTCGATTGGCGTAATGATGCTGTTCAGGGTGTCAAACTTCTGCTCGATCCTTCACAGCAGCAACCAATCTACGTGCCCACTAGCAACATCAAGAACGAGCTGAAGAAGTTACCGAAGGACCCTGTCGATGTAGCCGCCGATTTTATGGGCGCCATGTATTCACATGCGATCTCGAAAATCGAGACGGTCCACCCGAAAGAATATGTTCGAATGTGCCAAAAGCAATTTGTCTTGAGCGTCCCAGCTGTCTGGTCTGACTTGGCTAAAGACAGAACTTTGCGTGTATGTTTTCGACAATTGATCGCTAATATCTTTGCTAAAACTCCCGCAGGCAGCAAAAAAGGCCGGAATTCACCCAGTATCTCTAATTAAAGAGCCAGAAGCCGCAGCCTTATACACTCTATACGTACAGGAGAGAGCTCTACGTGTAAGCGTTACAATGTTCTCTCGAATGGAGACTACGGAAATTACTGATACTTGTCAAATTTAGAGCGGTGATGCGTTCGTGGTTTGCGACGCTGGCGGAGGGACTGTTGATTTGATTACGTACGAAGTTATCAGCATGGAGCCCTCATTGGAACTTGCTGAAGTCGTCCCTGGGAAAGGTAGGTGGCTGTGCTTACTCTTGAAAGTTGTCGGTGCTGATAATAGCGACAGGCGGAATGGCTGGATCGCTGAACTTGAATAAGAGATTCGCTGAGCTTGTTCGGAACGTAGTGGGGGATGAGCAATGGATCGAGCTCAAAAAGGGCATCGGATGGTCGAAGGCGTCGAATGAATTCGACAAGGTCATTAAAACAGGTTTTAATGGAAACTTGGACGAAGAGCACTGGATCGCATTTCCACAGGCTTCGCTCAAAGATGACCCAGACGAAAACGTGTCGGGCAACTGCTGGGTAATGACCGGACGCCAGGTCCAGGGGATATTCGACCCCGTCATCACTGATATCATCCGACTCATCGACGAGCAAGTGAAGAATGCTCTGCTGAAACGGCAAGGGCGCGAGCTAAAGGTTCGCCCCCCCCCCCCGCAATGGGAAGTTCCAAGGCAAGAGAGACTAACGAGCTTAGGGGATCTTCCTAGTAGGCGGGTTTGGTGCGAGTCAGTATCTGAAGGCCCGTATTGAAAAGGAAATACCAGATATTCAAGTTTGTATCTCCTAGAACGCTGCCGGAGTCTCTTTTCTCACATGTGATTGTAGGTGATCCAACCGGATGATGCGTGGGCTGCAATCGTTAAGTAAGTTGAGCTCGCTCGGTGTCTCAAGTAGGTATTTACTAATAAACAATCAGAGGAGCTGTATTGAGTCGAATACCACATCACGCAACCGTCCGGTCAACACAGGCGGTCCGACACTACGGCGTTTCAGCCTGGGCGCCGTACCAAGGCCCGGAGGACGACGGGCGGCCGACGAGAATAAACCCGGAAGACGGTATAGTCCGAGTTCTAAGGGTTAGAGGAGCTATCCTGTTCCTATCGCAACCACGTCCTGTGCTAATAGAATAGTAGAACACGTGGTACATATTCATTGGAGAGGATCTCAAGAGAAATCATGCAATCAGATTCCCCTTCGTCCGGACGCTCAGCGTTCCCTACTCACGCGAAAATTTGATATTCTACGACGACCTCCTTACATCGGAGACCAAAATACCTCCAATACACCCTGGGCGTGACACTGAGACTAATTGCACTCTAAAGTCCGATCTGACCGCAGTGGATACGGGCTTATTTCGACCGCTGAAAGGAGTAGATGGCAAGGACTACGTTGAGGTGAATTACGAGCTAGTTCTATCTACCGACGCAGCAAACATGAAGTTTTCGCTCGAGCTGAACGGTAAAGAATGTGGTAGTACGGATGCGAATTATGAGCGACTAAGTGGGACACGCAAGAGCTTGACGATGCCCTGAAAAGTATCACGGACTCTTAGGGTGTCTCTTTGGAAAGGCTCTCGTACCAAGCGCACATAACGTCACCACAGAAGAGTGTTATCGGGGAAACAAAACAAACAAGAGAGAGAGAGGGGGGGGGGGAGGTTGACCTGTATCGGGTTCTTGTATACTATATCAATTATATTGTGTTGTGTCCTCAAATCCTGTTTAGTGGCAGTCCCTGATAGAGTATCACCCCTCGGAGCGTAAGTAACTTGAAGAAGTATACTAGGGATAGATGGAATCCAATATCTAGTTTCCAGTTGCAGCTACCTACTATGAGAAATGAAGGCCGTAGCATCATGAACCATCTAACATGACCGTTTTTACTATAGCTTGTTCCTCTTTATCCTCTTCCAACCGTGACTTAGGATGCAGCGAGTCTCAGGGAAGAAGAAAAGTACTGCGTCGGCCCATGGTCTCGGGGTAGCATGGTGCCTGTCCACCCCCGGCCGTTCATCTGTACATAGTGCAGAATGTACCACCGGTAAGGGAATACGACAGGGGGTATGAGTGCGCAACCATATGTATATCTATATATAGATGAAGCATGGTGCTCTTTGAAACTTGCTCGGGAGATCCGCGGACATCAACCACTTAGAATCAAGCAGGGCCCTACACAAGATGTGCGTGGGAGGCGACGTCACTGTGTCTGGTCGAATTAGACTAGCGGCTGAACGCAAGTTTCTATACTTTCATCAAGGGCTGTTGCAATGAGCAGTAGGGCGCTTGCGGGGTTTGCTTTAGATGGTAGTGTATAGGGTGCAAGCCAACAACGCGAAGGCATCTTCGAATCATATTGCTCTATGAATCGGTAGGCTGTAGGGGCTTACATTTTAATCGCAGCTTTTACCGAGTAAGCTTACTTTCGTTCCTCAGTCGCCTGACCGATGACAGAGTGAGCCGCGTGTTATCTAGGGCTGTGGCTTCAAATAGTGGTCATTGGAACTCCTAGAACCGGCGAATGCAAGTGATCTGAATGTGTGGATCTGTATCTCCATTATCCTAGGTTGGGTAGACTAGAGTAGGTAGGTAATAGGACAGCAGCCAAAAGCCGATGAAGTAAACCCAACCGACTCATCAGTGAAGCAAAATACCCACAGATATGAAGATACTACAATTGCTTGCTTTGTGATGAGATCGGAACATATGTGAATCACTAATAGGTATCACAATGGCGATTCAACCATCTGCTATCCGTCCCTCAACTGCCCTTCGCAGGCTCGATGAAATCCCACGTATTCCCATACAGATCCTCAAATACGGCAACGGTTCCATACGGCATGGATCTAGGCTGCTCGAGAAACTTGACCCCCTTTTCCAGGAAACTCTTATGGTCGCGCGAGAAGTCATCTGTGGCGAGGAAGAACCCGACTCTGCCTCCCGTCTGGTTCCCAATCGCGGTTTTCTGCACGTCCGTCGTGGCTTTCGCCAGCACGATCGCGGCGCCGTCTTTGCCTGGCCTGACCACGACCCAGCGCTTGCCTTCACCCTGTGGCTTGTCTTCCACGCAGTCGAAGCCTAGCACCCCGCAGTAGTACGCCTTGGCGCGGTCGTAGTCGTCCACGACCAATGTTATTTGAAAGAGAGAGCGGTTCGCCATCGTGGCATTTGTGAGGGCTGGGATGCTTGATTACGAGGCTATTGCGGTTGGGAGTTGGTATACCGCCTGGTGCATAATCTGTGAAAATTTGAGTGAGGGTTTCTAGTGTAGAGTTCGATGAATTATGATAGGATCTTTATTCTGAACGACGTTCGTTGTGGGGCCCATGCCCTAGGCTGGGTACTTAGTACGATCCCAATGAGGAAGGCCACCACATGCATCCCCTTCTTCACGTACTACGTACCTGTGTAGACGCAGTATCATGACAACAGACCCTCTGTGCTCCACTGGCGCTGCACTGACGATCAAACTTGTTTAGTGCTTATTCCTGGGTCCAGAATTCGAGAGCAGGGTGACGGTTCATGCGGCCCGGAGGATCTCAAGCTGTAGTGTATCTATCGTCGCAAGCAGTTCGTGACATCTCTATACCAACATGGCATTCTGGATTAAATATAGAGTGTCAAGCGCCTCTTCCTGAGAATGATGGGTATGTACATGTTCTATCAGACTGCACACAAGTCCTAGCCGGTTCTCTTAAAATATATAGTACAGCTATAATAGTTATTGACGATGTTGGCTTTCGCGTACCACTGCGTCTGCATGGGCTGATGCTGCTGAAGCGACTTGTCTGATTCTAGAATCAAGCCACGTGCCTTGCATTGCTGTGTAGTTCGCCGCCTCCTCTATAGGGTATCGTTGGCGCGAGCTCGAGTCAATGTCCATGGAGTCGTCTCGATTGAGAGGTAAATTGCTAGGCCCCTTGCGCCACACTTCATCTGTTTGCCGGCCGATGACGAGCCTCGACCCCGACTGGTTACTGGGACACTCACCACCCCGCTCTGCTCCAGTTCCAGGGTCGCCAATGCCCAGAGGCTGAGGTGGTGAGGTATAGCTGCTTTTCCAAGACACGTCTCTTGTCTCCTCTTCATCTTCGTCACCCTCTCCACCCATTTCTCCTTTTAATAGCGTCACCTCTTCTTCTGTCAGCTTTTTCCACGTACATTTGGTGTGCTTCTTGGTACAGCCTTGACAAGCCGTAAGGTGCTTGATACATTGTGTTTTTAGTCTTCGACAACGATCGCAGGGAGGCCTGATCACATCTCCACGGGCCATCTTCTCAATTCTTGATGTCACTAGTATGCGGTTTTCTTCTTCGCTGTCTTTCACAGTAGACTCCGATGCGTAGCCAGGCGATGGGCGGTTGCTATTCATGAAGCTGTGTTGTTGTACGGATGTTCTCGGTGTAGATGACGCGGTGCTCATAGGATTCGGGGTAGGCGGAAGGGAGCTGGCGGAAGGCACCCGGTGATTGGGAAGTTGCACCGTCGGGGCCATGAATTGCTGCAGAAGGTCCGCGTGTAAGTCATAGCCAGGGTTAGCACCAGCCTGTCGGATGGTGTTAACTGTTTGGAAGCCCGATGCCGAGCCCGATTGTGACGGGTGTCGCGCATGAATAGAGGCTTTCCTGCCGCTTAAATGATAGTTGAGCTGGCGGGCTCTCCGAGCAACTTCGTCAGCCTTCTTGATTAGTACCTGAAGACGTTGTTCGAGAATCTCCACAGTAGCAAGCTCGGCGGTCTCGTCTTCCTCAAGCGGCTGTGGTGGCACGAGCTTGAACCTATCTAGAGCACCGGAGACGATTAGCCTCCAGTCATCCTCGCCAATTTCTACTTGAACACCTTTCAAAGGAAATTGACAATATCGTAGGCCGGTTGATGTAGATGATAGTTGGAATTCTTGCGGATGTGATTTGGCGAAGTCGACGATATCAAGCCAGGTTACAGGGTCAGGGGTAAACTGATTCTGGGGGGGAGTCGTCGTGATGGAGCCCTCGAATGCCCCCTCCATTGCCTTGAGGAGGCGGGAGCCGGTAAGTTTCGCGCCCAAATTAAAGGCGAGACTTTCATGTCTGTTTAATACACCTACTCTCTGAGTTAGTTCGTATTTACATTTTTTTCATCAAACCCGACGAGGAGCTAATTTAGAAGAAAGCTGACTTGCCTTCATATTCATTAATAAGACCCAAGACATCGGAAAAGGCTTCACTTTCGCTCTGGATAAGCTTGAGCTTGACCGCTAGAGATTTCGAGAGGTAGTTTATAGGAACGGCGTTGCCTTCCATCTTGGTTAGTTTTCGGTTTTATTTGTATGTGTCTATGCGGACAGGGGCTAGTGTCCATCTTCTTGAATTAAGGAGGTACAGCAAAAAAAAAAAAAAAAAGGCTGTAGGAGCGTGGATCAAGACATGGCATACAGGAGGACAAGAGACCAGCAGCAGATGGAGAATGGAGCCCGTTGTTTAATTATATAATAGCAGAAGTGCAGCACTAGTTTGTGGGTCGTCTGCCGTCCCTACTGATAGGCGATGGGCAAAGAGGGAAAGCATGACTTACCCGACTGGGGAGGCGGTGGTTGAGGGATACGGTCATGTACCTGGCTGCCGTTATCATCGGCAATATCGCGTTTTCGTTTATGTTGGTCGGCGTCAAGACTGTGCGCCATAATAGTCCCCTGTTCCGCCGCGAGGAACGCGCAGATGTTACAGCAAAGACGCCTGACGCGAGTCTATGTTCAACGGCCCTAACACACCCGGATATTCCACCCAACTAGCTGCAGGACGATGAAGTAAGGACATTAATGAGTCGTAACGAGTCGACGTAGTGGCGCAGGGAAACGAGAAAGGTACCAGGATCCTGGTTCCCAGGGACCGGTGGGCGCTGGTGTCCGATAATAGACGGACACAGTGGGCATGTATAGTATAAGAGATTAACGTATAGGTAGGCGGGTACTAAATGACCGCCTATACTCAGGTAGACGAAGGATCTAGTAGTAGCCTATTGGTGTAAAGTCTCTGGGTATAATCCGTGGATGTGGATGTGCCAATATGCATTTGGGCTTATACGAATAGCTAGTACCTACAGCAGCAGGCGGGCAGGCAGGCAGGTATCGCTGCGCACAAGAAAAATAGGAGCAGAGAAAGCTGCGGGCACGCTAGATTGCCGTGGTGCTATTGGTGACCCGAGATTCTGGGTGGCCACGGCAGCGACATGGCACCTGAAAAGCACCAGAGCTGCAAGATGCCGGAAAGCTGCTCAGGCCTGACCACGGCCTACAGGCTACAGGATAGCTACCTAGGTAGATAGCCGCCGCATATATAAGAGGCAGAGGCCGTGTGAGCAGAGTATGGATCGTACCAATCGTACCAAACCGAGCGGGGCAGTTGAAGCAGCGAACTACCTAGGAAAGTGAAGAACAAGCGATAGGTAGTCGAACAATCAGCCCCTGTAAATTGAGGAATAGGCTAGATAAACGCATTAACAAAGAAATGGTGAGGGAGCACGGTCCGCGCGAGAAGTAGACTAGATCAGACACAGAGAGACTAGACGGAAATAGATAGATAGTTAGATAGATACCTTGATCTTGAATTAGAGAGTCCTGGATGTTTTGGGGGGGTGGTTCTACATGCACGTGTGGTGTAGGGTCCCGGGTGGTCGATCTCGGGTCTGAAATAATAGGAATGGGAATCGGCCTTGGATGCGACGCGAGAATGTGAATGTGGGGGGGCGTTTTTTTTTGGAGCTTAGAACTTTGGAGCTTTGGTACTTTGGAGCTTGGAAGCTTGCTGGCTTTGCTTGCTTGCTTGCTTGAGGTTCGTGTGGGGGGTTACCCAGCTAGAAAATGCAAGAGGACAGAAAGGACGAGAAGGCGGGGATTGGACACGGGGAAAGAGACTGGACTGGATGGACTATCTTGACTGTAGCTAGACTTGACAAAAGGGGACGAAAAGATGATAGATAATTATTCATGTAGTGTAGTTTGAACTAGGTAGATGTGGATTAGGAGATGTCGACCACACTGCACTACCTACCTGCACATGATGTAGGCATGTAATTTATGTAGGATAGTGCACTCCTAGAGTAAAGCTAGCAGTGTACTCTTGGTAAGATACTGACCGATTGACTGACTGATGACTGGAAGGAGGTCTGTAATAAGAATGAAGAAGAAGGATTTCCTACTTTCAAAATGTGGATATTGTTGGTTAGAGCGATGAGACTAAAAAAGATTGAGCGAGACGGAATCGACGCCGGTTTATGTGGGTTGACAACTCCACATCGAAGAATACCTCCGTATTCACTAGATAACCTACATCCATACATGTATACAACCTCTGATATGGAATACTAACAATAATAATAATACCTACACTACGACTGCGCCGCTGCAAAACAGAAAGCAGTATAAAGTACATAAGTACCTACCTGCCTACATAGTACTTAAGATGCGCCCTCTGTACCCTTAAATAGGTAGGAGGACACCTGTTTAGACAAATATCTATCGTAGGCGGCATTCCAAAAGAAACGAAAAATCCTAAAAAAAAATCCTAAAAAAAAAATTTGAAGTTCATTAAACATGTTACATTATCGAGTCGTGCTTTTGATTCGCGACTCTTGGTGTTACTACTTCTGCATGTGTAGCATACATGAGTACACACTAGGCCCAACCTATGAGAGCCCGCATGAAAAATAAAAAAATAAGAAAATTTGTGAAAATGGAAAAGGAGCCGTCTATTGTTGCTGGTATAAACTTCCTCAGTACAATGGGTAGATCTTCAACATGTCGTACAACATACACTTCCACTTTGGGCGTCTGGATCTGCCGTACCCTCCAGCTCATCCATTGATAGCCTGTCCAGCTCGTCGCCCAGTATTCGCCGACCAACATGACGAACCGACGCCATGGAAGCTGTGCAACGTCGAGCCAATCTATAACGTTGTGGTCGCTGCGCTGTGTCGAGCATGGCTGCCCGAGTTGCGCGTCGGTCCACGCCCACCATTCGCTGCGGCCAAATGTTCATATACCGCAATCTACGGGCCAGACTGAGCTGACCTACAGTAATCGCTTGAAACTAGGCAGAGATCGTCACCGTCAAGCTTAGACAAAAGATCCAAAAGCTGCAGCCAAAACAAGATTGTTGGGGGGGTTTTGAAGGGGGGTGGTTCTGCTTCTGCATTCCTCTGCTCGGCCATCCAAGTAGGTAATGATCGACAGGCTTGCATCGTTGTGGCTGCATCCATGACAGTTGCTAGACCCCTTCAACCAACTGGGATGCCACGCCAATAAACCCTAATATCGCCGCTCATGTCGTCCTCCCCGGGTACTACCTCTCGGAACTTCCTCCTACCCTCCTACCTAGGCGGTAGTTATTATGTAAATGTAGTACTATGTAGCACGTAGCAACTCTCATTGCCGGACAATTCGTTTGAAGGGCAGAGTAAGAAAACGGGGGCTGGGGAGACTCCAACTCGTCTCCAATATTACTAACCTTAGAAGTACGATTATAATATTATTATAATCATCCTAACTAGGTAGCTCTGCAAGTGCTGATTGTGGTCCGCCATGCAGTCCTCAGAATCGAACCAGCATTGGCTTATATTAGCTGTAGGCCTCGGCCAAAATATGCATGGCGATGCTCGGCTGTAGGAGCGTGGGAACAAACAAGGCTTGACTGACTGACCTATGGTACTTACTTATGTACCTATTTATGTACTTGACAGGGGCTCGCGTCTCCAAAGATGCCTTTGGTTGAGACGACGAACGACCACCAGCATGGACTACCAGCATGCGCGTCTTACACGGCACATTACCGTAACAATCTGTTGTAGTGCTACGGTAATTACGTAGATACCTATGATATCGCCTATCGTAGACGCTTATCGTGTTACAGGGGAAACCCTGAGTAAGTAGGATCACTTGAGTACGGTACGATGTAGGTACCACCTAGGTAGTGTAAGTGGTAGCGTAGGTAATAAGAAATGACAGGCATACATAGCTGCCGGCAGGCAAGGTTGCAGGCAATACCAAGGTAAGTATTAGGTAAGAGGACTATTCTTTGTTTCATCTTCTCGTATCATAGTGTGTCTCTTTTCCTTTTTCATTAGCTCCGCAAATTTTAGACGTTGTCGAGAAAGCTGCTATGTAGGTATACTGCTATGTATACTGGTGGTGGTGGCTGGGTGGTCAATCCTACTATGAACCTGCGAGGCTTACCTAAGGTAAGACTACAGTGCCTAACCCCACTATAACTGTGCCGCACCTATCCCCTAGCAGCCCGCCTTCTGCCCGCCCTCTAGAGGTAGGTAGCTAGGTAGCTATGTAGCTAGTGAGAGCCTTGCCCCTCCTCAACCCCCCCAGCCTATCAAACCTGCCAAAATCTCAAAGACAGTGTAAAATTAAGTTACCAACTTTCGCTGAACCACTTCAGCCTTCCGCCCCTCCACTTCCCCTACTATCGCTTTTGGGAGTCTCGCAACCTTGTTCCTCCAAGACTACTTACCAAAGTAGATAAACCGCTTATCCGGAGCTGACAATAGCTGTTACATTAAATCGATCCTCCGACCCACGTACTGATAACTACGACCATATCACCTCTCACCGGCGTCTTGGCCACCGTGTCGGCAGCCCTAACATCCCTGTTCTTCACCCGTTCTATTGGCCGTTTACCAGTCCGATCTATCACTTACCGACCAGTCTAGACCGCCGTTTTATCTTGTCAACGCCGAGTAATTTTCCTTTTCCTCAGCCCGAGCTCGCCTCTCCATTTCCAGGATTCCTAGGAGCTCAGGGCATTCCCACAACAGTCTCACTCGCCCACTTTCACGCGACACCCACAGACTATGTCCGACCGTGGGCATCACCGCGGCGGCCGAGGTGGCGGTGGCCACTACCGCGGAGGGCGCGGTGGACGTGGGGGGAGGGGTGGACATGGAGGGGATGCGGGCGGTGCCGGCGCTTCTCAAGAACGGGAACGGCCCAAGAAGGAGAATATCCTTGACCTAAGCAAATATATGGACAAAAAGATCACCGTCAAATTCAATGGAGGACGCGAAGGTACGGTTCACTTTATCTACTCTAGCGGAATGGCCACATACGCCCAAACAACAAAACCAGGGTTATCGGTGGCAGTGACTAACAGGTAATTGGCGAATAGTCACCGGTACGTTAAAAGGATATGATGCGCTCATGAACCTGGTGTTAGACGATGTACAAGAGGTCATGCGAGGTAGGTCCATTATTGCCTCTCTGTCTAACAATAATCCCCGAGAGAATTTGACAACTAACGTCATGACAATCAGACGACGAAGGCAGGGAGGCGACGAGGTCTCTTGGCCTCGTAGTAGCGCGGGGCACATTATTAGTGGTCATCAGCCCCTTGGATGGAAGCGAGGAGATAGAGAACCCTTTCGCACAGCAGGGTGATGAATGATTGAGCTATGTGCCTAACCTGGCAAGGTAACGAGGAAATGTAATTTGGCCGCACAGCATGAGAAAGCGAGGCTACCCACCTACTCTCCCGTCGAGAGGAATTAAGTCAAATGATATACTTGGAAATTGTAAGCGGAAAGGGTAGTTATAAACGGGCAGACGAGTCGGAATAGCTCACGCAAAATGCTTAAGACTGGGGTAACGAAGAGGATCATTTAGTCTACAATCTGTAAGTAGATGCGGCCTTGGCCATAGACTATCCTACAGAGCTCTCGAATTCGATTATTCTCTAGGAAATAGGTTTCCATCGGCCTCGTGATAGGTATTACTACTGGTTACCCTATACGGCGAATCTTCTTTTCATTCACTCAGGGTATCTTTCTATCTCGCATGACCTACACGACCTGATCAGTAAATCTTCGGTTCAGCCTGCCTAATTAACAATACCGCTGTGCATACTATGGCCAATGCTATCTAATGCGCACTCACCGATCACTCGATACCGAGAAGAAGAAAGTGGTGATTTATACTCACCTCTCACACTGTGATTAAGTAACACGGTAACAAAAAAAACTCCCCGAGAAAAAACTAGATAAGCACTTATGAGGCATCTCATGACGAATAACGAGAATTAGCTTGGTACAATACTATACCTATGCCTCTAATTTCACCCTCCTCGAACAAGCTACCTAAATGCTATATACTAGCAGAGTCAACAGAACCAAGAGGTCAAAGTAAGTGCTATCGGTCAGATTCGGAAACTGACGTGAAATAGAACCCCCCTCCTCCCAAAAAAAGGGGGGGTTAATATGCCCATGTTTCTTCTCGTACTTCGCCCTCATGACAAGCATGGTAGTATGATCCTTACCTAACAACAAACCCCTTTCCCACCGCTTCTAGATGTGAATATTGCGTCGAAGAGAGATATTACTAACGATACCCATGCATAGGCGCAGGCCGTCCCTTGTTAACCTACCACGAGCCGAGTAATACTATCAAGTACTATTTTCAGATCAGAATGCGAGACGTGTATATGAAATCTCTTATCATTCGTATTTATCTTTTATCTTTTTGTTTTCTTTTAGAAGCTACAGTTAACGCACTACTATTTGAAGGGCAGGGCGTCGCTGTAGGATCCAATGTCGGATCCAATAGACATTTAAGAACATATATATGACCTTTGGCCTTCTCCACGCTATACAAGCTTTACTCCTATACTGACGTTCAAGCTTGCGAAGACCAACCTTCTAGTCTGGCTGATACTCCTCGAATACGCTTTTGACGTCGGTACGGTGTCGTAGGCTTCATGAATATATAGATATCTAAGCCGAGATTGCGGAGTACTGCTGTCTGTGTTTTTGGTCTTGTGTGGCTTCTCATCTTTTCGAAAAATCCTGTGACTTAGACCAAGACTTTCTAGAAACCCCTATTGGTCTGCTGTTGTTTGTTTCCTTTCTGTAGATCGCCGAATGCAGATTGAACTTGCTTCTTCAACTCTCGGTACGTCACAAGGAAGGTGGATTGGTGATCTCGGCTGGTGAGGTAGATCTTTTCTTCGGTGCCGGCATCAAGCTTATTCAAACAACTTATGATGTGCCCCAAATCCAGAACAGGATTGCCTTGGGTATCGACCTGATGAAAGACATAATCTCTAAACAACTTCAACGTATATCGGTGCTCTGTTTCGGACCAATTCGGGTCGCCGTCGAATTCGGGACGCTCGTTTATTGTTCCCAGTTTAGCTAGCAGTCGTACCAGCCTTCCGTTTTCAAGTTCTCGGCCTAAATGATTGATTGCCTCATCATAAGCATTAGAGGACGAAACAAACACATCATCCACGTGGAGGGCTAGATCACGGATTAGCTGTTCAGCCGTCTTGTATTGTGACTGAGTGAGCAGCCAGGCCACTCTTTCCTTGAGCTCCTCCGAGTAATTTCGGCCTAGTTGCTCAAGATGCGCGCGAAGATCCTGCATATTTCTGGGTGGGGTATTGGTGCCGATGCTAAGCACGAGCTTTCCGAGATCGAAAAAGTCCTGTTGTTGGAGTTCTTCAACGCGACGGTGCGCTTCAAAATGTATCACATCGAAAATGGAGCATGCGCTCAACCTGATGCGATTCTTATCTGTCAGAATCACCTTGCTTATATCGATACAACGTGCGGCTAGTTTTGCCTTGTGTATCACCTTAAGTGCACTGGAGACCTGTACCAGATAACTCCATAACACTTTTTCTGGCACTGGCCCTGTTCGGCTAAACCTATTAGTAGTAATTGGAAAATGATGTTCCGCTAGAGTCTTCGAGAGTGGATGGTAACTGTGAACAAATATGAGAGAGCTATCGTTGAAGTCTCTGGTTGTGAAGGCTTCCACGGTTGTGACTATACTCGGATGTGTAATTTTTTTCCAGGAATTCACAGCTTTGATAGCATCCTCATTTGTCAAACGGAAGCCTAGCCCAGGTCAGTGTGGGCGCCTGTGTTGTGTAGTGAGACTGTCTGCTTACCTTCGACCCTTCTCAGACAATAGACGTTACCGTTCTTTCGAGAAGTCGCTTTCCATACCCACGTGGGAAGCCCGAAAATTCCTGGTGTATTCTTAAGCTTGATATCTAAGGGTACGAGAGAATGATATTGCTGCAAGGAAGGCGATTGAACACCTGGTTGGCTTGCAAGAACCTGTCTGGCTGCCTCAGACTTTTTCTGTAAGTCTTCCCTAAGTGATTCTGGTAGAAAGAAATCGAAAACCGCTCGTTGATAAGGCTGTAAACTATCTCGAATAGGGGCTAGTGGGTAATACAAATGATATTGTAGCTGAAGGCGAATATATTATTAGCCAATCTAAATTTGTGATTGACTTCTCATTTAGCAACTCACAGGTTGAGATGGGGTTGAATATGTGTTCTGAGCTCCATAGTAAGACGTTCCAGCTCCGGCTAAGGGATTGTGCTCTTCGGCGTATGGGTTGTACTGAGAGGGTTGCAGTCCTTGGGAAACACTTGACAGAAAGGGATCGTACCCCATCGAATTGTCTGATGCACCGTTTACTGTATCCTATTTCGTGTTAAAAAGGTGTGTGAACAGTGGAGGCCGAGCGGAACGTACTGTTGAATTCAAATCGTAATTGTTTTGACCGAAATCTGAGAATTGAGTTGGCTTGAACAGAGTGGTCCCAACGTCTTGCTGTAAAGGGGGCGAGGTAGCTAACGAATGTAAGTATAAATTGGCCGTAGGGTTATCGCTGGCAAATCATACTGGTGGTGGAACCCCCTCGAGGAGTGAAAGGGGCCGCATTAGTAGAAAAAGTGCTTTTCTTGCCCCCAATCTGTGCGGGAGTAAAGGAAGGAGAATCAACATTAAGGGACTTCTTGGGCTGACTGTTTAATCGGTTAGCTGGCTGGATGGTAATGAATATATACTTTGTTAAGAAAAAGGTAGTGAAATCGTTAAGAGCTGGTGGAACGGTAGCGTTAACTACTTAATCCGGCCTAAAACATGAGCATCTATAGAAACATGACGGAGAACTTTCTGTCGAGCTTGGAGACACATCCACTTGTGGAATCTCTGGGGGTGGAGTAGCGTGCATAGACACTAAAGATGGGGTACCCAAGGTCCTTGGTTGCCTAGACGAATCAAGCATGGGACAAGCCTCTCCTTGTGAATAGCCTCCTAGCAGTGGAATATCCTCTGCTTGTAGACTATGTTCTAGCTGTGAACTATTCTCCGACCGCAGGCTGTTCTCTGTTCGTGGATTACTCTCTGGCTGTAGGTTGCTCTCTGGTGGTAGATTGCTCTCTGGTGGTGGATTGCTCTCCTGTGAACTGCTCTCTGCTTGTGGGCTGTTCTCTGCCTCTGAGTTATTCTTTGATTGTGGATCGTCCTACGCTTCCGGGTCGTTTGATAGAGAAGCACGTCCTGTCACAGAAGATGACACACCCTGGATATTTCCTTCCATAGGCATATGTAATACAGGCATCACCAAACTTGGAATCGCTTCCCCCTCTGGAAAGCCCGAGAATTGGGCATCGTGACTGGTTATAAAGGGCAGTGTGCTCGGGCTGTCTTCTTCCAATGGGGTAACATAGGACACAGCTGCCGTTCGCCTTCTTGTCGGTTGTGAGACCAGGTTAGGACTACCAAGAGATACAGTTACTGTTCGTGCTCTTGTGGGTCGTGGAAACCGATTGAGAACGTTGGTCTCTTCCGTTTGTGGTAGATCTTCATTAGGTGGGGAGTCTGAGATTCCTGCATCATCCTCCAGTTGGGGTGGTGTTTGTTCCAAAATTGGCTGAGGGGCTACAGCGCATCCGCTAGAGGAAGGCTCACCAACTGTATCAGCAAAACAATCCTCATTAGACGGTCTATAGTAATCCGATGGGGCGTTTATAAATTCCTGATAATCTGCCCAATAGTGTGAGGATTTACGTAGACGTAAGGGTAGATCCCAGGCCGAAGGTCCACGTGCTACATATCGCCGTTCTTGCATAATCGGCTTTGTACCGCTAGAGGAGGACGGCGGGCTAGGATTGGCATCTAGCGGGAGAATAAGAGGCAAAAAGGGAGGAGTTTGACGATAATATTTTCTTTTATGTTTTTCTTTTTTGGCGTCTTTTTCGATGTCTGTTGGGCGGCGATAATATCCTACATCTCCTAGACTAAGGACCAGACCAACGGGATCCACATAAGCAGGGAATGGCTCTTGACCCAAAATCTCTGAAGGTGTAGGTGAGGGTGATTGTCATTGCCCGGAGCCAGAGAACAGCCGAGCTTCTTGGACTTCCTGGTGGGTATATCTTCTATCCCCCAACGCCAGATAATTCTCCCGTGGTTGGTCAACGGTCATCTCCTGCGACTGTTGAGTAGCCTGGAGCTGAGAGACTGATGTGGTCCCGCTCATTCTACTAGCTGGAGCGGGAGATATTACACAGGGTAGTTCTGATTGCTCAGAAGCCTGATTGGAACTCTGACTTCCCTGGCCCCTTCGACCGCTAGGCCCTGCTGCTTCTTGCATGTTGCGTGGAATGTTTATAGGCTAAGAGGATCGAAAGGTGGCTGGCTACCTGTGCTTAAAAATGGACGAAGGGGTGGAATTCCGTGGCGTTCCTCCCTGGTCAGGTTTTGATGATACGGCGTATACGGAATGCTCAACTACTTTATGGGTTGGCTAATATATCCAGGAAGCAACACAGAAGCCGTGCCTTTTATACCCGTGTTGGATAGGTTCGGATGACACTATTACTCTTGAATCGAGATGCATATATGATGGCGAAGTTTGTGAGAGAGTACAGGGCGTGCCTAAGAGGCTGTCGATAGAAGAATAAAGCCTTCATAGAAGTCGAGAATGAATGTGCAAGCAAGAGCTAGTAGACGTTGTCGGAACCCCATAGCAAGTAGTATCAACATTATTTAGGAGACACTCCCAAAAACTAGGATAGTTCCACCGGTCTTCTTCACTTGGCCGAAAGAAGAGCTAGAAAGAAGCATGTTCAAAAAGGTAGGAGGCGGACATGGAAAGAAAGAGCAAACTTACGTATCACTAGAATTATTTGAGTTTTTGTTCTGGTCATGGTTGAAGGCACAGCCCTGGTCTTCATAGCGACAGTGGCCATATATCAGCACGTTTCGACAGAGGGTATCTTTTGAGTCTGGAAAGACCACAAGGCCGCAATTAGACTCAGACCAGTAAATCAACACTGCCGAAGTAAAGCAGATAGATCGGACGGGCAATCATTGCTGCTTACCGCGTGTTTTAGGCCTAGGTGACGCCATCTGTCTGCCTTGGTTGGCAGTTCCGAATCTAGTACTCGACATTGTTGTAGCAACAACAACAGCAGCAGCAGCAGCAACAACAACAACGACAACAATAACAATAACGATGAGATATTCTAATCGTCCCAAAGCCACAGATTTAGGCTGGGCAGCCGGTGCGCAACCGCCCTGTTCGATACAGCGACCTCGGTCTATCAATCAGGCGTATACAATTGTAGATAGGGTGGTTTTACGAGGCGACGAGGCGCAGACGGAACGGACGGCGATAGGGGGTATAGAAATGGCGTAGTTGTCGCATTGAGGTGCGTGGACAGAAAGCAAGGTCGTTTTGTCGCAGGCCTAAGCATATACCGTGAGAGGCAATACAGGAAGAACAAGGGGACGTATTAAGCGTCTCAAAGCGGTGCCATTTTCCAGCGTCTCTGTGAGGCAGTCCACCCATAGAATCAAAACGCGGTGTCAAAGCGCAGTAGATAAGGAGTAGACGTATATGTAGGCGTATGTAGTCGTCAGAGGCCAGAGGATCGAGGTTGGAAGTTGAAAGACAGGACAGGCGCTAAGAATCAATTGTTGACGTAAGAGCAAGGATTGACTATACAGAGACTGGAGCCATATGTGCGTATGATGATGAATTTGTACAAGTGGAGGGTGAGTAGGTACGACGCCAGGAATACGAGGCAGCAAAGATTGCAGAAATCAAGGTCCTCACAGACGCAACGGCGCGACAAGCACTGAATGGGCGAGGCGGCGGGCAGACGAGTTGTGGTGGTGGCGGTGGTGGTGGTGCACCGTGCAGATAGGTTAAGCAAGTAGTGGGATGACGGCGGAATACGTGCGTTACTGCCACAGCCCGCAGATTGGTGGGCGGTGGTGCTGGTCGCCGCCAAGTGGTCGTGGTCCCAGGGCAAGGCGCCAAGAGTTTATAGTGGTATCAAAGTACCTAAACCTAGATTCCCATTGAAGCTCAGCCTCGACCCTTATCTGGGGCCGTTATCTGCATATATAGTACAGCTATCTTAAGTACTATGCAGTGTAGTAGGAGGCAGTTTGGGTACGTGCATCATAAGTACCCGCTTAGGTAAGGTACTACATAGTATGTATTATATAATCTACCAACACACTACCATTAAAGGGCCATTGAAGGGACAATTATTGGAGGGTGGGGGTACCTAACTTAGGTACTGTACACTAGGTGTTACATACAGTAGTATATAGGTAAATTACTTCCCATACCTCTCCGCCTTTAATCAAGACTATTCCTATAATAGTACTAATTGTGCATCCCTCATCGTCATCCTCCGAACTGCTTGTTCCCCTCTAGTGGATCCTGATACTCAACTGAACACGCAGTCAATAAGGCATTCATGAGCAGCCTCGAACGCTTCATATCGAATTGCCTACAATTCATCTGCATTCTCTACCATAGCTGAACTGGCACATTCGTCTGCAATATATAACTCGCACTATCCAGTCCGGACCCGACATTTTCTCTCAACAAAGACTATAATTCCGGAACCCGGCTAGGAACGATCCCCCAAGACGAAGTTGCTGCGTTTCCAAGTTTTGGCCCCTCCTTTTTTTTTTGGATTTTTCCTGGTCCATGTTTCTTTCCTTTACTTGCTTTTTTTTTTTTTTGCCTAGTGAGCTTATGTGTCAGCGATAAATCCGAAACCGATACCCATGGATGATTGATTGTTACACCTTGAGTAGAACCTTCCTGGTAGTTCGATTGGTTGCTTGAGATCATAGGCAGCTATGGCAAGTAGTGCGGGCACCGACATAAGCCATCTCTCTGCGGACCAGCAGGCGGCGCTCGAGCAATACACACAGGTTACGGCCCAAGATGTCAAAGACGCCGTGGCTCTGCTCGAAAGATCACAATGGAACGTGCAAATCGCCATAGCCAAATTCTTTGATGGTGAAGGGCCCGACCCGGTGGCCGAAGCCATCGCAGCAGGAAACCGGGCGCCGCAGCAGCAGCAGCCGCGACATGAGAATCTGCAAGAGAGCCTTCTAGCTTCATCAGGCCCCTACGGGCGTCCACGGCCGCGTGAGAGGCCCGATCCCGCCCCAAGAATAGTGCCTCAGCCAACGACGACTCGGCGCACGCCATTCCTTCTCGCCATCATCTTCGCTCCATTTAACTTCGGGTATCGCGCAGTCTCGGCCTTCTTCCGCACATTCGTATACATATTCGCCTTCCTTCCTCCTTCCCTACGTCCGCGATCAATAACAACGAGCATGACGAGTGGTTTTAGGGGTAGTAAGGGCCGTCGCATGTTAATGCCGCCAGACACAGCCGCGCGGTTTCGGCGGGAGTTTGAAGAGGAGTATGGGACAAATGCACTCCCCTTCCACGAAGGCGGGTTTGCACAAGCTCTCGACTTAGCCAAGCGAGATCTGAAGTTCTTGCTAATTGTACTCATGTCCCCGGAACACGACGATACCGAGTCATTCACGCGGGACACACTTCTCGCGCCCGAAGTAACCAGCTTCATTAATGAACCTGCAAATAACATCATTCTATGGGGTGGCAATGTACTCGACTCGGAGGCCTATCAGGTCGCAGCAGAATACAATTGTACCAAGTTCCCATTTTCATGCCTTGTCTGCCTTACACCAAAAGAGGGTAGCACGCGTATGAGCATTATCAAGAGGCTAGCGGGCCCTCTCTCACCTTCTACGTATTTAGCAGAGATTCAGACAGCCATCAACAAATATGCGCCGGATCTCGCGGGCGTCCGTGCTGAGCGGACGGCACAACAAGTCGTGCGCAACCTACGCACAGAGCAAGACGACGCCTATGAGCGCTCACTAGCGCGCGATCGCGAACGTGCGAGACAAAGAAAGGAGGCAGAGGCCGCCGCCGCCGCAAGCGAGAAAAAGGCTCAAGAAGAAGCCGAAGCGGCCGAGCGACGCGAGCGCCAGAAACAGCAATGGCGCAGATGGCGCGCAACGACAATCAAACCAGAACCAGACGCCAGCGCAAATGCTAAGGATGTTGTACGGCTCGCTCTCATGATACCAGCTGTGGGACGCATCGTGCGTCGGTTTTCTGCGGGGACAACCGTAGAGGAACTATATGCGTTTGTCGAGTGTTACGACATATTGACCACAAATCCAGAACTAAACGGCGAGGACGAGAAGAAAGAAGCAGACGACGGAGACGATATAGACCTCCCGGCGGAGAAACCAGAGGACTATGTTCACGAGTACGGATTCCGGATTGCTTCTCCTATGCCCCGGGTTGTTTACGAGCCGAATGACAAGGCCACGCTCAGTGATCGGATCGGTAAATCCGGGAACTTAATTGTCGAGCTGGGTACTGCTGAATCTGATTCCGAGTCTGAATCTGGGGAGTTGTAAAGTGGGAATACGGGCGGCGAAATGATTGATTCATGTATAAGATGCATTAATGGAGTTATGCCTGTAATTCTAAGCCACTTCGGGCGATTGTCGTCGCTTTGCGCGTGTATAGTGGATATAAATCTTTACATGATTTCGAATAATTAGAGATCTTCTCCCTTTCCACGGATCTTTCCAGGTACCAAATTGAATTAGCCCTAGAGAAAAGATATGTACGCACAGACGAACATATTCTACACTAAAACAAACACATAAGGCAACAAACTTTCAAGCTTCGTTACTGAATTGCCTGGTAGGTAGGAAGATAGGTATGCTGCCATCCGATATACTATGGTGCTGACATCCCCTGCGCTCGAGACGTCTGAACCCACCAGCTAAAATTACATGTTGACTTTGACGATTTTACCAATCCCCATTCCGAGCATCAAATGCAGAGACTCCACCTCCTATGAAATGAGGTACGTAGCTGATATAACTCATGAGCTTCCATGACTAGAAAAAAGACCATATTGTGGATGATTACCTGCAACGTTTAGACGCGTGCGCCGATTGCCCCCATCGAATATCCCTTTATCCTGTTAGTAGTACAGTGCCATGGCTTACACTTCTTTGAGGACCTCAGGCCGTCTCCATCCGGATGTGCGGGGCTTATTCCCGTACTTCATGTTCACTTGTCTAGCGCCACAATACGCCAATTTTTAATGACCCTGTTGCTGTTTCTCTTTCGCGAATTTTTGGTGAATGCGGGCAATCTGATCTTCGACGTTGACACTCTGCATGTGATTAAGGTGAGCCTGGCTTCGCCCTTCGAGGTTGCCATCGAAAGAATTTATGGCCGCCCGTTTCCGGCGTGCCATCTCTTCCTCAGAGACTGACTGGCCAGTGACGGGATCGAAAATGTCTTCCCGTGCGCTAGCGAATCGCTTGAGGTTGTTGGCCACATCAATACTTGATAAGTTCGTTGTTGCGTAGCGCGATTCAGCTTTGGCCTTCTGTTCTTTCCATTGGGGATCTAATAACTCGATTCGCATATGTGACTCGAGCTCATTCATGGGGATCAGCTCTTTGCAGTTCGGACACAAAGCCATTTGTGCTCCTTGCTTGTTCGCCGCACGAGCGGCAGCGCGTGGGACATAATTCTCCTTGATCTTCATCGGAGCACCTCCTTTAGCCTCAGCCTGCGCTTGCTGCATACGCGCACGAGCCTCCTCCCTCTCGCGAATTCTCTGTACTTCTTCATCCTCCACCGCCCCGTTAGGTCTCGGTGGTGGCGCCATTCCATAAGGGGCTTGTGCTGGTGGAGCAGGTTGATATGGTTGCGACGGGGTTGGTTGTTGTGCTGGATACGCGGGATGGTGTGGAATATTATAATTGTGTTGTGTTGGGTATCCGGCGAATGTATTGTCGTCGTCAGTTGGCATTGCTTCTTCGATGCGTAGATTTGAACTGATAGAGATCTTGGCCTTCTGCTCAAGAGAAGCATATTGAAGTTCGGAGAGCGACGTCGGGGCGGGTAAGTTTGCTTGATCATCGGCGTCAGTAAATACGACAGTCTCGACAACTACGAAGTCATGCCAATCGATTTGCGCGTATGACAGGCGCTCCTTCTCGTCGTCCTCTTCCTTCTTTTGCTTTTCGGTCTCTTGGTATTTCAGCCATTCCGCCCGCTGTTTGGCGCGGTTGAGGATATGGAACTTGTCGTCAACATTTCGTTGCAGCTCAGCGGTTCGCTCCTGCTGAACACGCCCGCCCTCTCCATCGATACCGCCGGTTCGCAATAGCATGGAATATTGATCGATAAGGTGCTGAAAGAAGTTGTGAAGGCTGTGATTGGGTCGGAGAAAATCGAACTGGTAGTTGCCGGCCTCGCGCTGCGACAGAGCTGTCATGAACTGCCGGCCGTTCTTCGCCACAAACAGAGCAGTCAGCCTCACAACCTCGAGATCCTGGGCGCTGATGTTTGGCATACGCGCAGAGAACTGGAAACTTGGGGGCTCGGGAGGGCCCTTCGGTTTCTCGTCGACCGGAGCAGGCTCGCCTGTCCGTCCCGCAGCGACCGTAGTGCCACGACCTTCCTTGATCTCACTGAACCTCCATAGATAGAACGGGTTGTATGGGTCGTTACTATTCAGGAAGCTGAACTTGGGGTTATTCTTCTCTTTTTCTCGGAGGCGATCTTCGAATGGGAGGCCATTTCTTGCCACGAATCCGGCTGTCTTCTCGAGGATTACTATGTGGGAAGTAGATGTTAGCTACCGGTAGTGCTCTGGAAAATGCAGGCTTCAAAACACTCACTTCGAAACTCTTTGGGTGGCAGAATAACGCCCTGCGGAGGCTTGATGTCGTCCAACGCCGCCGCTGCATCGCCGTTAGTAGCTGCAGCCATATTTTTCAGCAACCTCAAACCCTCCTTTGCACTGTTACTTGATACGATGACAAGGTAATTGTCGAGTATTCGTTAGATGCTGTCCCAGTGGCGTAGTCGCGATTTGAGCTTTAGCAAAAGATTATGCAAGCCCCAGGTTCTCTGAGTCTAGCTAGCGTGCCTAAACCTTGGCATTTCCGACTTGCATTCAATGGACCCCTGTGTTTATTTTCTAGGTACGTACTGTTACCGGCTTATCCAATAGGGCGGAAGCGGAATAATACTTCATCCCTTCATTATGTGGGTCACAATCGAGGTCTTATCAGCTAACAATTCTTAACTCCGAACTCTAACGACCTAGTGTACATGCGGGAATTAAGTCCTTTCACACGAGTTTCGTTCACATTAAACCGTAAAGTTTATGTAAAATATTCTAGGATAATGTGATAGCCAAGGCCCTTGAATATTAAAAAAAAAATTACCACTTTGCAGTCGGCCTGTGTATTCGGCGATATCTCTCAATCGTCTTGCTATACATACACCCTTTTGTTGGCCGGCTTACCATACAGGCATCAGAATACCGTCCACTGTAATAGGCAAATCTGATCGCATGCACGTTCAAAGCAGAATTATCCAGCGTCACCACGAAGACACTAAACTAAGCATCTCTCGAACTTGTCCTTGCCGTGTAACTTAGCCATATCCCCATCAAATTATGGGTTATGTCCTTTGCCCTCAAGCGCATACCTAAGCCTTTTTCGATCTCTTTTTAATACTTTACAGCCGAGCTTGCAGGTTCGTATCGGCTTCTAACGCACATCAATTGCAACCAAGAGGGAGACTTTCTGATTTATGCCTATTTCAGAACACCTCGCTTGCCTTAATTTAAGAATATCCGAAATTATCTACAATAGAATAAAAGAAATTTCATCTTGCGAAGTATAGGGGAAGCAATACAAGAGCCTCACCAGAGACTGTATCTATATCGGTATTTCCCTAATCTAGAATTATCTTCATAGATATAAAAAGTGATAATATTTTAATGGGTTGGACTTGCGGGAAAGGGAAATAAAGTAATTACCGATGCAGTTCTAAGCGACCCCGATATCGAGTTGGTACCAAAAAAATGGAGAGTCACACCAAACCACTTTCGCAATAGGGAATGCTATGTAGCGAAGCCCAAAAGAACAGACAGGAGAGAGTATAACAAAAGTATGAGACATAATTTTGTTTGGGCTTGTGGTAAGTAATCTATTTAACATCCCGGCTTTCTCTTAAGCGACTTAACTTTGAAAGGAGCGGCAGAAATAGTCAGGGAAGCAATAAAAGAACAGCCTAAACTAAGATTTAAGCAGTCTGGGTGTGACTTTGACTCTAAGGCACAAAACATGATATCTGGAATGACGAATCTAGACCCGACAGTAAGAACGACAATATATCACATTTTAATGCCCCGATGGCGGCGGGAAGCTACTTAAATCGCCATTAAAGGTGTTGCTGAGATGGGAGCAACGAAATATTGAGAATCCATTCGCTCAACTCAATATTAGTGTGTCGCCTAGTATACACCGCCTATACTACATTGCTATTTGACATTCTCAAGACCTCAGACAAGGCTCTATAGTAAATCAAATATTGACTTGACTATTACTTACCTAGGTTTTCTAAAGGGTACCCACAGCTTAACGCCGGCATATATCTAATACTTCATTCAATGCCTTTGTCAAGCGCATGCCCACCTATCACTTTCCTATTTTCCAAAAATCGAAGTCACCCTACCGCACGAGTGGCTAGTGGTGTGGCTAGTGATATGCAACCGAACCCATAACTCATCCCAATCGTCCCAGAGACGGAAGCGGAACAACGATTTATTTGGTATGTACCTAAGGGACGGGAGGGTTTTACTCACTTGGGTTAGCTACGGTGAACCAATTCCAGCTAGCCCAGCCACTAACCAATTATACTTACCAATTAACGCGGGCCGTTTCAACGGAACCGAGTTGCGCGTCATCTTTGAAAGGCTTATGTGTACCAAGTACACTACACACTCACTATAAGATATAGGGCGTATAGCCAACAGCCCCCTCCCCCCCAAAACCTCCCCCCTGCGAGAATGCGCTAACCCAAGAACTTGGGATAAGGCCACTGTAGCATCACCTCTTCGATCCCCCCTGGAACAGCTCCAAAATAGAAGCTGGCCCTTGTCCTTCACGAGCCGCGCCCCTTATCCTGAACATTTATTCTTCTACGCTACCCTTCCTAGGTACGACCTCAGCCCTGGTCAGCATACCGGGAATCTTTCCATCACGCCTCGTTTCTCCTTAGGTCTTCTTCCTCCTTCGTGCCTGGGATATCAATCCGTCCTATGGTTTTCTTGTAATGCTGATTCTACTACTTACTTCTCGACTCTCGTTAATCGCATCTCAATTTTATTCTCTTTCTGTACCACTATTCTGTGATACCTGAGACTCTTCCGTGTACCACTACCGTGGCTGCACCCAGTCGAGGCCTCGGATTTTGAGAGGCCACGACGACCTTTTGTCATCTTCTCTTCTCCCCAATCAACTCCTCCTACAAGTTTTGATACAGCATGGGCAAACCCAACTCGACTAAACCGCCCTCTACACAGGGCGGGCCCCTCGCGAATTCGAAGCCCGAAACACAAGTACAAGCAACAAAGTCCTACGATGACTTTACGTCCGATGGCGTGCAGGACAATGATGTCTTCCTACTCCCCGTATCCGACTACAATGTCATGCTATTGGTTACCGTCATAGGAGCCATTGTGCGGCTGTTTCGCATCTATCAGCCAACCAGTGTGGTGTTCGACGAAGTCCAGTATGCACAATACCCAATCCCTATTGCTAACTGTTTTGCAAAAACTAACGTCATGTCTTCGCTTATAGCTTTGGTGGCTTCGCTACTAAGTACATCAAGGGGAAATTCTTCATGGACGTCCATCCTCCTTTGGCTAAAATGCTGATCGCCCTTGCTGGTTGGCTCGCTGGGTTCAACGGTGACTTCGACTTTAAAGAGATCGGCAAGGACTATCTCGAGCCCGGGGTTCCATATGTAGCGATGCGACTATTCCCGGCTGTTTGTGGAATTCTCTTGGTGCCTATTACCTTCTTGACGTTGAAGGCAGTTGGATGTCGAACTGCTACTGCAGCTCTCGGCTCCTCACTGATCATCTTTGGTAAGTCCCATACCCCTACATGCTGCTTTCTCTTGGCCTAAGTACTAATGTCGTATTGTATTATAGAAAACGGTCTTCTAACTCAAGCTCGTCTAATCCTACTCGACTCCCCACTCGTTGTCGCAACAGCCTTTACAGCCCTAGCCTTTACGTCCTTCACGAACCAGCATGAACAAGGCCCTACGAAAGCATTTGATATTAGTTGGTGGTTCTGGCTCGTTATGACCGGACTTGGTCTTGGTGTTGCTGTCAGTATTAAATGGGTCGGCTTGTTCACCATTGCTTGGGTCGGATCCCTAACTCTGGTACAATTATGGGTTCTCCTAGGAGATACCAAGACCGTCACCATACGCATTTTCGCAAAGCACTTTATGGCTCGCGCTTTCTGCCTGATCGTCATCCCGGCCACCTTCTATATGGCCATGTTTGCGGTACACTTCATCTGCCTGTCTAACCCCGGCGATGGCGACGGATTCATGAGCTCCGAGTTCCAGGCCACTTTGAACAATAAGGGTATGCAAGATGTTCCGGCCGATGTTGCTTTCGGTAGTCGCGTATCCATCCGCCATGTTAATACACAGGGAGGATACCTTCACTCTCACCCTCTGATGTATCCGACCGGCAGCCAACAGCAACAGATTACCCTGTATCCTCACAAGGACGAGAACAACGTCTGGTTGATGGAAAACCAGACTCAGCCACTAGACGTAAACGGCGTTGAGATAAACGGCACCCACGTCTGGGACCAGGTCCAGAATATCACTGCCAACTTTATTAAAAACGGGGATGTCATAAGACTCTATCACACACAGACTCACCGCCGTCTTCACTCTCATGATGTACGCCCGCCTGTCAGTGAGCAGGAATGGCAGAATGAGGTTTCTGCCTATGGGTATGAAGGCTTTCCTGGTGATGCCAATGATCTATTCCGCGTTGAAATCGTCAAGAAACAGTCAGCTTCAGGTGAAGCTCGTGAGAGACTTCGAACTCTTCAGACAAAGTTCAGACTTATCCACATCATGACAGGCTGCGTACTCTTCTCTCATAAAGTCAAGCTTCCCGAATGGGCATCTGAGCAGCAAGAAGTCACATGCGCGAAGGGTGGTACAATCCCGAACAGCCTTTGGTATATCGAGTCTAATATGCACCCTGCACTCCCTAGCCATGCCGAAAAGGTCAACTACGTCAATCCTGGGTTCCTGGGCAAGTTCTGGGAGCTTCAAAAGGTCATGTGGAAGACCAACGCTGGCTTGGTCGAGTCTCACGCATGGGATTCCCGCCCTGAGTCTTGGCCTATTCTTCGTCGTGGTATCAACTTCTGGGGCAAGAACAATCGCCAGATTTATCTCATCGGTAACCCAATTATTTGGTGGTCCTCTACTCTTGCTGTGATCCTATATACCATTGTTAAGGGTATTGCCGTCCTTCGCTGGCAGCGAAACTACAATGACTACTCCAATACTACCTTCAAGCGTTTCGACTATGAAGTTGGAACTTGGGTGCTTGGCTGGGCATTCCACTATTTCCCGTTCTTCCTAATGGGACGTCAACTCTTTTTGCACCACTATTTCCCCGCCTTGTTCTTTGCCGTTCTAGCGCTTTGCCAGATCTATGATTTCCTCACCGCTCGATTCCCAATTCCCGGCATCCGTGAGAATCAGATAGTCAACAAGGTGGGAGTGGTAGCACTACTAGCTCTCTCTGCTACCGTTTTTGCCCTCTATGCCCCGCTATCTTATGGAAATGCTTGGACGAAGTCAGAATGCCAACGCGTCAAGCTGTTTGATACTTGGGACTGGGATTGCAATACCTTCTTAGAAAGTGTAAGTATCCCTCCTCAAGGTATGCCATCGAGACAGAGGGCATAGATGGTTTTCTGTATGCAACCCGCATTAGGTTTGCTTTGTCTCTGTTACCTTGAGCCCAGACTAACATCTTTTCTTATAGTATGATGCATACTCAGCACTCAATTCAAACCCTATCCCTAGTTCGCAAGCTGCTACCTTGGATAATCAAAAGGGAGCACCTGCGGCGGCAAATGACAAGGATTCCTCAAACGGAGTGATCTCCGGGGCACCCAAATTCGAACCCCAGGGACAAAAAATATTAGCGCGCGAGGAAAAGGTCGAGTATCGGGACCAGGATGGCAATCTCCTCAATGAAGAGCAAGTGAAGGCGCTTGAGGGAAAGGTTGAGTTCAAAACGAAATACGAAACAAGAACCCGCATCATCGATGCCAACGGCAACGAAGTATTGATGTCTCCCGACGAGCTCGCCGATATCGGAGTTGCACCCCCACACCCAGACGTCGAAGGGGCCAATAAAGAAACCAAGAAGTCCCCTGTTGAAGATGAGGTTCCAAAGGAGGCATCGTCAAGCAAGGACGGTGAGAAAGAAGCAGAAAGACTGGCCCCCAAGCCCGCTAGCGAAGGGAACGAGGCTACTGTCTAAGGTTTCCTTGATCGTTAATCGAGTGCTGAGGTTTATAGACTATGTGTGTAAGCTAGGGCATGTGCGGCCAACCTACCCAGGTGGTGGTCGGTGGTCTTGAGTTCTTTCATCATGCATCTGAAATGGCGGTCTGTATACTATCTACTAATGAGGAGTCAATGGACGAAATGTCGGGGCCAGGGAATGTGAGGTTTAAAGAAAAAACAAAAAGGGGCAGCAACTGGAGGCAGCTGTGCCATCTAGCTTTGCCTTACCACATTATCGGTTGTGTATCCTAGCAACAATCTATCTCCTATAATCGAAATACTTTGGATGAATACTGTTTTGAAAAAGGAGTAACATGGATCTTGATTTGGCAATCGGACTTTTACTACTGGTATGGTTTCATGGACCTGAGTATAGAGTCCCAAAGATAACGCATATAGTCGAAGCTATAGAAAGGGGTGGTAATATATTATCAAGTCAACACAACACATATGTTTTACTGAATACGCCGCGAGTCATTCGCAAAAATTTGACATTGTTCCGCAAAAGTCATATTATTAATGCCATACGCTACAACATTAGCTGGGGCCCTCTAGGTGTTCTATCTAGTGGGATTGACACGCCAAACGATGCGCAACCAGCCCCGAGCAGATGTCTTATAGGACAACTTGGGAAATCTTCGCTTCTAAATAATTTTGTTTTTCTTGTGGCGTGTCGAGACAGGATGTCTCCGTTTCCTTCTATCTATTTTATCTCGCTTTGTGAGTATTCGTATTGGGTATTGACAATAATTTTATGCCTGCGCTTCTTCTTCCTGGTTGACCTTTGCTATCATTGAAAGATTCGAGGCACCGGAGGCGTCAATGGTTGCCGGTAATACTTCTGTACACACCTAGGTTGCTAGTCGCTCCCACTGGTGCTTTCGGTCCGGTGGCTTACTTAGCTCTAATTCTGCGCTATGTTCATGCCGTCTTGCCTCCGCTCTTGTAGCTTTAGATCTGGGAAAAAACCGCCGACTGCGCCATTGGCGAGATCCATGATAACCGTGCGAAGGCGATGCCGAAACGACGTGTAAGGTGGGAAGGGGATCGTGGCGCGATGGATTTTTAAGAGGGGTTGACCATGCTCGGGCCGAGAGAGTTGTGGTAGGCGAGCGGGATTGCGAAAGTGCTCGAGGAGAAAATCTGATACGTGGGCCGTGTAGAGGTACATACAGACACGATCCGCTCCATTATCGGTGAGTAAGATCTGGTAGCGCGCTTGTAATTGCGGCGAAGGGAGGGGGTCGATGCCGAAAGATCGGTAAGATTGTCGCTCCAGATCTATCTCGCGCCGCCGTTGCTGTGCCATTGCGATAAAGAGACCGGCCATGCGGCCTTCGTTCGGGCTCCATTCAATAGCGGCATCTTCGGCTTCAACGGAAATTTCATTTCTTAGTCTCTCAGCCATCATTCGACGCCTTCTCTTCTGCATGTGATTGAATTGTGACCGATCAAGGTAGATCAGACGCCACTACAACGATCCAAGTTAGTTGTTGCTATTTCGAATAAAGGGAATGAGAGTTTTCAAGGGGATAAGAAACTGTAGGTTATAGTTCCGACCCGAAAGGGGCTATTATGGTCTAGATGTCGACAAAATGAAACGGACCGGACTCCAAGGATTACTCACAGAGTGCCTTGATGCGTAGGACACATCCTTTACAAGAGTGTAGGTTCGAGAACTAGGCACGATGACCCTTTCCCTCTTACCATAGGCAATATAAAGAGGGTTATTCTTCACCTTAAGCCTATGGCGTATATAGGCCCCATTGTTGCTATCGCGATTGGGGCTCTTGCGGGATTTGCCGCCCATCATTTTAGAATTCATTAAAGTCGAAAGGTATCTTTGCCGCTGCTGCTTCTTCCAAACTAGCAAAGTCTCCATGGCAGGTAATCGTGTTTCCCTTGAAGCTTCGTTACCATGAGTGCTCAGTTCTTTAATATATCTGTTGAGGTATGGGGTTGCTATGTATGGTAATGTAAAGGAAGGGACGCGCAGTATGTTCTTGCCATCTTTAGATTGAGGCGTCGATATGTCAGCGCCTTGGGCTGAATCTCCATGTTGGTCATGTTTGTTAGTTAGATGAAGATGCTGAGAAAAGGAACGTATCCGTGGCTCCTCCTCCTTGTAGTCCACATGCAAAAATCTAGCATGGCGTCTCGTCCAGAACCACGGGTAGACAAAAAGTTCTGGGTGGTTTCTAATTATATGATCGAGTGGCCCGTCGTAGAGGGAATCAGTAAGTGCCTGCGATTTCTCTTGGGGCTCAAGCGTGTTATTGCAGTCACCGCTATCCATGCCGTGGTCTGCCATGATGCAGCCGTTTACTATATACCAGAATAAATAGATCGTCTATCCTAGCGTGAGCCGTATAGTCGTATTGAGATGACGTTGCGAGGGGGACTTGTGCGCTCTAACCGGAAAACTAGCAAGCAAGGGGTAGGTTAGATCATCTTAAGTGTAGATTGGTTAGAGTACCCTGGATAGATACCTAGGGAGCTAAAGGCCAATGAACTGATGGAATTAGTTAGACACTCATGGATATATGTCTGCTCAATTATCTAAATGCTCAATAGTAGGCTGAGGTATGCCTGGGGGAGTCTAGCTACGTTGATCCAGCTCAAGAGGTATGTACCAACCTGGCGGGTACCTAAAGCTTAAAATTGGAAGGCGGGAAGCCGGGAAACTTTTTCACCGCGATCTAAATCGGAAATTACAGTTTGTAGTACAGGTCTTCGGTTTGCAACTTCTATTTGTATATGCTTAAGACGTAAGGTACGTTAAGTAGGTAGTCGGCGTGTAAGAACTGGGACACGGATCATCATAATAACTCTGGGTAGCTACGACGCTAATATACGTGAGATAATTCTTACAATTAGCAGGATCTTACCGTGATGTAGATTCTTTACGTTTATGTTCTCTGGGAAAAGTTTATGCTCTTGTTTTGTCTCCGAATTGTATTGTGTGTGAGAGGCATCAATTCATATTCAACCCCAGAGAAACCCCACCAACGTTGTCTCGTACGGAACATACAGACTCAATAGCCCAAGACGCGAAACTGACAGGGGCCTGTTCCCCGCACCGATGACTACGTAGATGTAGCCCTACCCTTCTCGTTAACTTACTTATGAGTACAACTCAGTACCTTGCCAACTTCATAGCTATTGGGCTCTAGGTCTATTGCGCTTCGAATCATAAGCACATATAAGTGTCTACGGATAGCCGAGTGCCTGGCTTACAACATTCTACTCTCACTAGTAGTATGAAGGTATAGTGATGCCGTTCTGTTCTGTGACAATATGCTTGAGTGTATGCGGAAGTCGAAAGATTGAACTAATACGGTGAGATAACTAGGCAATAGAATGGTTCCAATGGCAAAACTACTAGTATCCTGTCATTGCGGTGCTGCAAAGCAGACCGTTCGTCTTTGCGACCAAGTGTCCAGCACGCCGCAAGAGATTAGCCTCTGCCACTGTGGCGCGTGCCGTCACAATACCGGCATATTGTGTGCCTCCTACGCTAGTATTGAGCAACCAGATGCGACTGAGGGACTTGCGGAGTACCACTCTAAAGCGAAAACGACGACGCGATTCTTCTGCGCGATTTGTGGGTGCCATGTTTTCTGGAGGATCCGGAGCTCTGTCAAGGGCGATACCAATACTGGGGTTGCGGACGACGCAGTCGCTGTTGCTGAGCGATGGGCGGTTGCTACGGGTGTGATTACTGGAGAGAGTGGTGAGTCTGATAAAGAGGGTAGTGAGATGTTGATGAGATGGGCGAAGCATATCAACACGGCTAGTACGAAAGACGGCGGCTTGAGTCCATTTATACGGTGCGTTGGGGACACACGGGAGTTAGAAGTGGTTGACAGTCGAGGCGATTCACCGCCTGCTCTTGGGACCGCGGGGAAGAAGCTTGAAGATTCAGACCATGATGTGGAACTAGAGACAATCTCACGAGGTAATGCCCAAGAACAAAGCGGGGATGAGGTCTTGAACGCCTTCTGTCACTGCAAAACGGTACAATTTCACATAACGCGCCCCAACTTAGCGAGCAAGCTCCCGCGGTCCAACTTTCCAGATCTCATGATCCCCTATTATACTGGCTCCCCCCAGCTTCAAAATCCCGAGGATAATAAATGGTGGCTACGTCCTAATATTGATTCCGGTTTTGAGGAACCCGGGGCTCTACTAACAGAAAAGAACGGATTGAGACGGTACCTTGCGGGCACATGCGCCTGCCGCTCTTGCAGACTTATTTCCGGCTTTGAGATACAGACATGGGCCTTTATACCGAGGGCTAACATCTTCTTTCACGTTCAGGATAATCATACAGGGCCACCCAACTCTGAATCCTGGGCAGCCAACGAAGCCACAAATATAGTCCCTCTTGACTTCACAACTCTACCGGTCAATATCCTCACGAGCTACGAGAGTAGTGAAGGTGTGCGGCGTGAATTCTGCTCCCGTTGCGGCTCGACCGTCTTTTGGAGAGACAGATGGCGACCAGAGCTTATGGATGTTAGTGTGGGCTTGCTAGATGCCGACGAAGGTGCCAGGGCCGAGTCGTGGCTGGATTGGTGGACTGGGAGGGTCAGCTTTGCCGAAGACGCTGGCAACGACAGGACGGGGGATATAGCTAGGAGCGCGAAGTGCTTGATTGATAGCTTGGAAAATGGTCTGGGAAGATGGGGCGAGGAAAGAAAGAAGGCTAGGCGAGATGAAGATTCATGAGAGATGTCATATACAGATTAGTGAGGCTCGAAATGAGTCGATTTCTCTTATCTATAAGCACTGTTTGAGGCGCAAAGTACCATGAATATACAAACTTGCCATGTAGACAATAAAAATATTTATAAAAAAGTGGACATTATATAATCGTTAATCCACGTTCCCATCTACAATGCCATCTTCATCATTAATACGTCGGTTTCGTTTATTCTTTGTCTGCAAGCTACAGGGGCTTTTCCTGTGGCCCTGTTGGGGGTGCTTTAGTTGGTAGGGCGTGACATAAGCACCTGCGTCAGAGGCACAGTAAGCTACTCAGCTCTAAATACCACACTACACACTTTCTAACACGATAATATAATAAAATAAAATAAAAAAGCGTATGTTTTAAGAGAAATCTGTTTAAGGAAAATACTATGTTCGACTTCAAGATCAGGAGAGCTAGGAGGCCCTTCCGATGCCGCGTTCAAGGTGCTGGTATAGTCAGGCTATCAATCAATGACTTTGACTATTTCTCCAGCCCTGGATAGCTTTTCCTAGATAATGTTTTATGTATACTTGATTTAGGTCACAACATTATCGCGCCAACGCCAAAACTCATATCATGAACCCGACCAATTAATGAGAAGCCCAGCTATATTTCCGACGATGCGCAAAAACAGATTCGTGATGTGTCATTCATTCCTGGTCTAAGCCATGCTACAGCTACACATGTGGCATACTCTGGAGAACCAATATCCAAGATGCATGTAATATGGCCGAATGTCAAGCGCCGGCCTAGGATAGCTTACAACAAAAATCCTCGGAGGGCTGAGGCTGTTGAGAGGGGTGCACCACAAACAGGGCAGGTTCATGCGTGTTTTCTGACTCAAGGTTTGCAGCGAGAAATACTTGGCGTGACGAAGGTCGAATTCAGGGGTTAAGCAGTCTGAGTGATGGCTTGGGTCCTCAAGACGTGCATAGGGAAATAGACGCCAGTTCATATAGTTTGGTAGACGCCCACCCTCGAATGAATATAAATTAAACAGTTAGATGGTAGTATTTCGTGCATGGTGACTAACTGCTGAGCACCTATCATGCCTAAGGCTACATAAACTCCCTACAGTATGGTCAGTGATTATTGCTTCCCTCATTTCTTTGCGGCTTACCTGGCCGCTTAGACTTCATTTTTAGAAGTCCGATCAAACCGCCGATCGCTGGCATCTGGATCTTTGCTCCGCGCCACTGGTATATCTTAAAAATTATTGTTGCTTCACCTATCTCAGTATCTTCATTGGCGCTACCGAGAAAATGACTCGAGAGGACCACTAACTAGCCCGGCATCTGCATTGCCTCACCCGCCCTCGAATATTCCATGCCTCATTTGCGGGGGAGTGAAGATAATAGGGCAGTTTCTGCATCGCGGCACGGTTTTATGCGGGCATTCTGCATAGTCTGGGTTCGAGCAGTACGTCCCACTGCTATGATATCGACAGTGGCAGCAGGCAAATCCAATAGGCTGGTGAAAGTCGGTTGAGGATACAGTCCCTCTCCTCGCTTTAGGGTGAATCGAGGTCTTTATGGGTGGTAGGAGACGATCACACGTAGTCAATATAAAGGAGAGCGAGTAGGGCTGCATTCCAAAGTGTAATATCTGTAATGGTTGATCGGTCGAAGTTGGCAGAAAAATAGGTGCTATGACCCCTGGATTGTCAAGGTCTGATGAGCATAGTCGTTGTAGAGTTTCATTATCATCGGGTCCACTCTCATACCTCCAACATTTCCGAGTTCTCGATGTCATTATCAGTGCGATGTCAGGATATTCTGCGCGAGCTTCGTATAGATCTTTGTTAAGTTGGTGCAGTTAATCGTAGAGGATAGGGTGTACTTGTAATTGAAGTTATAGTCAAATCAGAACCCACGCCGCTCTCTATTTATAATACAAGTTAATGGTTATATGAGACATCATAGCACGGTACTTTCCGTGGGTGATTTGGGTGAAACTCAGGGGTAAAGAAATAAAATAAAATCTAACCCGGGTCACGGAGAACCACGTAGCAACATTCTACTCGTCAGTCATACTTCGCCTATTCTTGTTCCAGAATTCGTGATACGGTGACTCACCGAGTCTTTCTATCCGACTAATCACTCTAATGCAGGTGACTATTCTCTCCCATATTTCGAACAAAGGGCCTCCTCAGAAACATAAAAGAAGGTTCTATATTAGTCGATTATACGACTATATATTAGAAGAGGCTTGGGGCCGCGAGTATTGAGTACAACTAACCTCCCTAATTACTAGCTCTTTAGGTCTTATGACAAGTTACTTTGATATAACAACAGATGATCCAAACCTACTATTTACATTATATAATGACTGGTACTTACTTGCTGTAGGGAGCATCTTAAGATGATACTTAGTTCCTGGAAAACCGTAGGTTGCCTACCTTTTATTGTCCCCTGCTAAACTGTAGCAAGATCTGGGCATTCGCTATATCCTCCTCAGAACGTTGATGATGTCCACCCTCGGGTTGAGAATCTTCCTTGGGACAATCCTGGCTAGATAAAGTGCTGCTATGGAGTTCGTAATTGGCTTGGGCGTTAAATTCTTCGTTCTCCCTTGCCGCCCTTAAGCGATCCCTCCGCAATTTATGCCGTTCACAGGCGTGACGTCTACATGGCGGGCAAACAAGAAAGTAAGACTCTTTGTTTTCCGAGCTACAGCGGACGCACTTCCCAGTTTCTCTCCTTTGTTCCCGATATTTCCTCTGGTACCCGGCTGCTTGTTCCCTATGCTTAAGGCACAGCACACCCTGCGACGAAACGGCCACTCTGCAGTTCCTATATTTACAAACCCGGGGCCGTTGATCCATTTTTCTTGGGGTTGGCTTGTTGAACGCAATAGTAGAGTGAAAGCAAATCTAGAGGTGGGTGAGAGGGAAATCGTGATTTGATACTAAACTTCCAGGAACCGAATAGAGCCCTTGCGAGCTCACATTTATTTATAATGAGTGAGACGTACATTACACCACACATTGGAGTAAATGGACAGTCTTATTGTGAGATGAGCATTGTAATAAAATCATACAAAGCGTTTAAAAAAACAATACACAATGTATTTACTGTAGTTTCATCTCGAGCCTTTGAAGAACACGATACGTAGCTATTGTCTTCCAATTAATAGCTTGTTACTTTCATGAACTACGGTAACAGATGACACCCTCCCATCTCTGGCTTTATTTGATTGTATATAAAGAGATTAGATAAGTCGATAGATATCTGAGAATAAGGGCCTAGATCCCCTGGGAAGATGGCTAGGCTACGTTGAATCAACACTTGAATTTGAAAATTTCTTTCTCGATATGAAGTATCACTGCCGGGGGTTTCCGTCATGGAGTGAATAGTAAGACCTGTAGGCAGCCAGAAGGTAGGTAGTAGGTAAAGGGCTCAATAGATTGTATACCAGGTGGTATAGAAGAGTAATGCAATTGACCCCTAAGCCGTTCAATATTGTAATGGGGGCGCCAGTCACCTATTATATATACATAATTCCACTACAACTACCCCATAGGGTAGCCGCTATATTATCCCTGACAATCACACGTGTAAAGTGAAGTAATACCGGCGAGTTTATTTATAATAAAACTATTCAATTAAACACTAGACTAAACTAGAAACAAACTACCAAAGTGGCCTAAAATGGCTAGCCGCCTTATTTCAACGCTCGAAAATATCTACATCTTTTCATCGTCTAGTCCCTTGAAACTGTGATGCGGAATCACCTGGGTAAACAGTCTCGGAATAGTCGGATGGCCGACTGCTTGATGACCAATTGCTTGATACCTGGCTATGAGAAGAGTGGTGCTTCGAGGAGTAACGCTTCGGACGCTGAGCGTATACGACGTTAGTGTCACGATCGCGCTTGATGGTTGAGGAGGGACTAGCACCAACAACCCACTTCATAAAGGCTCTAGCTTCGTGGCCACCCATTTTATGAGATTACTAAGTGGAATGTAAATATTATTGGGATTTTGAGATTTATGATATCTGGTAGTAGGCGTTTTGGTAATGAGCTGAAATGTAGTACGACCTGGGGTGGCTGATGGGCAGTCGAGTTTCCCGCGTTTATACTCTACGGTTATAACGCCCGCACATAGAATACGTTTTCGTTTTTAAAGAATTCGTTTACAATATGCTGTAGGCTGTTCGAGGTGTGAAAGCGCCCTTGTTTACTACCTTGCTTGTATTCAATAGATATGTTAGCTAACAATTGGATAGTTAGTTGAAGTTACCAAATTATTTGTCGTATGGTTTTTTATATGTGATGTGTAGTTGATTCTATCCTAGGAGAAGTATACCATCGAAAATCAGATTGGAGTAAAGAGACAGTTGATATAATAGGCTTACTATTCCTACAAGGGCTATGGGTTTTTTATTGTTGTCAAGCTAACAAAAAGAAAACTGCAAGAATAACAAACCTCTGTGGTATATTCATGAGTCATTATGTTCATCATACCAGGACGGGCCTAATCTACTGACAAAGCTATTCATCCCTAACCGCCTAGCTCGTTGTGTTAGTTGTCAAACTTATCCTCGCAAGTATAAATCGATATCTCGACACATACTCCTCTTGCGTGGAGTACCCTGATACTACGCTACCTGGCGGACACATGTCCTGCCGAGGTTTCAATATGAGGCATTAAGAAAAAAAAGAAAAAAAAAAGAAGAAAAAAAAGTGTAAGAGACAAAGAGGAGACCGATTTTTAAGGAACAAAGGCGTTTTGTATTGTTCTCCGAGCACTGCACCATCTAGTGTAATACTAGGTAGTGTCTGTTCACTGGAGACTGTCTAGGTACTTATGTACCTTTAAAGTGTGCCTTATCGCCTATCTATTTTATCGAGGTACCTTGGTACCTAGGGAGATACCGGCTTGTTGTGGCCGTGCAGCGAAGTACCAGGTGTGGCTTAGGTATGTATTTGGTTCGTATTGGTGGGGTAAAAAACTACCCTTCAGCATCCCCACAAAATCCCAAGGCTTGTGTGAAAACTACGTGAATTAAAAAAATTGGTCTTGTGCGCTCAACAACCGAAAGATCATAGTACCTTCCTGTCGCCTAGCCAAAGTACGCCTCCTCCGCGTCTACCAACCACGTCTACCCGCCAGGTACGTCCTCTCTCTATCTTCGATCCGAAATACTCATACGTATACGAATCTAATCAATCTAATTGTTGTAGTCGCCATCCTCTCCTTTAGGTACTCGTCGTCGATCCCCCCCCGACCGCCGCAATCATGGTTCGAACAAGCGTCCTGTCCGATGCTATGAACAGCATCAACAATGCCGACCGCATGGGAAAGCGCCAGGTCTTGATCCGCCCCGCCTCCAAGGTCACCGTCGAGTTCCTCAACATTATGCAGAAGAACGGTACGCTCGTCAGAATGTCGCTAGCTACGTAGCTAGAGGGGTCTGTTCTCGTTATGCTAAGGAATTGTGCAGGCTACATTGGCGAGTTCGAGATCGTAGACGACCACCGCAGCGGCAAGATTGTGGTCCAGCTTACCGGACGGCAAGTCTTTCTCTTTCCTATCTTCGTTTTTAGCTTTCCTTTCTCCGTACGCTGCTAACAAACTACAGCCTTAACAAGTGCGGTGTCATCAGCCCTCGATACAACGTCAAGATTTCACAGATGGAGAAGTGGGTCACCAAGCTTCTACCTGCTCGTCAATTCGGCCACATCGTCCTGACCACATCCGCCGGTGTCATGGACCACAACACCGCTAGACGGAAACACGTCTCTGGCAAGATACTAGGCTTCTTCTACTAGAGCTGCTGCGCATGAAGTAGTGAGGGAGTTGGGGAATTATTCTCGGGCCGGAAAATAAAAAAAGAAGGACGTTTTCTGGCATGGTACTGGGCCTTTGCTGCATACTGGAATGGAACAACCGAAACTAGGCATGATGCGGTCACTGCCACCGCCATGGGACCCACCCAAGCCACTATAAGTCCTAATTCCTCTCATGTACCTCACTGTAAGCCCTGCCTGTTCGATCAGTCCTAATAGAACATTTACCCGCATCCTCACGACCACCTGTACTAGATCTACATGCATGTTGATGGGTCATTGAATGTCGAAAGCCACGAAGGAAGCGTAGGGTTAGTACTGGCTGATGATATGATTTGGCGAAAGCTCGTTTCCTTTCTATGCTGCTTCTTGTATCGTCGCTATGGCCAACGTCTTGAGAATCAAACTTGTCAGATACTCTAATATTGATCAAAACCACCCGCGTCTCTTCACACTTCTCAAACTCAAATGGCTAGCTGGCGGGGTTCAGACTGCAGAGCATTTCTTGTTTGCTGAAGAGCTGCTGCTAAAGCGAAACATTAAAGGACACGAAAGCAAAGAACCCGAGCCCGACGACCAAATTTGATAGAAGGCACGTGAGTAGTAAGGAAGCAGAAACTACATCCTTGAACGACCCTCAATCTCATTTGGAACCCCCTAGACAAAAATGGATGAGTAAAGTTGATACGGTCAATAGAAGGGGTTGGACTACTATTAGCTAGGCCATTTCTCATCTTTTATCTCTGTACATAGTAATTTAACCTGATGCTATTGCCAAATCTTTTTTTAACTCACTCAAGTTGGGTGATTCAACCACCTCTTCCAGGACTAAAAATGAAGTGCAAGGGGGGTATCTCCAAGGTTTTTTGTTTCACCTTCTTCCCTGAGGCTAAAAATGCAGTCACGTCTCACACTTAGCCCCCAAATGCTTAGTCACCCACCCTTTATACCCGGTATTGTATTAGCCGTGGGACGTCGCGAAGTCTTTGTCTAGAGATGAGATAGAAAACACTCTGGGGATTGGGAGGTCTAGGAACGATGAATAGGAAGAAGGCCCAAGAGTGCAGATGTTGCAGGTATCTGGACCTGGGAGAGCTACGAGAAATATTGATGTTGTCCTCGACGATTCCTTGGGTGAGAATAGATGCGTTCTCGGAGGGCGCAACCGCGTATTCACGTACCGATAACCGACTGGGAGGGTTGGGAAATAGTCGTAAGAGAAGTAACCCCAGAAGTGGAAGGGAACGAAGACAAGTATATTAGTAGACTGCGACTAACGTTGAGCTGCTAGATCACAGTTGAGCTTGTACATTCTAGGTAGAGGAATAGTAACTATATATGAGTTATTTTATATTACTCTATAGATTTATTTATGCATTGCTTTATAACAACGTTAGCTACCTACTTAATGCTGCATGCTGGTGAAGCGCTTCGTTTTGGGGTCCAAATACTGAGATTCATTCTATTCTCGGATCTCAAACGACCAACTAACGTCATAGCTACCGTTCATCACTCACATATCTAGAACCTCTAAATTCAAGATGCAAGCTAATTTGGAAACTTCCTCGTCGAATACTAGTGTTCCGTGCCTTTACTGCGTTCGCAGGCCGACGGCCCCGTGAACCACCCATGTAATGGCTGAGGTAACAACTGGACAACGGGCTATGATCTATTTCCGACCGTTAAAACCCGGCGCTCCTCCTCTCAATTCCCAAAAGGGAAACCAATCTCTGATTGGCCAATTCTTTAGAACGGGCAGTACCCACCTTTCCGTATAAGATGATTGGTTACTGGATGCTATTAGTTGTTTAGGAGGTTATTGACGACGAGGTGGTCTCTTATTTCGAGTCCGGTAAATCCGCGAAATCACTCTATTTTCAGAATGGATGTGGGTAAACTCGAGGTAAGAGATATCTGGTGAATTGGGTATAAGTAGAGGTGTCTGGAGAGCGTTTTTTGTTGCAACTCGACCACATGAGCCATCGACTTCTTCATCACACTCTCAAGTTTTCTAGTTGCTTTATATTATCTATCCAACGTTTTACACTTATCATCAACACTATGCCGGCCACAACCCACCCCGAATTCAACGGTAAAACCGAGGCCCTCGAGGTTGCGACCGTCTTTAGCGAGGGTATTCGTGGAAAAACGATCCTTGTGACTGGTGGCAATCCCGACGGTATTGGGTTTGCTACGTGCCAGGCATTCGTAAGTTCCAACCGACATTAGAGGCCGTGATGGGCAAGAAGAAGAATCGATCCTAACATATTTTCCAGGCATCACAATCTCCTTCTCATCTCATCATTGCTGGCCGTACACCATCCAAGATCGACGAATGTATCAAGTTGCTCAAGGCTCAGTACCCGACTGTAGACTATCGCCCTCTCATTGTCGACCTCTCAAGCCAGAAATCCGTCAGGGCGGCTGCCGCCAACCTCCTATCGTGGACCGACGTCCCTACTATCGATATCATCGTCAACAGTGCGGGCGTCATGGGCATCGCAGAGCGCACCCTCAGCGAAGATGGCATTGAAATGCACTTTGCCACGAACCACATCGGCCATTGGTTGCTCACTTGCTCCCTCATGCCGAAACTCATCAAGGCCGCCGAGAAGAATCCCAAGGGAGCCACGCGGGTGGTCAATGTTTCGTCCGCTTCGCCTTGGTTCTCAACCATGCGCTGGAGCGACACGAACTTTGAGAAGCTAAACAAGGACCTGCCCGAAGCGGAGCAACCGAACTACGGCATGGTCGAGATGTGGGGCTACAAGGACGTACGGAATAAGTCATACTTCGGCCTCGAAGGCTATAACCAGGTGAGTACTGAACGCTTCCGTGTCCGACCCCCAAGCCCCCTTGTCTCGTGTGATCTCGCAAGTTCTTCGATGATATACTAGATATCTCGACTAACGTATTTCTATGCAAATAGAGCAAAGTAGCTAATGTGCTATTCGGGGTCGGGGCGAACAAGCGCCTGTATGAGAAGTACGGCATTCTCACCTTGGCCTTGCATCCGGGCGTCATAGCTACTGAGCGTAAGCACCCTTCTGAGTTATTTCTTTCCCATTTTGGTGATTTCGAAAGTTCCGGGGCCCCTATATGGGCCAGAACTCTGCCCTAGAACCTCCCCGTAGTTCGAACCCACTTTAAAGATTGTTAAAAAAAAAAAAGGCAATTGCTAATCCCAAGTACCGCAGTTGGCCGATATTTCCCAAAGGAGAACCTCGACGCCATCCAGGCGATGTATGATGCGGGCCTCTACCCTATGAAGACATTGGGGGGAGGGGCATCGACCAGTTTGGTCGCAGCACTGGATCCAAAACTAGGACCTGGAGAGACGAGGAACGGCCAGGAGAATTACGGTATTTATTTGGATGATTGCCAGATCTCGGATAAGGCTCTTCCAGGGTGTGTGGGCAGCGCCGAAGGCGAAAGGCTTTGGAAGCTGTCCGAAGAGCTGGTCGGGGAGAAGTTTGAGTGGTGAGATATGCGAGCTTGACGAAACTCGCGTGCATCGTACTATATGCCTTAGCGACCTCTCCTCTCATCTCCGCTGGATTTTAGACTTAACCAATAGAGGATATAACTACACCGTCATAGGTCTGTCGAGTCCCGACTTGCGTCTTCTAAGCCAGCTGGATAACTTCGTGTGATTCTGATTCGACTGTTAGATAATGAAAGACGGGAGTGCACATGTGAGGAAATGTAACCGGATTCTTTTGTAGTAACGGCAGAGTGCACTAACACGGAGGAGGCGGGGCATTGCGGGTTGGGTGAATACTTGCAATGTATATGAAAGATGTGGGAAACACTCGGCGTGTAAAGTGTTACGCCGTAACACGATTACACACCAATACCATATTGCAACAGTGGTCGTGACATCATAATGCTATTATCATCCCGCGGTTTTATTTTACCCCTTAGCAATCTGAACAACATGACAAACTACTAGAACGTAAAGTGGATCCAAATGCCGATTAGCGGCTCCTTAGAACCGCATTTACTGCTTAGTTGAGCAGATGAGCCGCGTGATCAGGTCTGTTTGGATGTGCAATCCCTTATTCCTCAACGAGAATTCGGGGCTGAAATGCCGTGTTATTAATCAACTGCGTTGAGCTGTATTCGCGGGAATCGGACGGACCTTTCAAAGACGCCACAGGGTCAACTAAAGCAGAATTATTCCGGATACGCTGTCCAGTATCCCGATGTGAAGCATCTCCAGACAATGTATGAAGTATGAAAGGTTAGCCCCTCATCTTTGGCGGTGTCAAAGCGGAACCCGCCGTCGTCTGCCTATAAGCCCCATCTACAGCAACACCCGATTAATTCCTTGTCAAGATTGGGTGATGAATTGGTGCGTAGTCTGAAATAAGCTTGAAACGAATTGAGCTCGGTATCGGAGGTGGGTGTGGTAGTAGTAATGATGTCGTAGATGTAATCGAGACTATTAACAAGCAACCACCGTGAGGGGCGTTCTTCCACTGTTTGCAGTGCCTCGGTACTTGCACTTGCTTGCATCATCGCTTTAATCGATGAAAAAGAGCCGTCGCACCAGTGCATCCCTTTAAGGATATATTACCGCGCGATGAAATCGCCGAGTCTCCCTAGGATGACATACCAAGTTGCCGTAATGGGGCGAAGGAAAATGGTTGCATCCTGGGGAGAAAGACAATGAGCACTTCTTGCTGTTGCACTGGAAGCTAGAACATGAAGTCATGGATAATCCGTACTTAACACCTACGATGCGGCCCCAGTTCCGCCGCCATACTATGCCATACATCACGAGGCTGTGTAGGTAACGATGAATATATAGTATAGACCACACTAATGAGGTATTACCTCTAGTTGTATGTTTGATTCTCCGCTGATAAATGATGTTGAGGCTTTGACATCTCCGCCCTCTCCAACAATGGTATATATACATGACCTCTTGCTTATATCCTTTATTCGCAAGATATATGTTTGTGCCGTGTATCGGTTGTGCACCCGCAATTTTCTTTTTGTCTCGCACTGACCAACCCAATGTATCATTCTGATATGAAGAATGAAGCGATAAAAGCTCACAAGATTGGGGGAACCTTAGTGTCACCTGACCGGGACCAAATACTCCTATCCTGTGACCCCCCAAGAAAGCAACCAAGACAAGACAATTTCCTGCTTCTGAACTAACAATTCAAGGGGTATAGAAGGGGTATTGAAATAGATGCAACGCTGAAATCAAAATACAATGTCCCAATGGTCGCTTTGGAAGGATACTGATGCTATTTATATAAAAAATAAAAAATAAAAATAAAAGAAAAATAAAAATAGAATGAATCAAAAGGAACGAGGGCTGACGGATAGATCAGCTGCGTGAGGGCTATTTACGCGAGCGTAAATGGGGATATTGATTGAGGTCGTTGCAGCGAAGGCCTTCAGAAATTGGATGCACGGCGAAGTTGACCAAGGGGGAGGCCAAAGTTACTACTCTTCCTTAATTTCAGAGGGATATCTTCCTCAACTCCCTCAAGTTCGTCGTCTTGGTTATCGTCATTAGCGTCGTGAATAGTATCGAGACCAACTTTCGGAGATATCATGAGTTCTGCTATCTCCGGGAGCGTCTTTTCATTGAGGACCGATGGTGTTGCCTCAGTGGCCTTGACTTCTTCCAGTTTATCTGATAGCCTCCTAAGGAAAACCTCGTCGGCTGCTGGTCGGTTCTTGAGACACAAAGGTCCCTTCAGCGCTGGGTCGTCATCACTAGGTTCGGACATGATCTCTTCGGACGGAGCAACATCATCACAGAGACCATCTGCCGCACGCCTTTCCTGGTCACTATTCGGCATTGTCGCCGTATTGTTTCGTTTGCGCGACTCGTTAAGGTCAACACGCTCATTAGAACTTCTTGGCGTAGACGTCCCGGTGCTGCCAGCGGTGTTCCCGGCAGTTGACTCAATAGTAGGAAGATTGGTAAAAGACATGGAATGACTTGGCGTATGTCCGGCATACATCGTAAGTCTACGGTGCTCAGGGGCTAGCAATACTTCTTCAGTCATTACGGCGGGTGAAGCCTTGGGCGGCGATTCGGACGTGGTTTTCTTTGGATCTGATGGAGGCGCCTTGCTCGGGGCAGCTGTAGGTGATGGTGGCTTTTCGTCATTAAACGTTGATTTCTGAATCGCTGGTGCTCTCAGTCGGACTCCCTCAAGCCCCGGGATAACTTCTCTAATGTCGATCGATGGAACTCGTTCTTGGTCTTTGCGGGCAGCAATATTTGTTGGTGATGCACTCTGCATTCGTGGATCGAGTGGCACAAAGGGGTTCGACTCTGGTATAGTCACTCTCCCGGGCGGTACGCTACTCGGTGAAATACCGTCTGACGGAGTCCGAAATGCTGTAGTCGAGGCATTATGGATTCCTTGAGCAACGGAATTGCCTTGCCTACAATTTCCAACGGTCTCGTCGACAGTTCCATCGACGACCCCGCCGACCTTGCTCTCACCACTGTGTGTGGATCTGAGTAGCTTGGTTAGTTTAGCCAACTCGGTCTCGGTGACTTCATTCCTTTGTTTCCATTCCCTAATCTCATTCTCTAATTCAGTCTTTTGTTTCGCCCAAATCAATCGCTCTTCGTCCATCAAGTTCCGCTCTTCCCGAAACATCTCTTCGGCTCGAGCGCGACTGGCCTCTAGGTGTGCACGTTCAGCTTGCCAGCTTTCCAGTAACTTCCGACTATATTCTTCTCTCCGTTGTAGGAGGGTCGCGATGGCTTGGGGGCTTAGATGCTCAAAGGGCGATATAGCGCCGGGATTGGTAGGATCTACAAGCGGTGATGTTATAGAAGAACCGGTTATGGGGGGAGAGTTATGCTCTGAGGAAAGATGCTGTCCGGAACTTGCTGCTGCCGGCAGAGACGGTGGGAGGGCGTATCTTGAGGACGACATATCGAAATAAGGTTGTTTTATAGAGTGAGGTAAAGATAAAGGCGATATCATAGAGCTTGGTTGGCCATTAAGGCGGGAGATAATGGAACGATCGAAGGAATCAATACCGCCCGATGGCAGAAAGGAATCTGAAGGCAACCTCGTCATGGCCAGCATTGTCAAGAGAGCTACGATCGAGCTTTAAGAAGAGCGAAGTGGGCGCGACTTGGCCGGATTGAAACTGTGAAGAGAGTCGCGAGAGCTAGAGCTTAGACGGGTAGGTAGGTTGGTGAACAAAGTTTCTTCTGGTTTGCGGGAATCGAGGAGCCTCTGAGCAGGAACCGAAGTTTAAAGGGATACGACTCTTGTTTTCAAGGCGATGACGGCGTTGATTTAGCCTTGTCGAGAGAAGGTTCGCGATTCAAGAACTGGGCGTGAATAAATCGGTCGCGCTCAAAACTTTAAGAAATAATCTCATCGATAGGTCGTCAAGTCGTGGAAATTGTCCCCATCATACACCATGAGCGCAGGAACCGAAATTGTGTCGTCGTCAGATATTAGATCAGCGGACACACATCAGTAGGTTTGTTCTTTCAGGCGTTGCAGATGTAATGACGTTGACCGAGGTGGTGTAGAGACGTATAGGCGGACAATCGACAGCGAGTGACGTATTTATCAACTTTTACACATATAGCCGGCCAGAGAAGGCGCAGTCACGACGCAGGCAAGGGAAGCTAGGTTTAATACTATTTGACATTTACGAATTTGTTCAAATAGGCTAGAGAGTGATGATTTTGCTCGCAACGAAGGAATATATAGAGGAGTGACTGACGTTGTAGGGCGATGTGGTGTGGAGGAAACTGGGAAAGAAAGAGGTGGGAATTTAGGAGTGGTGGGGAGGTGGGAGAGGGAGGACGGAGGATGCATATGATAGTGGTGGGTAATGGTGTAGGTACTTCCGTCTACAGCTCTACAGCAGCATTTTGCCATGTTTTAATCCGCCAAGAACTGTATCTCCTTGCACCTATCCTTAACCTATCCTTGTACCAGCCCGCTTAAACTTGGAGTATGGAAGGATGACAGGCCACGGTTTGGGGACTTTCCACTTTGGATCGTGAAATGGCCCAATTAAGTTAAGACCCCAACGGCGGACAAGAGAACCCTAGAACAGGTACCGACGGTGGGCCATTACCACATTTCCAACAAAACTATTTTTTTTTAAAAATTCTGGTTTTGCCTCACTAGTTCATTCGTACGATAACTAATAAAACAAAAAAAAAATCAAAGCTTTATCAAACCTAAGTCTTTTATATTTAATATAACTGTTTTAACTATTAAACTATAAAAGCTATTAATTACTTATAGCGTACAAAGTTAAATAAATAAGCATATATAAGTAAATTTAGCTTTATATAACAATAAAAACGCAAAATAAAACAATTGTTTTACTTTGTTTTATTTATTTACTTTTACTTTTATATAATATTAATAATCGCAATAGTTTAGCTATTATTTAATATTAACAAACTTTAAAATAAAATTTTAGCTTTATATAAAACTAAAACTTTAATTAAAAATATTTTTTAATTTATTATTTAACAAAGTTATTAATATATTTAGCGTACATTAAAACGCTATATTTAAACTTAAAGCTTAAAACATAATGTTTGTACAAGCTTAATATATATTAATACAATATTTTTTTATATTTAGTTTTTGTTTTTTATACAAAAATAAAAAAATTAGTTAATTTAAAACAACTTTCGAAAAGCTAATATTTTTATTAGCTTTCGTACGATTTAAAATATCCGTTTTTAACATTATATAAAACAACAGTATTATACGAACAAAAAACGTGCTTAAGCTATATAACAAGCTGCAAAATAGTTTTACTAACATATATAACAAAGTTTTGCAATTTAAAGCTTTAAAAAAAACTACTTTTATAAGTTTATATAAACATAAGCTAATATTATTATTAATAAAAACTAGCTTTATTAATATTATAAAGCACAATAGCTAAAAAGCATACAATAACGCAGTTAATTAATTATTTATTAGCATAAAAAATTTGTTATTTTAAACTAAAATTTCTTTTAATATTTTAATAAGCATATAAAACTCCAAAAAATAAAATTTAAAGTTTATATAACAAGCTTTTTTTTTTTTTTATACAATAGCTAACTTGCTAAATTTATGCTTATATTAACACTTATTTGCATATAATTATTTAAATTTATGTTAAGCCTACTGTTTATACAGCAATAAATATGCTAAAACAATTTTTTTATATAATATTTACTGCAAATATACGCTTATTATTTATTTAATCTAATATAAATGTTAAAACTACATTATTTGCTAATGCTTAAACTTTTTTTGCTAAATTAAATAAAACAGCTATATTATACAATAAACTTAACAGCTAAAAAAGAATTTATTAACAAAAAAATTGTTTATTTTTATACTATATATAAAGTATAAATAAATAAAACTAACAAATTAAAGCTTAATAAAAATTATTTTGTATAAAATTAACTAATCAATAAATTTGTTTTGCAAACAAATTAAATATAACCAGATTATTAAATAGTTATAACAATTAAAATTTAATTGCTATATATACAATTTATAATTTAATGCTTTATACAAAAATTATTAAGTTTGTTTAACTTTAAAATAACTATATAATTCGACGTTAAAAAAACCGGCCGTACGTTATTTTAAAAAAACTTTTTAAAATATACAAAACTTTATAAGTTAACTAAGGTATTTTTATTTTAAAAGAATTAGCTATTAAACAGCTTGTTTGTACAATAGCTAATTTTTTAAAAAATATTAAAATTAATGCTTTTTTTTAATAAAAACAAAAAACTAGTATAATATTTAATTAGAAAATATAAAGTTTAATAATATTTTTTGTACAAAAAAAAACTGTAAACATTTATATTTACAGTTTTATTTTAAGCTTTGCTGCTGCATACAAAAATATCGAACTATTAGCTAAGCACTTTATTTATTAATAACTTAATATTTTTTTAATAAATTTAATAAATATGTATATAAAAAATTAAGTTTATTATTATACAAAAGCTAACATATTTAAATAAACATATTAAAACAAAACTATTTTGTTTTAAAAAAAAAATACAATCTTAATAGCGCTCCTATTCTTGTTAACATTTTAAATAAAATAAAAAACAACTTAAAAAAAAAATAAATGTAGCTATTATACAAAAAAAAGTTAAAAAAAAAATAAATGTAGCTATTATACAAAAAAAACTTAAAAAAAAAATAAATATAGCTATTATATAAAGCTATTTTAATCAAAAAAATTAACTTTTTGTAAATCGAATAAATTAACAGACTTAAGTATATAAAAGTTTTTTTATTATATAATTAAAGCTTTTGTTAAAAATGTTTTTTATACTAGCAATGCTATTAGCTTTTAATTTTTTATTTTAAATAGCTAGCATAAAAATGCTAGTATAAAACTGTTTTATACAATTAGTAAAAAAAGTTAAAAAGTTTTTAGTTTAAATAACAAACAAAATTAGTATTTTTAACTTAATTAAAAAAAAAGGTGTGCTAGCAAAACTAAGTTTGTCGTACAAAAATATGCCAACAAAATTAGGTTCGTTATACAATAAGTTAAAATTATCAAGCTTATTAAAAGTTTTATTATCGAAATAATTGTACTTAGCTTTTGCTTTATATTTAAATTTAAAAGTGTTTAGTTTTAAACAAAAAAAATGTTTTAAAACGTAAAAAAATACTGTTATACAAAAGTTTTAACTAAACTTTAAATAAAATACTTTTTTAATTTTAAAAAGATTTTTAACTATATAATTAAAAGCATTTAACTTTTAATATTTAAATAAATAAATAACTAATTTGTTAATAACTTAAGCTATTATTTTAATATTATATTTTATTAAATTAAAATAAACAAAATAATTAGGTTTAATAGCTTGTTGTACAAAAGTTTAAATCTAGTTGCTTTTATCTTAATTTAAAGCTTTAAAAAAGCATATAAATTTTTTAAGCTTGTATTAGCATAGCTATTTTAAATTATTATATAATAGTTAGTTATTTTTTTAATAATATTTTAACTTTTATAAATTAATTTAAACTTTAATAGCTAAATATTACTGTTATATAATATTTTAATTACTTTTTTTTATTAACTTTAAGTTATATTATACTGTTTTTATATTTTTGCAAATATAATTAACTTAATAATATTTAACAGTTATTAAATTTGTTATACAAGATTTAAAATTAAATTTATAGCTATATAATAATTGCAAATTTAAAATAAAGTAATTAAACAACAAAAAACTATTAAAGTTTAACTTAATTAATATAACTTAAAATAAAATAAACAACAAAAAAAAGATTACTAAACTTGTTAGCATTATATAATAAAGTTTGATTTTTTTATTGCTAAAGATTTTAATTGCTTTTAGCTAAGCTATATAACAGCTAAAGCAATATTAGCTGTTTAAAAATAATGCTTTAATATTTTTATATATATAAAGCTTATTGCTTTAAATTTTATAGCTTAAGCAATAAACACTTATAAATAAAAAAATTAATATTTTAAAAGCTTTATATAATAATAAAAGAAAAAAAAAACAAAATTAAACGCTGTTAAAAGCATTTTTTTTTTTTTTGTTTAAAATAAAATTATTTAATTAGCATATAATATTTGCTATAATATATATACGTTATTTATACTAAAAGCTTTTGTACAACATATTTACTTATATAGCAAATACATTTTAATATTTATATAAAAGGTACGCTTAAACATTTATATAAAAAATACATTTTTACAAAAGGTATATTTATATAAAAAGTACGTTTAGTTATATGTACCAAATGCTTAATCCTTTATCTCTTTTTTATTTCTTTTTTTTTTCTTCTTTTTTTTTTAATACTACTACCACTACTACTACTATTACTACTATTACTACTACTAATAGCAACAACAATAATAGCAATAGCAACATTACTACTATTACCACTATTATATTGTATATATAATTTATTTCTTATTATTTGTTATACAATAAGTTCTAATCTTTTTGTACAAATAATGCTTCTGTTTTTTTTTCTGCTGCTTATAACGCTTTTGCTAAAGCGCCAACTGTTGTTTTTTAACTTAAAAGTTAGCAACTAGCGCCCGTTTGTTATAACGTATTTTAACGTGCTGTTTTAGCACTGCTAAACTAACTTGTTACTATTATATGCAATTAAATTATTATAGCTTAAGTTTAGTTAAGTTGGCTAAACTATATTAATATTTTTTTAATTTAATTTTAAAATGTTTTTGCAGCTGTTTTTTGTACTAAGTGCTGCTGCGCTTAAAGCATATCGGCCAACGGTTAGGCAAAGCCGTTTTTTATTTGCATACAATTGCTAAACTACTTTAATAGCTTTTGTAACAATTACAAATAGCGTAATTATTTAGCGCGCTATTTTGTACGAAATAAGCTTAACAACAATAACAACAACAATAATAACAACAATATTTTTGCTAGATTTTTTTTTTTTTTTCCTATTAAAAAAAAGCTTTATACGCCAAGTTGTTAGTTTAGTTATACAGCCAGCAGCTTAACTATTAATCCGATTGTTATTTTTTAGGTATGTATAACTAATTTTTTTGCGTACAACTAATTTTATTTTTTTGCCCTACTTTTCTGCCTTATTTTTCTGCTTTATTTTTTTGCTAATAAAGCTTAAATAAGTAGAAGCTTTAAAACGACTACTAAGCACTTTTACGTAGTGTTTTGGGTTAATAACTAGTTGTACAAAAGTACTTTGGTAAAGCTAAAACCTGGTAAATAAATAGTTTAAATAATTTTCAATTAATATATTGCTTCGTACAATAATATCTTAAGTGCTAAGTGCTAAGTCAAAAGTTTTGGTTATATGTACAAAGTATTAGTTTATTATACGAACTGGTGGGGCGAAAGCCGAATTTCTAAAAAAAAATAGTTTTGTCGGAAATGTGGTAATGGACCTTTTTAGGTACCTCGAACAGGTCTCTTAAACAGGTAATTTCTCCAACTCATCAATACTACACTTACCGTCTGACTAAATAGTGAGTTGGGTTCGATTCCTACAGCGCTATTGGTATTCGCTTTTAGCTCATTTACTACATGGTATTCTGACATGTCCATGTCCTGTTTGCTACCTTTATTAATAGTGTACTCGATTACTTCACTTTAATCACTACACTACGATACACTACATATACTGTAGGTACACTGCATACAGTTAAAGGTCAGTGCGAACGACAAACCATCAATCATACCCTTTTTCTGCCCCCCTGCTAGGAGAAGACTTGACAAGTGTCGACTCATTTGGCCCCGTTATTGTTATTGTCAAGCGCCGAAGAGGCCCCATAAGGAGGCATACGGGACAATGTTACTAGTAGTGTAGTGCTCAGAATCATTACTGTAAAGTTGGGCAGTATCTAGCTGGTCTACGACGCAGGTGTAAGGTACTTACAGGTAGGTAAGGAATCTACACTACAGTATAATCTATGCGCAGCTGTATAACTAGATGCCATTACACTAAAATTCTTAGCTATCAAATAGTCTCAGTCACCCGCCACCACTTCGCTAATGGTTGCTCAGCTGGCCTCTTTATACTAAGGTTTATCCGATAGACGTCTTTCACTCCATTTACAGCCAGATGCATCAAGTCGCCTTACACAACATATAGTATATTAGTATGACAGGTAGTACAAAGTCAATGTATAAAAGGGGATTGCCGACGATTAGTCTTGATGGCTGGGCCGGAGACTAATGTAGGTAGTGTTGTCTTAGCCGGACACTGGCCCGGTGTTCAATTCAGCCAGCCAGATCAAGCCAATCATTCTGGTCCCTTTCACATTGACCAATTAACTATGTCCTCGAAGCATGTCAGTATGCCAGCGTGGCAAATCAGACTGTTATCACCGCGATCTTACCCAGCGGCGCCCCATCCTACTGGATGAGTGCCATGTCAGAGTAGCTATCGTCAGAGCAGCACTGGTCAGGGCAATGGTAGAGGAACGGCCCGCGAAACCCTGACTGAGATTTGAGACCGATTTACTCTTGCGGTGAATAAGTATTACTAATACTATTCCAGTGACCGTCCTTCAATTATAGTGTAGGTATTCTGGAATACAGTATACCCCACAGTCTAGTATAGTATAGTCGGTACACCTTCGGCACTGTCTGTCGTGGCCACGCGAGTCTCGTCTCTCGCTTGAAAGAGACCGTTATTCCGCCGGCTTGGCTCGCAAGGCTTGTTGTTGCCTGCGTTTTACCGTTGTATCCAAGATTCAATGCGGAGTTAGGGGAGCCCTAGTCACAGCTCTTCGTTCTTCTTCACTAGAAATTCTTTACGGATAAAGAGTTATCCCATCAAAGGAACTGCACACCACAACTCTATACCATCGCCAAACTTGGCCGGCATCGCTCCATTTTTCAACGATGATCTGGATTTTTAAAGGCCCAGCTGATCAAATCTGCAGGGACCTGCGCACTCCACTCACACTCATCTCGAAATATGTACGGAGAGCAGTTTACAACCCCGTCTCACCGCCAAACTCGGAGAGATCTGACTACCGAAGAGGCAATTAAGGTCTATCCCAACCGTCGAATCCTATACTGGGCATTGAAACTTGTGGGTAGGCCCGCTGCGAACACGACCCTTGTCAAGAATTCTGTGTTGGCGCTTCTCATGCAACGAACTCTTGGAACCTAGATTTTCGTAGCTTCTCTAGGTAGTACACAAAGTACTCCTGACGTATCACTTGCCTGACTCGTACTTCTGCTTTCCGAATAGCATAGAATAGCTGCAAGGCCAAGCTAACTCATGCACTTCTAAAATATTCATATTTTCTTCCCGAGGCTAAGAACTCTGGACTGTTAGGCTGCGCGTCTTGCGTGCGGCGAAGGCCAGTCGAGTCAGTCCCGAGCAGAATTCTCCAAATACCCACATCAATCGGGTTCCACGTCCCCCTCACGAGTCTCGTCTGTGAAAAAAAAAAGGTAGCGAAGGGCCAATACCACCCCAATTGTCTGGGGGCACATTCCCATGAAGGCATCCCTTTCTATTTGTACCATTTACGTGTACTTGCTCACGCGAGCAATTGGATTAGGAATAGCGGTAACTACTCCAGTCCGGCCCCCAACAACACTGATTGTCTATTCTTGGCATAAAAACGGGTCATCAAAATCATCACTAAGCTGATAGGTCAATGAGGACTATTAAACGCCAGCAGAGATCAGCTGCCAATCATTTGTGTCGTATAGATATAACTTCAGACAGCACATTTCTATATGCGGATTTTAAGTCATCACAGGGGAACCTTGAGTGAAGACTTGTTTGCTATTAAATTAGCCAATAATTAGCTACAGATGTGAAAAAAGTCTACCAAGGTGATTAGCGATCGTGTATGTCTGAGGGCTATACAAACTTATGTGCAGTACTCCAATTGGTCCTAGCCATATATCCTTCAATTCACACACGTCCTATAGGGCCAGTCCATTAGGATATTAATAGTAATATATTTTTTCTTGACGTTGTCCTATTTCAAATTCGACATTTGACGCTTAAGCTTGGACTCAGGCCTGATATATTGTAACAGCACCGGTAAAAGTTGTCTATCGCTGTAGACCTTAGGGTTGGATCACTAGCGATATGTGTCATTGAATACTCGTTAATGTACAAAGAGCCTAACACTCATTAGCTAGTGATCTCTCCTCTATGCGAGACACCTTCCCTGTTCTAGACAGAGAATTAGCAGTAGTAGTTAATAGCCTAAGTAGACAGTATTCCTAGTAGAAGGTGTACAACAACATGGGAGAGTAAATAGCAACATATAGCATATTAGCACCGATAGCCCCCGTCCCTAATGCGATATGCATTATTCTAGTAAATTTATAACGCGCGGCCCCAAAAAGTGTATAGGTATAAAATATGCGTAGGTCTGAGTAATTGTTCTCATTTAATTATAAGAGGGAGGCGAGATACTAATGGCATTGAGGAAGTGGCTATATCATATGTGACGATCTCACGATGCGAACAAAGAGAATTCCCTGTGTATAAAAGCAACGTAACTCTGAGGGTATCCTAGGAACCTCGCGCATTAACGAATGTCATATTCTTACCTATACTAGCAGTCCTGACATCATAACAAGACATATCGTCAAGATATACGCCGGCCGCTCCTTTATCATATTTGATTCCTTATATCCTCACACAACAAGTCGTACTTGGGGGTTGCCACTCAGTCCTAATCCGCCCCTCAATAATATATTCTAATCGAGGACCAGATTGCCACAATACTACTCTTTCAAGGTTTGCTACGAAGATAATTTTGGATCCCTTGTGTAACAATTCTTTATGACCCCTGCCTACTGTTCTTTTGAGTAATGTCCCACAATGAGGACCAAACCCAACCCGAGGGGGTATCCTGCGTATATAGCACCCCGCCTACTGTGCCACATGGCACTTACGGCCGTGTAATCCCTCTATCGAGACGATGATCCTCCTCCGAAAGATTTCGGCCAATCTTAGGAAGATCTGTTATGAGGACGGACAGTCCGGGCACGTAAAGCAGACTTACCATGTTCGAGAGACGGCCTGCCCAACACTCGTGCTACTCCCTCAGTATATAGTGCCACAGATTTAGCCACTGCCTATCATAAGCAAGTAAGGGTCCAAGAATGGTAATTTCGGGATGTTCTTGTATTACAAGAAGTGTCACGCTTACTTCTTGGTTTCTGCAGCTCAAACTCTTAGAGAGTATTGAACTTCCGGCTGTTATGGTCCATACGCTACTATCTAAATATTCATCGAGTGCGGGCTCGTGACTGTACTTCATGGCTGTCCCTCTAATTTCGAGGTTGGTTTCACTTGTTTCCTGCCCAGACCACATATATGGGTATGAAGGGAGGACATCCTCAAATCTTGTAACAAGCCACGGAGGACGAAAGTACGCGTGCCACAGATTGGATGGTTTTCCTGCCGGGTCTAGACTCGTCCCTTACTACCTGACTACCTACTAACAAACACGGTCCCACCACCTCCTCGCGTTCTAAGGGAGACGACGCAGACAGCCGCCTATAAAGCATACCAGCCGCTCCAGAGAACCACGATCGTTTAATCCACCAAAACCATAGTAGAATTAGGAGCCGAAAAACTTTGTCATCATAAGAAAACGATCAGCCATGAGATACGCATACCTCGCCTCTGGCCTTCTTTGGGCCACCACCGCTTGTGCCAAATCTGCAGGAGAGAGGCATGAGCGACGGGAAGAATCATGCGGTTTCTTCGGGACTTCAGATCCTCCGGTCAGCTGTACTCTCTCCACGATTATTCTTCCCACTACGACTGCTGTCGACCCAACTACAACTGCTGCTGACCCAACTACAACTGATGCTGATCCGACCACAACTGCTGCCGACTCAACTCCAGAAGCCCCTGACTGTCCTGACATGAGCATGGAAACTACTACCTCCGATGTCCCTACTACCACTACTACCTCTTCTGGCGTTCCTATTACCACATCTTCCGCCGTCCCTACTACTACTGAATCATCTGACATCCCTACTACTACTACCTCCGCCGCTGCTACCTCTACCGCTACCCCCGGCTCCGGCTCCGATTCCGGCGGTTCAGTCTCAGGGGCCTGCACCCCGGATGGCTTGTACAACTGTATTGACGGAAAGACCTACCAGAGATGCGCCGCCGGCGCTTGGTCCGTAGCGATGCCCGTGGCTCCTGGCACGAAATGGTGCGTATCAAGACCTCTTGCTCCCGATCTTCTAGTTTCACTATCTAGTGCGACATGGAAGGCTCTATGATGTTAAACCCGAAAAAGAAATGCTGGCTGACATGTTTCTACGCACGCAGCAAACCCGGCCAGGGCCCAGAATTGGAGGTTTCAGCCGGCTCGGTTCTACCTCGTGGCCGTAAGAACCGCCGCGATACTGTAAGTTATCTGTGCCGTTTGCTTGGTGTCCCCATTTCATTAAACTGTACCTTTTCTCCCTTGCGCTCTCGATACTCTGGGGTGACGTGGGTTGTGGCTCGCCACCCCGCCGGCATATCGCATGTATTCACGTCTAGTCAACGAGCCGTTTTCCATTTCATATCCCGCCCTAGCTAACCTCTATGAGCAGTGGCCCATAAACTGCCACCTGCATAACTGGCCCTCCGCCTCGGTCGATTCAGTCAAGGAAGCCTACAGCTGGTTCTACGATCTCTGGGCTCCACTGGAGGCCGACGCCCAACAGTGCCGTCGGATCGCGTGCTTTGGCGAGTCAGCGGTATGGCTGTGCGCCGACAGCCTGGGTTACAAAAACGTAAACAGTGTCACGATTGCCGACAAGATGAACGAGCTTCTGGACGGAAACAACGGGTGTCTGGATAGCGGAAATAAGAGCATGGTTCAAGGACAGGTGAGTTGGGGTGTTCATTGTTTATCTACTACCCTCACCCAGGGAAACATGAAACCAGATGGGATACTCCCAATTCGAAGATGAATCTATCTTCCAATTACACAATGACTATATACTAACATAAGAATCTTCACAGGTCTTCACCCACGATGGGTGGTGCGTTCTTGTCCGCGGTGGCGAAAACTGTGCAGTTGATGCACCGGAGCAACCGATTTTCTACTGATCTTTCAGTAAACAACCGGTTATGCCCCCCAGGGGGGTTGTGTGCGCAGATGTCATGTTAGGTGGTGGTCAATTACATTTGTCAAGAAATTCTTAAGGGATCCAGGGGATCTCATACTGTTCTTCACTAATCACTACTTTCGCTTCGCATTCATAAAGTGTATCAATACATCATCACATAGATTTCTATTTAAAGCTTGAAAATTTCTGTTGCAAGTCTACTGTGCAGTGTGCTCGATTGCTAGATCGATGTACGATGGAGTGAGAGACTCATCTTATAACACGCAGCCAATTATCGTAGTCGGTATTTGAGTTCCAAGGCGTTGATGCCCTAACCAACGCGTGCCCTGCTGTTATATAGAGTGATATAGTATTGATAGATGAAAGTGTTTCTGGCCTACCATTATGAGTCTGAGAGAGGGTCAAACGACAGCTTAGTTCTGATGAAATTATTCTGCGCGCATATGTATGTTCGAAGATCATAATTTTATCACTGATAGATTATGAGAATAAAGCACGCATAATGGTGATTGAGAGTAGTCGAATGAATATTTCGTTTACTAATGTTTTTTACTATCCTATCTCATAGTAACTATATAATAGTGTAAATATATAGTATTATATGTAGAGATAATATTTTAACTAAGAATTCAACTAAATATGAAATTTAAAACACTTTTTCTCTGGTATGTAAAGGCGAATTTGTTATACAGCTCATTTTGGTGTTGCAAATAGCGATTATGATCATCAAGGTTGTGATGAAAATCACTTAACTGTAATGAGAAAAATGAGGTGCTCAAAAAGACTAAAAAGACCCGACCTATGACATGAACGCAACTATCCGTAATAGGCCATGCATTCTATCCTTGCGCCTTCTGAGAACTCAAAAGCGGATGCTACTCCAAAGGGCAAAAGGTGCTTTACCTAAGAATCAACCCCCTACTGAGACAACCTTGCCCGGGAGGTAGCCCTACGAAGGACTCCGAATACAGTAAGATTCTCGCCGTCCAAGCTCCTATGACGTACCATGGACTGACTTGTCGTTGTGTGTAGGCATGTGACGGAGTTTCATTGGAGATAGACAGCTAGCTAGCTCATGCAACCCCGAAGTGTGCCTCGGACTTTGTTTGTTGTTACCAGGCCTCAACGACAAACTTGGAGTTTCGTCACCACCCAACCACAAGCCACCGAGACCCATGGAGCTAGCTACCCGACCAAAAAAAAAAAACTTACGTATTACGCGCGTTTCAAGGCCGTAGGACCAGCCCAAAACCTCTCACGCGAGGTCGCAGGCAAATTCCGTCCGATGTTAAGCGAGCTTGCCATGAGTCTGGCATGCATAAGATGCTAGAGTGATCCCTGCTTGCGTCTCGCCCTCGTTGGTGGTGATAGGTTTCACGCATTGCAGTTCCCATCCCATCCTATAATTCAAAAAACGCCTTTGTACCCATAAGTACCTCTATACCGGCGCACAGGAGGGCTGGTGGTCGAGTTGTCAAGCCCTATGGCGCACACGTACGTAAGTAAGTACGAAACATCCTATACTATTTTGCGCCTACCATGCCCGGCGGGCGGTGGTGGGCTTGCGAATACCGAGGGGAAAAAAAACGTAATGCGCGCGCCCGAGCTGAGCGGTCTCGTCCAAGCTATCTTTATCGAACAAACTCGCAATGCCCAGCAATGCGGCTCTCGCCAAGCCCGTAGCCAAGACGGTACGGTACGATCAGTCAGTCAGGTACGGATGGGGATTTCTCGATCGATGTGCATTTCTTAAAATAATAATAACAATGATTATAAGTTAATATAATAGTACTCTATACTCCGGGCCTAATTGCTCGTCTACTCTATTCTACCTGCAATTGCAATTACAAGATAAATTCATACCGCCTGCTTCATACTGCGGAACGCTATTTGCGCATAGATAGTGACGTCAAGAGACTGTCCGTACGCCAGATAAGGTGAGGGTGGAAAGTGCACGGCAGGAGTTCGCGGTAAGTTACTCTGGCTAGTGAGAGTTACATCCTTTCTACCGGCTTACAACCCAAGTCGAGCCCCAGTCCAACGAGACGGCGTCATGGGAGCGGGGGTGCGGGTATATGTCATGTCGCCTGGGTTTATTTGTCTGTGAGGGACCAGAGTGCGACGGTGATGCAAAAGCGCCAACCGGGTCTAAATCCCTCGCAGATGGGAAAAAAAGTCGCATGATGCATAGTGTTATAGCTGACCCATTTCTACGAACAACAAGGAGTGAGTGAGTGAGTGAGACAAGACAGCCATCCATCATCTTGGGATATACTATAGGTTAGTGGTGTGAGTGATATTCCGACACCGATTCTTCCATGGTTCGGATTTCCCATCTCATCCAATTGCGATGGACTGTCAGGTATTGTCACATAAATGAGCTGACGCAGTTGGTGATCGGGGGCGGGCCCCGGGCAAGCTACACTATGGCCGCGACATAAACACACACACACACACCCCTGATGTAAATTGCTGCTTGTCAAAGCCGCATCTGGCAGAATCAGGAAAGCCGCTGGCCATGCGCCAACTAAACCTGTACATGCCGATGTGAAAAATACCCCGGCGTCTAGATAACTCCCCGCGTGCAATGTAATGCGGACGACCAGCGCCACACAAGGGCTGGACCGCTCACCGGCATTGGTTTAGGGTTACTATAGTAAAGGTCTCCAGATATTATAATGCGATCTTCCGTCCAACCCCGGAACCCGGCACAAAGGCAAGCGGAGAGGGTGCTGGGAGATCGAGGGAGAAAGAAAGTTGGGCGATGTCGAAGTCCGGAGAATATGAAACAGCAATATATCGACCTCCCCTTCTACCCACGGTATGGCGTATAGCCTTCGCAGAGTTGGTGCGCCGCAATTTTCGACGTGTACTTCCGCTGTCCTCCCCATTCTGCATTTGTATCAGGAATATACAGGTATTTGTAACAACAGAGTTTTTCAATGGGGGTAATGCATATGCATTTACGCATCTGCAGAGGTGCCTTATTGACCGCGGATGCCTGCCGTTTCGTTAACCGTCTTAGTCTGCTCAAGATCCGCTCCTATAGGAGCGCCTCAAACCGGAGCGAAGCGGGTGCTTATGAGGCAGTTAGCTCCTTGTGTTGGATATGTAGTGGATAGCGTGTGGATATATAATAAAGTAAGAACTGGGTCTCGCAGGAATTCTCTAGTCTTCCAGTGTCGGCGAGTGTGGTTAAATAAATTTATGTAGTCTGGGGACGGCTCCCGCTCAATTGCTTCTTGGCAATTAATATCTCATGTCCTGTTCTTACACCGGTCATCGGAAGTGTACCACCAGCAGGTATAGAGGATTGAACTCCATTCTAGGATGGAGGATGCGAATCATTGTGCGGGCTGCTAAGAGGCCACCCAAGGGAAGCAGAGCTGGGGCCGAGGGACCCCTGAGAAGCGGGGAGAATCCCTCAAAGGTAACTTTTACCTGTTCTCCTTTCCCCCGAGGCTAGACAAGCGAAATATATACGGGGAGATGGTGATGCGACGTGACAAAAGCCGCGATGGCATCAAGATCATGGAATGTCTCAAACTTCACAGAAACCACAACCCAACAATCCAAATCGTGTGCACCAAAAGTGGACAATTTCACAGAAACAGAAAAACGATGAAGTCGGTCTGATCGTATGCATCATGTCCGTAAGGTCGCGGCGTGTGCAATGCAATGCAACCATGCGATACAACAACACCAACGGCCCACGTTTGATAATAACAAAAGGAGTGTGCATTTTGCCCGCCAATGAGGGATAGCGTTGCCTTCCTTCGAACTCCCAAGAGCACCTACATTACGACATAATCTAGGCCGACGATAGCCCGCTAATCCTCATTAAAACTAGGTAATGTACTGTAAGTCAGGTTAGGTAGCACGCTAGACCCCCACGATGGGCTCGTATGTTCTGTGCACCTGACAGCTTCTAGGTCAGCAGGCTTACAACGAGGTATGCCCATGCGGAAAGGTGCCGCTTGCAGAGGAAAAAAAAAAAAACAGAACCGAGAGCTCACGAGCAAAGTGATCCGAATATAGAAATAGGGACTAACAAAATACTATACCAGGATGCGCACCGATTCAACACCATAAAACCCGGTTGGTAGGCGATCGGCTGTTCTCCTTTATCCAATAAGCGGTATATAGCTTGCGTTTGCATCATGCAGGTCTCTGAGAATAAAAAGAAGAATGCTTGTTTCGTCACCCCTTGGACGTCACGGTGCTTTGTTACGAGAAATTAGGGTTTGTTGGGGGCGACATGCACAACCATGATTGAAACTGCACGACAAGGGGAACACATACCTAGGACAAGGGAAAACAAACAAACAAACAAAGTCAAGTTGAACAGAATCACTCCGCAGAATTATCTGCAGCTCTGGGAACAGAGTAGGGCGGTTTCGCAGACCCCGTATGTCTGGGTCAATGGTACTGTTACTAGGTAGTAGTGTCCGTAGATAGAGATATGGTTCGAGGCGGGTTTGGCTAGCACAAAGAAATACTTATCTATACACACAATGTACTAGTACCAAGAAACCCTGATAGATAGTATAGTATAGTATAGTGTAGGCGGTATACACACTAACATGACCATAGACCGTGGGTATGGGTAGCATATCAGGGGATCAATCAAACTAACGACCAGAGTAGATGCGACGGATAAGTATTCATTGCTGGCGGCCTCGGCTTAGATTTCGCTCGGTCTTCGGCACTCACACAATTATCGATTTCCACTAGCTATCGTGGCCGACATTAACGTCGGGATAAGTGTCGGGAATGAGAATAGCGCAAAGGCTAGTAACGCCGAAGACTCGCGATTCGGTAGCCGAGACGGCCGCTTCTTTATCCGTCTCATCTATGACATCGTCTACCTAAGTGTGAGGGAAACCCGTTGCGTCCATACACTATACAGTAAAGGATGTGGATGCTTGTGGATATTGAATTAGACTGTTGTGCATACTTACTTACTTGGGTTAGTTACACAACACTAGACCAGACCAAACTGTCGGATTGATGTCATTCTAGGGCCATGTCCATTCAAAGGGGGGGAGATGCAGAGATCTGAATTGGCGGAATCAAGCTCTATAGTGGTATAGCCAGAAGGGGGAGCTTTGAATTAGTGCTCCCAACTCTATATAGCCTCATGGCCGATACTATTTAAAAGCATTGCGATCTATAGCGAGTTCTGCATCGAGTTCAATTTCCCCGTGCAGGAACTTTCTAGTACAACAATGGCAGTTAAACAGCCAAAAGGTTGCGTGGGCCCCGCGAACCCCGAGATTCAGTCCAGAACTTGCCGGAATGACATTCAGTCTGCAAACTTCCTGGGAAGATTCGGCTTCAGGCCCAACCGAACTATGGCGGTGCCTGGACTAAGTACCAAAGTGAGATTATGTACGTGTTGGCAACCGGAGCTGCATGCTTCATCAAGTAAACAATTACATATACCCCTGATCCGCCTGTCAATGCAATGGGATATTCCCGCCGTAACGCCGTCGTATGAATGAGATCTTGATCCTAATAATTTCAAGCCTCCCTGCGACAATATCAACTCAAGTCTATTTCGAATGGTCAAAGAGATATCTTAGTAGCCTGGTTTACCCGGCATCGGTGGTAGGCCATGGCCGGTGCTCATCGGGGGCAAATGATTGTGGCAGAACATCTTGCCGTTGGTGCTTTTCATGCAATCTTTCTTGGAGGCGTCAATGCATTTTACCGGGTCATCGTAACTCTCGAGCTGACAGCATTCCACATTCTTCATCCAGCGGTTTGTAATCACATCGTTCATCGTGATACGCTTCTTCGGATCAGGGTGGAGCATGTTCAGGACCAGGCGACGGAGTGCAAGCGGCTTGACGAAGAATTCAAAGGGTGGCAATTTAGGGTAGACATCCTTCGCAATATCGGGCTTTGCGATTTTCTTTGCATCGGCCTTCTCCCAGGCGAGAACTAGATCGTTGTAATTCTTCTGGCCTGGACCCGTGAGCCCTGCCTCAGCTTTCTCCCAGATATTGGCACCGAAGACCAGGTAGATCATCACGACGGCAGAACTCCACACATCTAGTGCACGAGGGTCGTACTCCTCTTTTTTGCTCAGGGCTTCGGGGGCAATATAAGGCAAACTGCCACAAATTCCTGGCTTGCAGAATCGTACCTCGCCCATAGCAACGCCGCATTGCCCCCCCGACTCTCTCAAACCAGGATGTATTCCCGAGAATACTTCAGAAACGCCGAAATCAGTGATCTTCAACTTGCTGTCTTTTGTAATTAGAAGGTTTTCCAACTTGATGTCACGGTGTGCAATGCCGTTGTTGTGAAGATAATTGATGCCCTGGCAAAGCTGTTTGAATAAGCAGAGTCGATCCACGTCACGGCCCTCCTCCCTTAGATACTTTTTCGATACGAGACTGAAGAGATCTCCTTCAGAGCAGTACTCCATTACATGATTCCAACGACCGTGGTCGGTGCACAATCGGAGTGTTTCGACGACGTTGGGGTGGTGTAAACTCTTGGCTATGCTATACTCTGATTTGATCTTCTTCTCGTAGTCCTCGGCCGACTCGGATGCCGTTTTGGATCGGAACTCCTTGACAGCATATAACTCCCCAGGACAACCCTTACGCACCATAAGAGTGACTTTGGAAGTTGCACCCTTGCCAAGATGCTTGCCATGTCGACCGAGGAATTTGTGATGATACTCGTACTCTTTCAGTAGTTCGGCAATGTCGACGGTGAAGTCATCAGGAAGGCTCAAGCTCAGTCTTCTAGCCTTCATACCGGTTCCGGCATCTGGTGGGATAGCCCATGGCTGGCGCGTTAAATGGTTTTCCTCAGGGTTTGTCTTGCGCTCCAAGCTTCTTGCTCGGCGAGGCGGGTGGTGCTTAGTAGTACCAACAAAATTAACTCTCTGGCGGAGTGAGAGTCCTGTGTGGGCCCTCTGCTTTTTTGCGTTATTTTCTAAGAAATCACGAGACGTGGGCATCGAAGTGCCGCTAGTCTTGTCGTGGGAGACAAGAGCCATTTCGAGGGGTGAGCCGGGCGACGGCGGTGTATTAGATCTTGTTGTTGCTACTGATCGATGGTAAGAGAACCGACGACGGCCGGCATGGGTAGTAATTCTACCGACAGCTGCAAGATTGGTTTCAGATGCACCAATACTGTAACTGGGCTCTTTTGGTGGTGACGTTGCAGCGATTGCACTGCCTGTACTATTTTCATCTGTGAGGTGATTGCTACGCTTGAACAATGACGACATGGCGCGCGATAGGGTAGATGAGGAACGCCTGGAAATAGGCCGCGATGTGGTAGCAGGGGTTTGTGGGGTCTGTTCGGGGTTGGTAACAACCTTCTTAGTGGGCGTTGGGGAATCCTCTGTTGTTAAGGCGAGTGGCGTTGACGGTAATGCGGGTTGCAAGTATCCCTTGCCGGACTGACTCAAAGGACCATCTGGACCTAAAGATGCTCCAACAAGACTATTGGGGACGGAGTCACGATGATAAAATTCGTGACTGTCACAAAAGCGGAAATCTCTCGATTGGCGGCCACTGACTGGCGTAACAGGTTCGTTGGGGAGAGATTCACTGCACGTTTCCTCGTCGCATTCTTCGGGAATCGGAGTGGTTAAATCTGTAGGGTATCGCCGCAGTGAGTCTATTGGGGTCTGAAGAGAACTGCAATAGGACGAAGTAGTGATGGAGGATTGTGAGGGGGAGGTAGACAAGGCAGACAATTCTGGAGAAGGGATTATTAAACCAATGGTGAAGTCGAAGATTGAACGATTGAGGTCGGATATACCTGATATAAGTGTTTTGGACGAAGATGACGGAATAGGTCGCGGGGCGGAGGTGGCAGTGGTAATGGGGCCTGCTGGCTTGGTTGTAGGCGGTAGACTGGTGGGAGGTGTGGTAGTAGAAGTAGTAGTAGGAGTAATAATAGTATTAGAACGAGGTGTTGAAGAAACGGTGGTGGTGGCGGTGGTGAGAGTGGTGGACGACGGTTTTGTAGGCGACACAGCAGAGACAACAGATGAAAGTGTACCGGGATTGGGCGAGTGGTTGGCGTCAGGATTAGGATTAGGATTTGGATTTGAATTTAGATTTAGATTTTGCTGGGCACGGGATCTGGTACTGGAACTGGAATGGCGAGCAACGGCCGAAGTTTGTGAATAATAAGATGTCGTGGGTGCTGATGATGACATGGCTGGCACAGGCGCTGCTGTGAGCACTGGTTGTGTCCGGTCCGCCGTCATTGTTTCTCTAGTGCAGTTTACAGTGCTGTAGTGCAGTGCCTGTGCAGTGAGCTAACCTCGCTAGAGAACCGGTGTAGGTACGGTAGTGGAGGTGTAGGCGTAGGCGTGGGCGTAGGTATCGAATTCGCTCGTTCCCTGCTTTGTCGTTGCCAATACCACTAGGACCAGGCCTCCCCGAAAAATTGGACTCGCTTCCTTCTGAGAGGGCCTGTGACGAAATAGGCTCCAGCAGGCCAGGGACGCCCAGGGACCATCAGCTTAGTAGGGGCGTAGGGGGGGAGATTGCCCTACTGGCTGCAACGAGGCATGGGCAAGCCACCAGGCGGGACAAAGGGCGAATGAATTATAGAGTAGAGAACCCCCCAATGCGAATGAATGGGCAGGTAAATAGGCAGTTCAATAGAATGGGAAGTGTCTCTCTCCAAAAGAACACACACACACACATAAACATAGAACCACAGGACCACGGAATCAATGGCTGGGTAAGCTGGGTAAGAGAGAAGAACTTGAATGAGCGGGAAAAGAGCGCGTTATGAATAGCGGGCGTTGATGGGTGTCTTGTAAGTGATATACCAAGTACCAAGCAGGTTAACTGGTCTCCCCTTCTTCTACCTAAACCTTTCGTAGATGCTTATTTAGCAACAAGTAGGTCAATGGATCGAGTTAGAAACGGCGCCCTTGAGGCCCTAATGCACACTATAAATCTGCAGGGAAGAGCGCTTATGGAGCGAGCGAACGAGCGAGGTACTTGGGTAGGTAGTGTAGCGTAACAGACCAGTACACTACAGCAGCCCATAAGTTACATAATAACCCTCTCCCCTGTTGGACTCTGCACTAGAGACTGGGATGTAGGGACTAGGATGTAGGTATTGGGATGTACACTACCGATCCACTGCAACGAGGTAACCTTTGAGGAATGGCGCCTGGAAAAGAAGTGGGAGTGGTACGTATCAAGTCCCGGTTTAGCGCTCAATGACGCTGTATCGTGTCCCTGTTTATTGCGTACGAGTGACCTATTGGACAAGACACGCTGGATATCCCCGAACTTCAGTCAAATTCCCGCAAAACCCCATGTCCGTTCCTTCATGGGGGTGCCGTATCTGGTCCTAGTTTCGTGCGCGCAGCTTAGGTGGATGAGGTATCCAGTCCGTCGAGTATATCGGGGACCATCGAGTATGGGGAAGATGGAATTGATGGTTGGGATGGATGAAAGACCATGAAGGTTGGCCGAGAAAAAGTTTATTCCTTCTCTATTGCAGAGACCAGCATGGCATCTGGGGAAGCAAATGGTTCTCAGATCAATCAAGATGAGCGGCGCTGCAACTCAATTACAATAGAGGTAGACTAATGAGCTGTTCTAGTAGTGTATAGATTGAGCTTGAGTTACGGCCGTGAGAGAATGGACAAAGAGAAAGAAGATTGTTCATAAAGTTATGGTATTCCGCACCGAGGCGGGAGCACCGAGAACTTAAAGAACGCAGTCTTGTCTTGTCTTGGCTAATTCTTCTTCGAAGATTCGACGCAGCCAAGCAGTGTAGCCCCCTGGCTATTCATCACAATCAAGGAGTGTTGCACAGTCGGCGGTACTAAGAAGAGGTCGAGGCGATAGGTCCAAAGATCTACATTGCCTAGATGCCAAGGCAGAACAAGATGGGAGTGAGTATACTGTATTAGGAGAGCGGCCATAGTAAAACAAAAACGACTTGAATCAGAGACAAGACAATAGAGGCCCGGCATAGCTATCTATTGTCTTACTAGTACAAAGTGCCTAGCGTAATATAGCGCTACGGTGGATCGAAACATCTACTGTAAGGCAAACGCTTTCGATCTTAAATAAGTATGGTTCTCGGCCTGTCTTGGCTAATAATAAGTTCCAAGTGGAAAGTATTCGCTCCATGGTATGGATGCGGCCCAGACTGTGTAAGCAGAGCAGAGCGAATAAGTCTCTAGAGTGATACTATACCTTGTTGCGATAAGAGAGTCGTAAACAATGAAAGAGCTATTCGCGATTCCTCAAAGAAAGATCAACTACATTACACTATACATAGTAGCCGATTTTGAAGACCCAACATCCTTGTCCCTTTCTACTGAACATTTCGGCGGATTTCGAGATCGCAAATGCTTGGTATATTCGCTAAGTCCACATCCTTAAACTATAGAAAGCTTAGTCGCCTCCACTCAGTTCCTACACTAGATTAGTACTAGATCCATGATAGATACGGCTAAATCACATGATTTTGAGTGGAGGGCTCGATTCTGTATAACTGGGGCTGCCAAGGCTGACTATGTGAGAAACATCAGGACTGTACGAATGTACAGTAAAGACATATCTACAGAGTATACCCGACGGGCTACATTGCATCAGAAATTACTCTACAAGTTCATCGAGCCATGTATATCACAGTGTACAGAATACCGTATGTCTAATAATGTAACACTACCCGGATGCTGGAGAATGAATGCTCAGTTTTATCACTCGCCAAGACTCCAAGAAACGTCGAGATTAATTGATAGTTTGCGAGTGCTCCGGCTGAGTGAGTCTAGTCCGTGCCAATCTTTCTTAAAGGCGTTGCCAGCCATCTTAATCTTCCAGCATCGTGATCCATTTCGAAGTACCGCCCAAAGGAGCTAGGAATGTAGATATGAAGCAAGCGGTTGGACACGTAGTGCCGTGTACTGTAGCTAAATGCCGCAAATCGTTGTTGAGGTACTCCGTACTCTAGTATACTATAATTCCAGTCGGCTCTAGTGTAAGAATACTTGTGGGGTCTTCGAGTTCGTCACCGGAACGAAATCGCATCCCTACTCATTCCCATTCGGGCGGATCTTTCACGATAGGGTCACTCCAACACGATTCATTTTTTTTACAGTTACACTATTAGTCAAGGAGAGCCGTTCACAAATTACTGACAGAGCAATGCCGGGTTCTGTCAACATCGTTTTGTGGCGCCTAGGAACATATGTGTTCAGAGCCAAGGGATAAGTTTGCGCCAACCTATTTCCCCCCTCAGGGCTTACTTATACGCTCGCCCCCGAGCCGTGAGTATTTAGTGCATGCATCCAGAACCATTTTTAACGAAATACATAGTATATAGGTAGTATATATGGGCGTCTCGGCAATGACTTGTACTTTCGAATTACTATGTACAAATATTGTGCGCCACTGACAATGTTAGCAATACTCATACGCGTATAAGACTTAGCAGATTATTTGAGGTTCTTGGAACTGCTTGGCAAGGCACACCGAAGCCTCTCCGGTACATGATGACTGAGAAATGTTTTGTCTCTTATGTTAATCGCCAGTCCCAGGATTATGACTTGACAAAGCAGCTTTTAATTTCGGCCTGATGCGCTTCAGTTTCAAGCGAAACGCGGAGAACACGGCACGTAAAAAAAGATTCCATTGCTCATATCACCTACCCGCACAATTGATATCGGAACCGAAACATTGAGAGGCGCAACACACGCCGAGCGCCTGGGCAACAGTTACTGTACCACATTAGGCCCAAGAAGATAGGCAGTCGAGCCCAGGTAGGTAGGTATAGACGGTGCTGATGCGTTAGCAACCCCATTTTCCTCGCCGTGGGGGCTCGCAGAGACAATCACACATCGACCCCCGAGTACTACATAGCAGGCTAGTTTAGACATGTACTTATGCAGTAGATTAATTGGCCATGGTTAATTAGCACGTCAGGACTGTGACGTTTGAACAGACTTGGCTATTAAAAAATTTGTCAATCCGACTATTGGCGTTCTTGGCAACTTATTATGGATAGTAGGCGTACGAAAGGGAGAATAACCACCAATCTCATTGGCACAATTGATGAGCTACATCCACCGGCCTTTACTCGACTTGGAAAGCTTCGAAACGGAACTAAGTTCTATTCTCGACAGTTGAAGACTAATATGCGTCACTTTGAGTATTGAGAAAAGATCACCATCTACCTACGTAGTGGTGCGCACGAGTGCGGAGATGGTCATTTCTTTTTACGTGAAGTGCTGAGGATAGCAAGCAATGTATATCGAGTTGCGATTGTAATACGGAAGTTTGATGTGCCTTCTTGTTGGGCTATCGGTATCGCTAAAAATGGTAAGCCGTGATAGTTCATTCGAAGTACCGACGTATCAAACTCATCAAGAGCTTCATAACGAGAAGCAAGTTCCCCCACTATCCCCGGGCGACGCAACGCCGTGGTGTAAACGGCCAGTTCGATCTCACTTGGTCACGCAGTTGCCCAAACACCAGAGGAAAACTGCAGCACAACCTGTCGCACGGCACGAACGAGAATGATAGTCCTCCTAGAAGAAGTTTTTTTCATGACCTAGGCGATAATCACCATACTTTCTTCCACCATAGTGGTTGCGGCTAGTAGTTAATTTATTGGTACTATGTAGATACAAACAACCCAAAACAGAGATGCGCAAGCCTCCGTTGGTCAGCGTAAGAAAGGAGGCAAACCCATTGGGCTGTTACGCATCCTCGACGCCATGATTCGACCGCCAAGACGGCGTGGGATGCTTTGGGTAACATCGTGGACTACGATCACTAACAACTGCCAGCCTACTGAGGCTCTTGGCTGAGCAGAAAGATCTGCAAGCAAATATATTCCCAAAGGAACAACGACAGCGAATTGGACTAGCGGTCTGTTGTAGAAACACGCCGACCGTGAAATACTATAGAAGTAGGATTCAGTGACCTCATCACAGTCAATGGCCTTAATAAGTATTCTATTCTTTCCCAACGCTACCTGCCCTAGTGGGATAATTGTTACATGTACAAATTTGCTAGGCAGTTCTGCGGCAGTATTTCGTATGTAGTGTATATACGAACATCTGGGATATATTTGGAAGTAATTCCAAATGCAGTAAGTTTTGGTATGCTGTCATCGCAACTTAGCCAAATAAGAACTGCACCACGTCTAACCTAGCAGTTTAACACATCCAGCAATGCAGTCTCAGCTCTGATCGTCACGGTGAACCATGCTCCCAGAGCGTCAGTACTTTGTGGCAAGGTGTAATCAAGCTTTCATTTGAACATATCCATGCATGTTCTTGCTCCTTCAGTAGCGGGACCCCTCAATTGGCTCCTAGGTGAATCCGCATTACCTTCACATCATTTCCTCCCTGCACGTCAGCCCTGAAACCTTCAACGAAGAGTGGCGGTGTACAGGTGTATAAGCTTCTAGAAACGAGTGCAGGGCTAGAATCCAACGGATATGCACCTCACTTATGTGGCTTGCAGAATCACAACAGCTACAATTTTGCTCCGGTGAGCGATGGGGGGTCCAAGGTTAGTCTAGTCTTACGCCTCTTGTAGATTTAAAGCGGCGGTGCCGTCGCTATATGATACCGATCGACGGTGAGCTACTATAGTATTTGCTGAAGCAGTACTGAGGCACACCATACCCTTACCAATAAAGTACTATACCGTGCGCCACCTCAGCCCGCCTCCAGGTTTTCTTCCCCACGTTCATCTCCAGAGAAAAATGCCTCCCCTGTCCTCACCGTCGTGTGCCCCTTTACCACGTCCATCCCATTAATCCCCCTTACCAGGCTCGTTCGATTGTTTTGTATATGTATTTCCTAATCTGACCGCTCACACGACAGTGACGGGCAGGATGTATCGTTTCTGCACACCAATGTTTCATGCTTGCCCAGAGTCCTAGGTAGGGTCCAGGGATGCGCGCACCAATCCCACAACACCGCAGAAGCCAAGTCGGGTGGCCCCAGGTGGGCAGAAAAGCTTCGTGTCGCTGTGTTAGGGGCTCAAACGACGTGCCCGATGAATCGGAAAGATGCCAATGTTTGTATTTGTTACAATTCCAGATCAATCATACACTACGGGCATAGTCACGACGTGTTCTCACGTCACTAATTGCGGCGGCCACGCCTAGACAGAACAAACCCGCCAGGGCTAGAGTATAACTCCAGCGAATATAGTTAGCGATCACACTGGCAAGCTGTTGCAGCTGTGGCTTCACTGAACCTGCATGAAAATGCCTCATTTAAATGGTAACCTTTGTAGATATACATGTTATTCGACACGGCGTACAACACTGTACACGTCACATTCTCGAAAGGGTCGCGATCTGTATCGAACAGAGATCACGGCGGAGGGAAATTTTACTTGTGAAAAGTCACAAAAAAATCCGCCATTATCCTACATTGTAGGTATCCGGTTGTCATGTCGGCATTGCCTTCTCGTACACTAGGTAGGTCATTTAATCCATGTTAGTGTACGAGTTTCACTGCCGTCCCTGCCAAGTCGATTGTCTGCGGATCTGATCTCTTGGTATTGCGAGGCATACCTATTACGAGCTACACGTCGGTCCGACAACCACTTGGCAATTATGATAGAAAATCAGAGACGACACACAGATCTTGGCGTGTTCGAATGCAAGACACGAGAAGCATTTGTGCATGCTTTGATCCGCTTCGGAGGGCGAACTACCGGCAGATGCCAATATTTCGTCTAGACGCCGTCCGTCTGACCCGAAACCCCTAGGCCGGCTTCGCTTCAGGCATCGGGTAGGAATACAAGTACTATCTTGAATTGGGCCCGAGATTGCCGCCATGGGGTTTCACAACACGCTTGGCCGCCAAGTAGTGAGGACTGGTTCCAATTGCTGCTTTTGATAGCTGCCCTCACAAGAATCAAGTCTAGAGCACAGCCCACTTACTGTAACGTTCCGCATACCTTGTCTCGGCCTTTTCAAGCCCATGAATCTGCTGCTTGCAATTTGGAAGGGAATGTCACAGTAGGTTCCTGCGCCGAGACGGCTACTGAGTTTGCCAAGAAGGTGGCGGCTGCGCGAAGGACAAGATGGGGAATGTTGCCAAGCTGCGATGAGTCTGGCTGAGTTGAAAGACGACTCTACTGTACTGATCGACCACAAGGACCAAGAAAACATAGCTGCCTCTACTCATGTTCCAGTTCGATGGTGCGGCATGATTGGCTGTAACCCTCCATCGGCGATATCCTCATCCATCTTCGGCGATACCTCTATCGCCTCAAGAATCAAAATAACCATTCCGAGCCTTGGATCAGCGCCGCGTAACTCAAAGGTGCGACTATATAGCAATGACGCACCCCTCTGTCTTGGCGATAGCCATTTAACACCGGAACACGTTTGGGACTTCTGCACACCGAAACGCTCTTGGTACTAAGCTGACAGCAGACCGGTTTTGAAATAAAAGCCAAGTGGTGCAACTCGAGAAGAACTATTTAAAGACCCGATGATATTCGCGCATGACGGATTGAGCGTAATACGTTGAGCCTATCGCAAAGCTGACCACAGATGATTGACTGTATGAGCTGCGATATAAAGTAAAGACGAGTGTCTCATAGGTTATGGTCCTCAGAGGGATCTAGGTATCCTCACGATTCTTGCTTTAGCGGTCTCCAAGAAACTGTCCGGCCGCAGGTGAGCATCATACGACGTATTTGTTTCATGCCCTCGCCGGTGAACAAGTCACTGCAGCCATAGGTCCTAATGGCATATGCGTTACGCGTCTTGTATAGACGGACGATACTAAACCTCACAATCAGCACCGCCTCTCAGAGGTAATCATATACCAAATGCCACGTAGCATCCGATACGCTAAAGTTACAAGATCTACCTCGACATAACCAGGACACTACTTGATTTGGCATTGACGAGACGTGCATCACCTATAATATTGTGATAAACGGATGCCTTTGTGTATCTCGCTGTCGGGTGTGCTGATGGTACAACAGATTTTCTGTGTAAACAGAGCAGCGGTGGTAGCCAGTAGTTCGGATATCATGTCCCAGTGCCATTGAACATGGTCCTTTGGTTCTACATTGCCAAGTGTAAATCCTAGAGGCTACTATTCAGAATTTGTCAAGGCAGTATAACAACCACTGGCCAATGAGCCGTACAGATGGTAGCAAATAGTATCTCGTTACAAATAACTATTTGCAATTCATGGGCCTCGAATTGCTATGAGAAGCCAAATCGTAAATCAATCATCCTATAGATTAGTTTGTCAAGGCTAATAGAGATCATCTACCAGAGGGCAAACCACATTTCGGCCCACGTCCGCGGTCGAACAGACTAACCCCTATTAACACACCATAGCCTGATATTGCACTCTAGGCCGTGATTCAATCGATCTACACCTCAAAATTACCCTATTCTTTACGTCTGCGAAGACTCTTGACATTACACAGGGATTCCCAGTTGAGCCAAGAATTAAACACAAGCCGCTAAGCGTCGTCCCGCCATGATCTACCTTTGGTGTCTTGATGACAGGCCGGTTGGTCGCTTGGACGTCTTGGGACGTCTTGGAAGGTCGCCTTGGAAGTCATCTGACTTCCAAACTTACCTCCACTTTCACACCCATCTCCAACTCATCCTAATCCAAGTAGCATACACCAGGCCCCAAGCTACGTAGCGGCGCCATTTGCGGTACGAAATAGTTTTTTACTGCAGTACTTATTTCTCCCGGACCCCCACCGGACGAGACAAGTGTGTCGTGGATACTACGTCTAGTTATATAGTAACGTTAGCGTGACTTGGCAAGTCACTGAGGGACAAAAGGGGGGAGGGACAGTGAACATTCAGGAGAACCAGAGTATCGGGGTCGTGGTATCGGTCGACAGCATTCAAGGTCAAAATGCACTGCATACACTAAGATATGTAGAGCAAACAAGCTATCTAACAGGCATTCGTTTTCCATGCTTCGGGGAAGCGGTCTAACGCTCCCGGAAATCATATTTCCACGTGGTGAGGGTGCTTATTACGTTTCAAATGCATCGGGATATGTTTGTCAAAATGTTTGCTAGTTTAACTAGGTTCTGTCCATACACTTAATAGTCTGTATATTAATATATTTTAATGCCGCATGGTGCCGATTGAGCCATCTGCTCGCTCCTGAACGGGCCGACGAACGCCGCCCTTCGGTGCCGGAGATCTTCGGTTACTGGTGTCAAGAATTCAAGGCTGCCACGTTATTTGATATAATTTCCTTCTCATAGCAGTCCAGCGTTCTTAGGTTCACACTTGCGTGGACTATGCGTCCAGGTATCCAAGGAAGGCCCCGTCGATTAAGATTAGCTAGAGAATATTACGTTTATATCTGGCGTATATACTTTGCTAACGCAGGGACCGGCCCAGTTGTTTATCTTCACCGAACAGCGTTGTCAAGTATAATTATACTACTTGGGCACATCAAGCTATTTCTCACGGGCGCTTGTCTCCTCGTCTAGTCCGCTAATCAAATGTAGTAGGGAGATTCATCGTACCGGATCATTTCTCGGAGTATTCGTCTAAATACCTTCCATTGTTTTCCCTGTCACCAACTTCCTCAGAATTACTTTCCCGAGCATGTTCCAAGCACTGAAGAAATTCCTCCATAAGAGCGGTTGAGCATGCATATAAAAACCCTATCTTCTTATAGAACTACTTGTCATGTTGTAATGATTGAGTTTCGAATCTACGGCCCGTTTACCGAGCACGCGGTAAGTTCATCGATATGAGGGAGATTCTCTAGTTATCTCAGCCACTAATTTGACAGCGAATATCTTGTTAGCGCCTGATAATATATATAAATAAAGTACTAGACCGGTGGCTTTCGTTTGATCGAGCGTATACCCATTTCGGCAGTAAGATGGTTGGTCACATGTGCGAGAATGAACTCTTTTTTGTGCCCTTATCTGCTGTCGGGCCTTTAAACGTCTAGTCATTTCAAGTGACCTGGTGTATCTAGTCATCTTTAAGGTTAGACATTGGCAAAGTAGAAAAGAAGAAAGAAGCCTATTGCTTAGCAGATATCTGAATCTATTATTTCGTTGCTTTAGGCATGCCAAAGGTCGCAGTCCGGAATTGGTTACGGGAAGGTATGTTTAATGCTATCTATGAGACACGCTTTTTCGTTTCCTTTGGCATATTATTTTATATGATTTAAGTACTAGGACATTGAAAGAAACTTCTGCATGTGCCGAAGTTAACCATGGACCTCCACCCCCGTCGTTTATTGGTCTAATTAGAATAGAGTAGTAGTAGCCCAGCCAATAAAGCAACACGACTACTACTGCTACGAATATTGACTTTCTCACGTAATGGATCTACTACATTTAACACCACTTGTCTATTGAGGCATTTCTAAAAAGTTTCCCTCGAAATTCCTCAGAATTTATCATCTATAGACTTGGGTGGCAAAAAGCCTCGAATTTGCTGTGAACAACCTATGTATAGGGGGCCGGAGGGGATGATGAGTATATTGTTGCCCAGAGTGTCTAAACTGGTGATCTCTAATGTACAGCACACTTTTTAGGAAGCAAAGTGTGATGTTTGTGGTTTGTAGTCTAGATTCCTGTGATTCTCGATTTCAAGACGATTTCAAATGGGGTGATCTTAGTAAGCTAACAGACAAGTCTTAACCGTTAACGACTGCTTAGCTTTCATGTCCCCCGACCCACGTGGACCGGGAATTTGGTGGTTAACGGTGATATGCCCGAAGACCGAGTGACTTCGGTCCGAAGCTTCCGACTAAAGCCGCCTCAATATCCCGGCGTGGGATGTCTCCCGATAGAACCGAAGTAGGGTTGTAAAACACCGGACTTCGGATGATACCGAATACATACTGACTCTTACTATCCTTTGCCTATGTCGTATTATGTATGTAAATAAGAAAACCAAAAAAGGAAGGCCAAAACGTACAACACCAGGGATTCACTGGTCGTCACCGACCCAACTACTAATCTGGCGCTCATACCGGCTTATCTATAGGAGAGCGGACGGGATCCCGAGTTTTCCGATGGCTATGGTCGTACGTGACGACTTTGCTTTTATCAGGCCTTATAAGTATGAGAAAAATAGGTAAGCTAGGCATTACACAGCCGTTATACGATTGCCTAGGCACCTCTCCAAGAAATTATCATAGTAAGTCTGCTATCGTACTTCCTTGAACGAAGAGGATGTTTTAACAATAGCAGAGGGCGCTAGTTTAGTCTAGGCTTTTTTTGCAACTACAAGTACTCGTCATATCCTATAGCCGGGATCCTGACAGTATGGCCGTTGTTCCGCGGCCCCAGAGTCTGAATTTGTAATCCCGGGTAGAAATAAGCCATTGTATCGACGGCCAAATAGTAGGGGTGTGCTGTAGAGCTAGCTTCTCACTTTCATTGCCATCTTACCCTCAGAGATGGCATATAATGGATTTAGAGCGTGGCCTTCAAGCTGGGATAGTTTTCTACTTCTTCTATGACTGAGTGGGCTTTTTCTACCAACTATCCAGGCAGTGTGTTAAGCCTACCTCGTCTAATCAGTAAACGGTTCAAATCCCCCCTAAACGAGCTTATGATTTCGAACGACGTCTTTCGCTCCAGAATCGCCCGTTATTCAGGATTTGCAGAAATCTTGATTGCTAGTTTTACCCCAATTGTGCATCTAATATGTTTTGTTCATGTATGTTTAGTGTTTCTTTTGATAGCTTCGATGGGTGGGCGGATCAGGAGTTGTCTCTAGCTATTGGGCTGGATGAGGTTGCAGGTATTTACTAGTGAAGTCTCAAGTCTGGGGGACACTCAATAGTTGGTTCCCGTCTACTTCTGGTTACAAAATGATCATATAAGATATAAGGGTCGCTTGCAATGTAGCTGAGACGATCTCTCATTATCGAGGGATTCTCAACGTCTTCGCATAGCACCGTCAGTGATATGTTGCTTTTGATTGGAACATAATGGAACTTCTCTTCACTCTAAGTACTTTATAAATAATCAAAGGGAAAAGACATCATAGCCGAAATAATCAGATGCTCTGTGACTGCCTACCAGCTGTTATGAATTTGGATGATATATTCAAAGGATTAGTCAAATCTATCTTTCAGGAGCGTGATATGCCCTCACATGGAAAATTTCATCCCAATCTATTAATGTGCGTGCATATGCAGTCGATGCTTGAGGATTGATACACTCGTGCTTTCTATACGGCTCATGGCTGGTGTAATGAGTCTAGAAGCCCATCCGGGATTTCGGCGTTGGCGTGATCCGAGCCCTGACTGCTACCGAAATCCAGCTGCCTAGTCCCTCTCCGGTTTTATGAAGTCATAATACGTAACACTACTATCCTCAGTTGATCCGACCCAACATCTCACATCCGCTCACTGAGGCCGAGTTGGGATATCGGAACAAAACAACAGCTGGCGTTATGCCATTCGCAGCTCCAGAGTTCTAGGAATATTACGGAATGGTTTCATTAATTCTATCTAGTATTGAAACTGTTAGGACGAAAAATGTATCTTCTTGTAGACTTGGCGATTTTGTTTCGCCGCTACAAATAAATACAATTCCATCCGGGAACCCGATCGCTTGCAGGACGAGATATGCGGCAAATGACGGAATGAGAATGAAATTGATTCCGCTAGTATACGATGGTGATTGGTTTAGCTAATTGCTCGCCAATCGCGTCGATGCCACGGTTACGCTCGGAATGCGGGGAGGAAAGAGAGAAGATGGAAAGACTATGCAACACGGACTAAACACTTGCAGCTTTCTGAGCCTAAGGGGTGTAAAACTATCGATGATCGTTTTTTCAATAAGATACTTGGCTAGACGATAACACAGGGCCTTCATACAGCTGAACCGGGCGTTTGAAATACATGGAGCGATGTATACTACCTGGGGGCTTGTCTCGAAACCCGATCACTCCCATTATACGACTGCATTCTCTTATGGAGAGAGCCGTTTATACCCAACTGAATTTACTTGGGCAAAAAGCGCCATCACAAGACAGCATTCGGAACTCGTATGGCAACCACACTAGTGACTACCCGGTAACCAGCGTAAGAGAATAGTGTCAACGCAGGGAATATCCTCTGACGGTGCCAACCACTCACAGGGTGGTCCGTACGGTTTCTCCCGTGAGATGAACTCGGCTCTGTTGAGTTGACGGTTGAATTCGATAGGAGTACGACTTAGTATCGAGCGCCGCAGAGTATAACGGCGGGAGACAAGTCTTGTAATGTAACGTATGGACAAGATGCCGACCTATTAAACCTTAGTTATAGGTTATTAATATAATATTCGTTAGGTACACATAGTAAACAGGTTTACTAATAGAGAAAGTAATACTTGATTACCAAAGGTGGGCAAACAGGCTATCACTCGTCCGGGTCTGTTTCACTTTTTGTAAAACAACAAGCTCAAGTCTAGCTATTGACTTATTGATATACTATGTAGGTCCCCCACGGGGGAATGCAAGGGACCTGCGTAAGATGACATCATTCTGATTGAAACCGAGCGTGGCTCGCAAACGGTTTCATCTGGAATGAGGGGTAGTCGATCGTATACCAACAGTAGTAATTGAGGGTATCTAGAGGTGAAGTTTTACAATGGACGCTAAAGTAAGACTAGAATTAGAATAAGGGAGATTGATAATTATATAATTATATATGCAATCTCTTGAAACTCCTTATCTGACTGAATAAATCGAAGTCAGAACGGGGAGATCCCCGAAAAAGGGGACTATTGATAAGCGCGACGTAACAGGCGCGTCTGTGGCGGCTCCAGCATGCCGGAGCGGAGACCCTTTAGGCGGTCTAGGCTATCCTATCTCAGGGGTTTAGGTCTGTTTAGGTCTAGCTAGCCCCTGTCTAGAGGTACCTACAGGTAAGAGGATATGGGGAAGAAGGACGCATTCATTTCTACCTTCCCACGACCGCTATTTGATACGTAGTACTTGACTTGTACCGTTGCTACCTCTCATCCTCTCATCCCGATACCCTCTCGATAGATATACGGCCGAATAACCGACTTTCTGTTTAGCATATTTAAAACACTACAATTTCTTTTTACAGCTACCATTCAATCTACTTCACCGCCACTCAAATTAATTCATATTAATCGAGCGCCATGACGACGCGATATAGAGTAGAATGTGAGTCTCTCATCGCTCTCCGTTCTCGCACACCATCTCGTCATGCTCACAAACTGACTCACCGCCGTTTACAGATGCCCTCAAAACACACAGAAGAGATCAATTCATAGGTAATTTTAACTTACTCAGTCCCTCTCTATACATGGAACCATGCCCTACAATCCAGCCCGCTCGAGCATACCTATGAACTTTGGGTTGCATGACAGCGGGATGCGACAGCGCTCCGGGCCGGCAAAGTTGGAGTTGCCAATCATGTCGTGTTTGTAGTTCATGGCAAAGTAATGTGGGCAGAAATCAATTCCCCCATCTTTCAGCCTATCGTCCCTGCTCTCTCGGTTGTAGGAAACCTTTCATTACTAACACCACACTAGAATGGATCAAGGGATTATTGGCTGTCCCTTTTGTGCTCTACTCTCAGCCGACAGGTATCTTTGAAACCAATGGCGTCAGCGTCACTCAGATGTCGGAGGAAGCCCACAGGCGCTATGCCGAGATATTTAGGGATGTCGAGGTTATGATCGATGACCACAGTGCGCTTTGTGCCCCCCTTAACGTGATCAATGGACTTACGTATATTCACAGTCGCTCACCAATCGCATATGAATGCTATCCCGTCCAAATTGAAGCTTCTCGTCCCTCCAATAGGCAATTTCTTCACGAGACTTCCCTTGGAGGCTGCATTTAAATTCCAGGATCGGAAACGTTTTATCTCATCACGACGCTTCGTCTCGCCATCCTTTAACGATGTTCGCCTCATCCTAAACTCAGCACAGCTGATAGCCGTTACTACACACAGTACCCTCCAGCTCGCAACCTTTGATGGAGACGTCACACTATACGATGATGGTCAGAGCCTAGAGCCTAATAGCCCAATCATACTGCGGATGATCGACTTATTGCTTAAGAACGTTAAGATCGGCATCGTTACTGCCGCAGGCTACACTACAGCAGAGCGGTACTACTCACGCCTCCACGGGCTATTAGACGCAATTGCCCAATCGACTGTGCTCACACCGCAACAAAGGCAGAATATTGTCATCATGGGTGGAGAGGCTAATTATTTATTCGAGTTCAGTCCCACATCTCCTCACCTACTAGCTCCCGTACCACAGGAACGCTGGCTTACGGCCGAGATGGCCTCTTGGTCTGACGCGAGTATTAAAGCTCTGTTAGATGTAGCCGAGGCTGCACTACGCGATTGCATCAAGAATATGAACCTGCCTGCCTCTGTCATGCGCAAGGACCGGGCTGTGGGGATCATCCCCAGTGATCCGAACGTGCGCATCTCACGCGAGTCGCTCGAAGAGACAGTGCTCGTAGTACAGAAGATTCTCGAACTCAGCGTTGGGCGCACGGATCGCAATAGCATTGTACCGTTCTGTTCGTTCAACGGAGGTCGAGACGTGTTCGTTGATATTGGCGACAAAAGCTGGGGTGTAGCTGTGTGCCAAGAGTGGTTTGGTAAAAAGAATGGGCATCGATCAACGTCAATCAGACCGGAAGAGACATTGCACGTCGGTGATCAATTTCTCAGTGCCGGCAGCAACGACTTCAAAGCACGGAGTGTAGCGACCACGGCGTGGATCGCGAGCCCTACAGAAACTGTGGATCTATTAGACGAGCTGGCGGACTTCATGACTAAAAAGTTGAGTTAGTTTACTGCTAGTAGCGGCATATTTTTCTTCTTCTCCTTGTTCAGATATCACAGCGGCAGTGTCTCTGAAAGTTCTAATCTCATACGCTCTGCTTCGAAGAATACTGTGAAGAATAAGCTAGGGGGTCGAGCAACTATTTTTCACTTATACTTAATACCTTCAACACTTATATTAGGAAATAAGATACTTAGCAGCCACGGGCCAAAACTCATACTCCGCTATAATTCGTGATCCAATGGTAACACATCAATCACTTCAAAGTGCGGAATCCAACAGCCTTGGGTAATTGAAAACTCCATCGCCACACTTGGAATGCGAAAGTCACTCTTGCTCGTGTGTCTCGCAGCCCTGATATAATAACTGGGTTAGTCATGGATAATATTCACCCCTTCCAGCGTTGAGCCTCTTCATTTGAAAATTCTACAACCACTTAAAGGAGGCAAATGCCATACGAACTATTTAAAAACGGGATAATGCAAGACCCGGAAAGACGCAGTCTGCCGAGAATTTGAGCCTGCGGGAACATACCTACTACCTGCAGCAAAGGAAGTAGTGTCACGAGGGGCCACGCGCGAACCCGGGGTACTCACTAGAGTCAATTAGACGAGAAGCTGCATGAATAATTATAATACCGATCTCATGATTTGGACCCCTGGGCTTCAAAGATCTAGGGATAGCCACCTACCCAATCACGCTACACAGTTCCCAGGGGGATATTACCAAGAAATATTACTCAGAGTCGTACGGAGCACAGCATAGACGAGTTTTGTCAGAGAGGGGTGGCACGGTATTCCCTTGGGTTCTTGCATGGCTTGCGCAGTGGGACAGACTCGCCAATATAGTAGTCTAGGAACGCAGGTTCTTGTCTTACCTGACCTCTATGTACAGACGAGTCTTGAGGTTTTCTCTGCAGATTAAACATATTGATATCGGCACTTGCCATCGACCAAGCTTATTAGAATTCCCCTGCGGGTATTGCTTTTAGTGCTCCTGCGAGCTGTTAAAATGGTTTAAGCCTACGTTATAGACTTACTCTTTAGGAAGAGAGTAGCGAAGGGCCATGTACACTACCTGTGTGGGCAAGAGGGTGGGGCATAGTGGTGCTGGGAAAGCTTGATATATTGTCTTGGGAGAACTAATATACCCATGAAGCAAATGATGTCGAATGGTATTCAAGGCTGCTGCACGGGGGAGTAAGCACATTACCTACCTGAGTGCGCTTGTTAATTACACTACCTCCATGACTCCTATAACATTGCTATTCCTACTGCTTTCGGTTTGTGAATTAGCTACAGGATAACCTAGCCATCCGTGATCCACGTTCTCAATGAGTACAAGAGACGGTACTGTGTCCCAATTAACACCTTTTTCCTAGGGCCTAGCACTTACAGCTAAGCTGCCCTATATATATATAAATCTACCGTTTAAGCTACAGATAAGCACAGAATAATCACAACATAATTACTATTTCATAGTAGCAATAAACATTTCCATACGCATATATACATATATTATTATGTATGCAACATAAGTTATAACAAAATATTTTACTTTTAAAGATAAGGAAGCCTTTAGTTTCAACAACAAACTAGAAGGGCAATTTAATTGTACATCAAGCAACATTCGCTTTGAATAAGCTAGATCTTGACAAGCACGCGGCTTCCTGCCGTTCGATTTAGGCTCGCTACGGACCATACACCCCCAGAAGGAAGGTCGAGATACCATGTGCACTGTTGATGTGTTAGTAGAAGAAACATAGGGGAGAAAAGAAATGTCCGGAGACGACTGGATTAGTGAAAATCATTTCGCGTTAAAATGCTAGAGGCACCTATCCTGCGACCATTGCCACCCATACCTGAACATCGTAGCCCGCGTTTTAATCTCATTCCTTGTACCCTCGGCAACTCACGGCACGATAAGAAGCTCAAAATCAGTCCAGGGGTAAAGACGAGTCTATTTTCGTCGAGATCAAGCTTCTGGTACCTCGTTTGTTGAAAAAAGGCATCAGTCTTCTCGGCGGGCCTGTCTTCCTAACCATGTCTTGCAATCCTGGGCCACGAGACGGTACTGGCTATTATCTATAAAGCGTCGAGATGAAGTTATATGAAATGCGCCCTTATCAAATATGACAGGCTAAAGAGGCTCAATAAGCGATAGCCTTGCTTGGTCGGGAAATCAAACAGGTTGGCAGCTTAAGCGAGGCGATTTGGAGGGTGGACGGCCAATGAGAAGGGCCGTTTTCGCTTGGCATCCCTTGAAGGGGTAATTATTGGGCCGCCCCCTGTCGTCTGGGTGTGCTCATGTAGATTATCCGTCTGATAATGGATAGTATATCGTCTATAGTACCCTCCTGGCTAGAACATAGCAAGAGTGATTGAGATGTTGTGCTCCTCGTATTCTCTGTTGCGTTCGACCGATCTCACCTCGTAAGATCTCGACGGGACATTTCCCGCTCATGAGATTCGGCCGGCTTTGAACCGTGCTCGTGCTCCCTTGATTTCCGGGGCTTGGCTCTTCTGGACCCGGGTGCGGTCTTGTGAGAGTACTTGAAGATTACTCACATTTCGATAGCAAGTCGATAACTATATGACACACTGCTATCCATATGTTAATAAATTTGAGCGCTAACCCCTATATTTCACAGCTTGTTATCATAATAAGATGTCTTACTTTCTTATTAGACTAGTCACCAGGTGACCTTAAACGAGGGTGTGCCCTCTTTCGCATCGCATGGAGTTATCAAATTTTCGCCTAATACACGACGCGGATAAGAGCGCAGGGGGGGTTAGCCTGATTTACAAAGCCTAGAGTAAGGCTGTTCCAAAAATAGTTGAGAAGATCTGGTATCCCTAAGCTGGAAGCTGCGCGATACTATACGGACCTGCATCACAAGCCTCCGGGAAATGCAGGCGGGTTACAATATAGGCACACGAACTTTTGGTTCGTATCTCGGACGCCTGAATTAGCATAGGATTGGACGGAAAGAGGGGAACGAACGACGGAGCTTCATCATCCTGCTTGCGGGATCTCATGAGTCGAGCTGAAGATAGCTTACTTGTTGTAGGCCACGACACGAATATATAAACAGTAGTCTTGTGTCCCCAGAATTACCCGCGCTTTGTTCACTAGGCTGCAGATCACATCTACTCCGCTGAAGATCCCCTTCGATAATCTTGTAAGTGCCACAACAATAAGGTATCACGGTTGATCACCGCTGATCAACTACAGAAATCTATCGTCCACCTATTATACCTTGAACTACAATGAAGTTCTTTCTCGTATCATTCATGGCGGCGCTAGCCAGGTACGGCTGCCAGCATCCATATCCCTCATCAATCCCAATTAAACTGAGACTGTTCATAGCCTTACTCTGGCCGCCGACCCTGCCGCCGACCCTGTTGCCGAGCCCGCCACTGAGTCTGCTGGTGAGCCTGCCGGGACTGACCTAACTTGGTGGCCTCCGCGGGTCACGACCTCGGTAACGACAATATCGAGGCCGTCATCGAGACCGACATCGGCGTCGACTACTTCGACGTCGACATCGTCGGGTTTCATCATTACAGTTACGACTCTGCCGCCCGGCAAGCCAACAGTCACTCCGATAGCGTGCCCCACGGTCACCCTAACGACGCGACCAGCCAACTGCCAACCCATCCGGTGAGTGATTCACGGAGTCATTTTCTTCATTCCCCGCGACTTTAAGAGTGTAAAGGCTCCTTTCAGGCTGAAGCCATGTATTGGGGCCTTCTCTTAAGTTTCGAAACGCCCGCGTGTTACGCTCAAGATGGCGATTACTAACCCGGGCATTGAATAGCTGCCCGATCCCCGGCTGCACCTACGAGCAGGATATGATGATCCCTTGCGGCTGCGTCCCCAGGACTCTGCTCTGGGTTGAGGGGTGCCAGACCGCCTGCCCTGAGGGCTGCGCGACAAGGACAAATACGTTGACGCAGCTCTGCGCCACCGCCACTCCGGTGGCTGTTCCTTCCGCCATCTAGGGGCCTCGCTCTGCTCGCGGTAAGGAGGGAGTAACGGAAGGGCATAAGGATTTTGGTATGATTATGATGAAGATGGAAGACTATAGTCAACTTCGGATAGCTACCTGAAGCCAATTATTAAATGTTGACCTATCCGGCACGTTCTCTTATGCAACGCGGCCTAACCAGTATTACCACTCGCAGTGAAGTTCAGATGAGGCTGTGTTGGCACTAGCCTACCTAAATTTCGCTACTACACTCTCGACACCAAAGCCAAGATACGGTAGATAACAAGTTTGTTGCGTAAGGACTTCGACGGGTAGCCTCTTCTAGTAACACGACAACTGGTTCTCTGGTTTATAGAAAGTGTTACAAAAGTCTGGTTGAGTGGACTAGTAAGGCCTTGGCAAGTAGGGATATGAGATGCCTATGAGTATTCTACTTGTGGCAGTCTGCCGTATAATCGCCTAGTTTATTCTGACTAATCGACTCGTTACTCGTTCAAGGCGCGCCGAGTATGTGTATCATAGCTGGAAGTAAACACCCTCCTATATAGACTAACAATTAGAAGAAGGCCTAATACATAGAACTTACCCATTGCGGTTGGTAGGTGTTAGGGTTAGGAGAACTACTCTTAAGCCTTGTGAGGAAAAGACTAACTTGCCATATCATTCCCCCTAGATTATTTTCATAATTATGATTTAAGTTAGACCTATAATACACGAGCGATCGCCTAACCCTAGTTGGGTTGTCTTTATCCTGTGGCGTTTCGAGTAAGTTCAGGCTAGGATTTATAACAGCTGGTCTGGCTCGAAGGGCATATGTAGATTCCTTTCACTGCACATAGGCCACATGCACAAGGCAGCTAGGTAAGGATATAATTGACAACAAGTGCGCATCTCTTCAACAGACGTTCCCACACCCCACGAAGTGGTACAGTGGTAAAGTAGTCGACAGGATAAACCCTTGTGTTAGAGGCAGGGCCATAGGCATCCAAGGGTTTTCCGGTCTGCGGATGTTGAGCCTGTCTTAAGCCGCCGATTCTTTTTTTCGTAACCCTTATGACTCCAGTTCGAGTTGGGCCATTGTTGCATTCTTCTGTTTTTTTTTTTTTTTTTCTCTAACCCCTTTACTTATTTAAACCCCAACGACAACCCCCTTTTCCAATTATGACTAGGCCGACCATGACCCCAGGATTTACTTGATACTCTTTAATTCCACATGTTTTTACCTCATATAATTGTACAGATAACCTTCTTGCCTGAGATGCTTTCATCAGAATGGGTTCCTATCAATGCGGCTAACTTACACAAGAGTCGCTACTCGTAATAGAATGCCTCAAATTCCCGATAACAAAAAGTAGGCAAGATATATAAAGCTCGCGTATTAGAAAATATCACACTTGCGATTCTCCGTACTTTTACACCTACGTGAGTGAAGTAAACTAATAATGCGGATCCGTTAGCAGACTTGAACAAATAATGGGTTTGCTATTCTCTCCAACATAGTAACCTAGTTCGCCTTGTTCCAACATGAGTCTGTCTCTCTGTCCACGACTAGGTTGGTGTTACTCTTAAGATAAATAATCCTACTCGATGAAGAATGTGTACACCTATTTAAATATGCCGATAGACCACGGTTAATATATTATACATGGATTCAGCTATAGTCGTGGGCAACCTTTAACTGTCTAGAATACTGTCTGGCGCTCAACGGTAGTCAGCCCCCCCAACTCTCTGAAATATAATGACACATTCTCCCCAATTGCTCTGCCTCATAACCTTACCGGGTTTGATAGGCCACTGACCTTGGTATGGATACCTCGATACAACCTATCGAGCATTCTCAAGAGCCACACTAACCTAGACAGTGGACTAGACATAAAAGCGTCCTTAGCTCGCTCGCTTGTTCTTCGCAGTATATCCCCAGAGAAGCTCTTTCGGCACAATGTCTGACAGCATTAACCAGGATCCGACTATTGCCTATGATTAACCCAGGCCTAGACGAACTAACCTAATCAATCATCTCCCACGCCCGCTCGTAAGTTGCTATAACTCCGATCCTTCTACGAGTTACCCTACGACATTATCAACAACGCCCTTTTTCCAGAGTCGGGACTTCGATGGCGTCGTACCTGTGATATATATAGCACCATCACAATCACAATGGATTAGACGGCGCAAACTATGTGCGCGGTACACGGCCGTAGACTAACCCGTGTACTCCTACAGTTTCACGACGAGGTCATGGGGCGCGGCTGAAGCCACCGGCGCTGAGTCACAAGGACATACGCGCCGATATAGGCAGATCGTACGTCGATTTCATCTGCTGGTATGAATCCGATCGCGAACGAGAAAGGGGTGTAGACTGCCTGCACCACTGGCGTTATTATAATACCTCTCTTCGATATCCGTCTGAAATCTATAAAATCATATTCAAAACGACGTTTCAATCCACTCTTAAAATATCATACGAGGGGGAGTAGGCTATTTGATTTTTTTTTAAAGGTGTTTGCACGGTCTAGAGTCTTGTTACCCTTTCCCCAAGCATTGCCGCATAATCTTTACTTCGCTTGCAATATCCTATGCGTTTCGTCACCTCGTAAACTCGCATCATCTCTGCCTCCTCCTCCTCGGTTGGAATACGGATGATTGAATAACGTAAGTGATGCTCTCGCAAACTCCATGAGGGGGGGCATGCCTGCCTGCCCATCTAAGCTACCCTATGCTATGTAGAGACACTGATCCAGGTCTCATTCGCTATATCCTCGAGCTAGACGCGTTGTAATACCAAAATGGTTAAGACTTGGTTCAATTGTCTTCGTTTTCAAGTCAACCCCTCGTGCATCCCGAATCATGAACAGACCCTCCACAGAGTCTTAACAGCTCTGAACTTATTTCAGTCTTGCCCGCTCACAGTACATGTGTTTATAGACTACGACTAGAATCGTCGGAAGCCTAAGCTCTTTTGCTGAAATCGGCGTCTAATTCTCTAACTGAGACCACCGTTTGAAGTGGCTGGTTGTGGTATTTGGGTATTCTGGGCAGCATCGGCGGCCATTTGTACGGCGGCCTGAGCATTGGCCTCTGCCTGGTTAAAAGCGCCTTGTATGATGCTTTGCTCATCGGGAGAGAGATGTGAAGTGAGACCAGAGTAGAACTGAGGATTTTCTTGCTGCATTTCTGTTTGTGAAGATTAGTAGCAGTATAGGATAATATATGGGTTGATCAAACTTACTCATGAGAGCGCCACGTAATAGTTGGTAAGGCTCAATCTTGTCTAGGGGCGATTCTAAAAGCACACTGTCCTCTCCTAGCTCCTCGTCAGAGTCATCGTGATACTGATTTTCGATTTGACTGAATTTTTGGGCTTCTTCGTTAAGGAACTCGAGGTATGCGGTGCTCTCGTCCCGACCATCGTTCTGCTCTTCTTCAGGGCCTTCGGTAGCCCAATTGGTATCTTCGTCACCCCACTCTTCATCATCCTCGACGTCGTAACTATTCGGGTCAAAGGTGAAATCCTCTTTTAATGCCTCTTCGCGGTTTTTCATAGCGTTAGGCAGAGTTTTGAAGAGTGAGGTAATCCCTTGAAGAAGTCTTGGCCACCCGGTCGACACGCTGGCGGGAATTTGGTCGGGATTGATACTGAGCAGAGATACTATGGCCACAATACAGAGCTTTTTGTCGTGGACGCGGCTAAAGTGTTCCATATTGCCAAACCAGAGGCTGAAGAACTTGTTAGTCCAGCCTTTGGCCTCGAGCACCGCCAAAGCCAGGACTGGATTATAATAAATTGCATTGATGACCATTTCCATAAGATGGATCTTGTAAGACTTGACCTTTACTTCATGGCCGTTGAGCACTGTCATAGCCATCGTAATGAAGCCGCTTACAGACTGATCAATGTGGCCACGAAGGCTGAGCATCATAGCTTCAGCAAGCTTGCAAGCGCAGATTCTATCAACGCCGCCGACCTTCTGGTCCTGGAACATGTCTGATACCATTGAGAACAAAGCCGATACATATTCAGGCTTCTGAATTAGTTGCGGCGCACCGTATTGAACAAAGTTATCGAGAGCGGGTAGCATGTCCTCTAGATAGAGTTCGGCACCAGACTTGAAAGTTGCATGAATGAACTCAAATGCTTGCCACATGGTGGGCGAGATTCCCTTGGCCGCAAAGGTACAACTGTCAATGATCTCAAAGACTTCATTGTACAGATCTAAGAAACGAGAATCATCAGTACATCACTTTCGACAGGTTGTATTCGGGGACTCACCATAGAGCTTATTTTGCAGAGTTATCTGAATGATAGGCATCAGGATGGCCTCAATGTGTAAGAGGACGTCTGGAGTGCTTTCCAGCGTGAGGATTAGGGTTCCTATGGTCTGAAGTACGCCCAAAGCTGTGATACTCTTATCATCTAGGTAATCACCGTAATCTCCATCATCGTCGTTGCGGCTCTCATTTTTCTCCAAAAGTTCACGTATAATCCTTAGGTACGTGTCCCGTAACTGTTCGCTGAGAGCAACAGCAAATGGAGTCAGCTCGGTCGCAAATACCTCAACAAAGTCTTCCATGACGTTAGCGAGAGCGTCAATATCACATTCATTTGCTAATTTTAGCAACTGCTGCATGATAGTAGGAATACTCTGCTGCATGCTGATACGAATAGTGTCATGTCTGATCAGCGGTTGTAGAGCCAATGCCGCGGTAACTCTAACAGGAAGTTCTTTATCAGCCATACAGTCGAGGATATGACGGTAGATGACGAGAAGGTTGTTCTGGTCCTTGAAGTTGAGTTGCTCAAACTTCTCAATGGTGTCGCAAGCCCGGGCACGTAGGTAACCTTGGGGGCTCTTGAAATCGGGAAAGACATATCGTACGATGAAATATTCGACTTGGTCAGCAATAGGACTCTTTTTGCCAAGAAGAACGGGTGCCAAAGTCCCGATCATTCTCAAGGCGCCCTCCTTTGCGATGTGGTTTTGGCTGTCCGCGGGCGCTGTCTCGTATTCGCTTACAACACTGTTGATGAATTGGAGTAGTTCAAAAGTTTGTTTTCTTCTGACCTTTGTGAGCGTGACGAGGAAATTAGTAGCAGCGACATCAGGCGCGGAAACTTCCTCGTAAAAGTTGAGCTTTCGGTGCAGATATTCTTCTGGCTCATCCTCGAACTTCTCGACATCCTCATCGCTAAGGCAGAGAACGGGGAAGACGAGATGCGTAATCAGATTATTCAAGTGCGGTTTCATTAGATTCCAGGTAGACTTAGGACGACAGCATTCGTCGAGGAAGACGAGGGTATAAGAGAGGCAAGGTTTGCTTAACCAGGTTGTTTTCGAAACCCACTTCTCAATTTCCGTTAGGTAGTGCTTCATGATTTCGGGTGCGATTGTAGACTCAAAGTCCTTGGCGAATCTAGTTGTCTCGTCAGTCTTGGCGGTTAGACCCTGGGAGTTTCCGTGTCTATTGAATGTTAGCTGGATGGCTAGGACCAACTGGAGCGCTTAGGACTCATAATCGACTGACCTAATCCAGAGTCTATTGAGATTGAAATAGGCCCATTTCTTCGCCTTCCACCAATGATGGCGCTCTCTCTCTTCGACATCCTCAGGCATGGCGGAGGCCGGTATAGCTTTAGAGATAGTCTGTAGGAAAATAGTACACCATCCAATATTCACGTCGTGCTGCCTTAAAAAGCTAGAAAGTTCGAGCTGCTAGCCGGTCAGTCACGGAGACAGAAACCTCCGCCGCCGTATCCCGGTTCACGGCTCCCGCCCCCTCGGGCTTGAGAAAACGTACCCATGTTGCATGTTTGTAGGCTTTGAGAGCGATGTGAAGCATCTCCCCGGCCTCGTCACTTTCTTGGTTTACCAACTCATTGCAGACTTGTTGAAGTCGTGGGAAACTGGCCTCGATAATTTTATCGAAGTCACCCCTACCGGTATCCTGGTTTCCTTTGAATCTGTATGCGCGGCAAGTGACGAGCAAACACTGTAGCCCGGCGAGGACAGATGGGGGGTCGTTGGCATGGAGAAGCTGGAGGGTGACATCCATGAAACTGGGCCATTTCCCGGGGAAATCGAAGTGTAGGATACGTTGGATGAGCTGTAGCAACTGTTGTCGAACTGGACCACGCGAGGCAGCAAGGATGGGGAGGATGCGGTCGCGAAAGCGTTGTTTTTCATCTTCGGCTATAAGAGGCTCGTCGGGATAATGATCACTCCTAGACCAACCTCGATTTGTCCGGTTTTTGAGGTAGATGACGGCTGCAGATATAGTTAGACGGGGAGGTGAATATTGAATTTGATAGAACCCGAGAGGGAGGACAGCGTACTCGATAGTCGGACGGAGTCTTCGGACTCGGTACTAAGGATTTCGAGGAGGACATCGGTGAAGCCTGCATGCCCCTCGGCCTGGGGGTCGGCGATGCAGTATCAGTAAACAGAGCACGCAGCAGCAACGACAACAGCAACAGCAGCAGCGGCGGGAGCATGTTTGTCCAATGCACGTGGCGCATTAGACACGAGGGGGCGATAAGACTGCAAGTAAACAGGCATACCTGTTTGAGCTCAAGTTCAGCAGCCCGGCGCACGTTGGCGTCAGGGTTCAGAGTTGCCAGGACGCGACTCCTGACGACGTTGACATCCATGGTGGGTGGACCAAGAGGAAGTGGCCTAATATGACGGTAACAATGGTAATTATCAGCAGTGGAGCGATGTAAACAAACGGATTAATAGTAGACTGGCATCAGGCTGAACGTATCGACAGCATCGAATGGAGGGGAATGTGGCGGACGGGCTGTTGTTGTCTGTCGATGGTTGGCAAAACCGAAACCAAAATGGGAGACCGACTTGAAGTGTTGTGGATGTGAAAGTGGATAGACTGGTGGTACCTACTGTGAAGATTCACACGAGGATGAGGGTTCAGCTAACAAAATATAGTGCAAATATACAGCAGCTAGGTACCTAACCCCAGCCAACGAGTGTTGGACAGAAGGTACATGCAACTTGGGAAAAAAATTATTAAGGCCAAAAATAATAGGTGAGTTTGACGTGACATTGAATTGGGGGCGGGGGAAGGACCATTCTAGGATGGGTGCTGAATGAGTACTGCATGAGTGTTGGTTGGAAGCGTGCTAAATGAGGATGGAGGGGCACCTTTAGGGTGCCTAAGTAGCCTCTATTAGGTAGCCTGTACTCCGTGCACTACCTATAAAACTATTATCTATTATATTCTATTATATCTACACAGGTACCCAGGTATTGCAGGTTAAGTGCTTATTGCGGGTCTAAGTAATGTACGCACACAGGCACTTTATTTTTTTTTCTTTTCTCTTGCTTGCTAAGGTACATCAGATATCTACTTTCCACTAGTGTCCAGGTGAATGATATACCTACTACAACCAGGTACATATTAAGTAGGTAGACAGATAGGGACTGATTGAGTGGGTGGACATGGCCAACTGGCAGGCTGGGTAGTCGGCCAGGTGCTGCTGCTGCCATTGTACCTTAGGTAAAGTAAATATGTAGGTACCTAAGATAATAGTGGGATGTGGGATATGGGATGTAGGAAGTAAGTAGGCAAGATAATCTATATGGTTAGGCAAGGTAGGTACTTGGGTAAATAGATAGATAGGGATAGATAGGGAAGAACACCCCTCAAAAAAAAGTTGGCCTGAAGGTCTAGGTGAAGAGGGGGAGGGGGGATTTTCGACTTGTGTTTACCTAAACTGCCCAATCCCCTTGCGTACTTTACTTACGTAGGTACTGTACCTACACTACATTACACACTACATTATGGCATGGGGGGACTGATCCACTTTATTAAGTACCTCTGCCTACCTACTCTACTACTAGTACCTATGTGAATAGGTACCTATCTTCTAGTGTACATAGTATTGTGGTGGTATGCCCAATGTAGTTAGGTTGAATTCTCACGAGAGCCCTCGTCCCCGTAAGTTCTGCCCTACCCAGCCTATTAAGCCCTTTCACCTTTCAGGGCCGCCAGGCTTACCACGCACAACTTACAAACTCAGAGTAGCTAAGGTTAGGCAGGCAGGCGGAAAGTCGACAGCCTGCTCTCGAGAATAAGTTTGTTGTTTGCCTGGAATCTAAGCAACGCCACCCTCCCGTCATTTAAACGAATAGTATTGTCTGATAACAGCCTGCTAGGGGACGATACCATGCCTCCTCGCTGCGTCTAACGTGATTCAAAGCCACTATCTGAATGGCTGGGCGAAGCTGTGAAGGATGGCCCTCCCGGTTTCACTCAAATGCGGAATGCGAAATATGCCCCGTCATTCCACCCTTCCTCCAGCGAGCTGGATGCTGCAGGGTCCCATATTGGTGCCGAGCGAGGCACGTCGCTTTTACTCAATTATCAACTACCTAATCTAGCCTACATTTATAGCCAAGGAAGGACATGGAAAGGCTCGCCGGACAATCTTACTAATATCGACAGGCTTGCTTATCGCGCTACCCAAGGTCAGCTAACTGGTGTAGGTCTCGCTCTCTAGGGTGAGCGGTGACAACAACGTGCGACCCTAGTAAGTTATTACGTGCAGTTTTATCGGCGCCGCCACGTTTGCAGCTCGTCAGCCATGCCTAGATACAAGTCGTGTTTTCGGATGCCGTTACTGCGGCATACTGCGGCATACCTAGTTTCATTGTCGTCTAAGATTTAGCTCGGCATCCTACAGTGTATAAATCTTAGTGTTGCTGCTGGAACAAAAGGAACTATGGTTACGAAAGGCTTGGTAAACTCAAGTAGTGCTATACTCTTCCTCACTCTAAGCCTGGCCGGAATGAGGAGTCTCGGTCGCATTGGATGGAAAATTTTATTTTATTTTAAGCACATTAACCGCCAATTCATCCATTGTGCAAATGTTTCTGCCAGCTCCATCATACTCGTCTTTCAATGGAGTCATCGTACCTATTCCACCTGAAATGAGAATCGCCCACACCGCCTTGAATTCAATCTATATCACTCACGTTAGCGAAACCGCCAAAAAATCCTTCACAAAATCATGGAACCATAGGCACATTGATTTAGTGGACGCTTGAGACTGCTCGGGATGCACTAGTGCGGCTGGAAACATAATCCATTCATTAAGGGGCGGTAACATGTTCCATTATTTCATACAGCTTCGGCTCATGGCTGACCAAACAATCCCAATAGCTCACAATTAACCTACTGACGATCCAGTCGCGAAATATCCTTGCGCACCCATAACTTGAAAACCGGGACTACTCTTGCAAACCCTGCAAGATATGACCGTCGCCACAATTCCCTACATGTGAAGTCCAGCACGAGTTCCATATCCGTACAACCCCAAGGAGAAGTCCATTACCGGGAATTAAGCATCTTGCCTCCAACCGTCCATCTGGTTTCAAATAAGTAGCCTGGCCTATCATTTTGTGGTTAGTGCCCGATACGTATAACGTCCCAGAGACCATTAGAAGAAGATCCGGGCCAGGATGAAAGATAGCAAAAACAGCGTGTGATGAAGAGGCACAGAAAGGTTGAGAATAATACGAAATGCACAAACATGAATCAATGCACAATCTCCCGAGGCATAGAATAATTCAAGGCTCAGTGTTCCTGCGGCAATGTTGAGACCAAAAGGGTCAAGAAACACCAGACTCTAAGCCAGGGCAAATGGGACGAATTTGAATCAAGTGTATGAGATCCAAACATTATCAAAGACGGGTGGCTGTGGATTGCCGATTTTCCGGTATTGATAGCCCGCGATAGATCAGTTCGTCGTTGTAATTATCTGTTTCCAGATGGTGTGGTTCTATCCTAGCAGAATCCTTTGAGCTGGTGGAACTGTGTATAGAAACTTCCTCATGTAGGAGACATCCGCGTTGAAGTCAGGGATATAAATAGTCTGTCTTCTTTCTAGGCCCAATAGTTTTCATGAGCAGTGCACTCCAACCTCCGAATACAATCTACCCCGCCCCGCCGATGGCCAAGGCATCAATAATAAAGGACTGGAACTCTGATAGGTAAAGAAAAGCTGATGGCAACCAAACACTTCAACATGGCTGCGTGAAAGGGTTCGAATCTCATCTTGTAATATTCCGTAATAGGCCTGGGAAATAGTTGGGTCCAGCGGTTTTGCACGGAAACTTCCAACCCTGGTTAGGTCTTCAGAGAGGTAGGCGTCAAAATATTCATGGTAAACCCGGAGGTGGTGGCAAGGAATCCTTTCGGTATGTCCAGGGCCTGGGTGTAGTCTCCACGGAATGACTTAGAAGTTCCAGTAGCATGATCCATGAGGCAATGCGTGGTCGCCTCATTTTCTGGTATGACCTGCATGTCAGTGAGCGGGTGGTAAAGTGAAATGTAAAATGACATCCACGGAGCAAGTGCCAGAGGGGAAGCATTTGTGAGATGGGAAACTCCTTCACAGAGGTTGGCATATATATACAAGCCGTCGTCCAGTGCTCACCTCGCTGTCCGGATCGCATGCCCTGTCTATTAGCGTAACATCGTCCCAAATATCCCACCGAGTATTCATCCATGAACGGCAATAGATCCAGAAACATCCTAGGAATGCAAGAGAGAACCTTCCACCGCGGGCTGGATCCGGACAGCAGAGGAAACGTGGCATCATCATCCACGCCATTAACCATGAGACAAATATTCTTTTTCCTAAAGGTAGGCTCCGGCGGCCCGGTACCAACACCACCCTTCGCAAGAAAGCCACCGTGAAAATATGATAAGTTGAGTGGCCAGTCAAATGCACATGTCGTAGCAAGTCCGTCCTAGAAAGTGCGCCGTGTCCAATGTGGAGAAAAAAAAGTCATGTGCGATTAATCGTAAACCAGGTGGCCCAATTGGTGAAATGTAGTTGTTCCAGTATGATGATACCCAATGGCATAGTTCAAGAAAGGTTGCAACTTGCAACTCTGAAAGACTGGGAATTCTCTTTACTCAAATCCAGGTCTATCCTTTGGATAATAGATAACTCCAGTAGGGACCACGGTTGACTATTGGATCCTTTCCTTGGGTATGAAACAAATGGATAATCTCACAAGGTAGGCAAAGATCCGTATCCGGAACTCCGAGGCTATGATTCTGATTCTGGCATCAGATTACCGAGTAGGACGATGGGTTCGGACATGTCTCTGATCAGCGTGTCCAGTAGTGTGACGCTCAACACTCTCCCGCTCGGCGCGGTGGCGCGATGATCCACTAGTTGGCAGTTGAGTATTTTGTGATGATCCTGAACGTTTATGGGCGGGGGTGCTTTCATACTGTTGATCTGGATTGGCACTATACGAGGCCGTGCCTGCTGGAGATGCTAAATAATCAGAACGAGCTGTCGAGTTAGAAACCTCTGGTGTACGCACCACGTCCGTAGAATGGGTCCCCAGGCTGCACCGCCGGGGAATATGGCGCACTAGCTGGTGTTGCACTCTGTGGATAATAATTGGCATTTTGTCCGGCGGCAAATGTTTGATTAGATGAAGGCCCTGCTGTTGCATAAGTAGCCCTAGTAGGTGGCATAGTAGTAGTCACGGGTATCCTTTGATCTCTAGGGTCACCCCTTGGGTCTCTTTGAGCATAAGGGTCACTGGCATACGGATCTGCCTGAGTCTGGGTGCCTGCACGGAGATTTGCCCCCACGATGTTGTACGGGGGGTCTTGGGCGGTCTGGCCATATCCTGCGGGCGCAACTGAGTGTCCTGTTCCATAGGAAGCCACATTGCCTGGAGGTGGCGAAAACTGGGCTGTATTGGCGGTGTAGCCCTGTTGAGGATACCCACCCTGTGATGCTGCATACTGTTGGGAATATGAGCTAGCGGCTCCATTATAACCGGGGGTACCACTTCCTGGATACCTGGGACCGGGACCATTATCAAAAGGATCGCTACCAGCACTTCCAGAATACGAAGCTTCCGTTGGGCCGTAATGCTGTCGCAACTGGTGTATATCCGAGTTGCGATACTGGACTGGAGGTGTGTTAGAGGATCTGATAAATACGCCGTTCGAGGCAATAGTACCTCCGCCGGCGTTACTCCGATTCGCCGACTGTTGCCGCCTTTCTTGATCCCACCGTGCGGAATCTGCTTTCAAGTCTTGTATCATTGCCTACACATATTCGTGTCAGCGCATAGTCGATTGGTGATGGCGCCGCCAGATGGCAACTCACTGAGGTCAAATTGCGGTATGCGTTGATGAAATACCCTTGGATGATCTGGCCGTTTTCAGGGTTCTATAGTCACCAGGTCAGAAAGAGTCGACAGAAATATATAAACGCTTGTTGAAGATGGTAGCGTGACGTACCTCGTAGTTGCCAGGTCTTACTAGCGCATCATTCCCAAGATAACGGCAGATGTCGGCCGTTATGACTTCACGGTCGATACCGTCCCTAGGTACGAAGTATTCGTTCTGGCGTGTCTGTTGAGGCAGGACACCACTGCCTGAAGCGGGGGGTCTACGGGCCATCTCGTCGTAGGAGAATACAGGCTGTCCAATGTCGACCGGTATTAGAGAAAAAAATAAAAAATAAAAAGAAAAATAAGAAAAATGTCCGGGTCGACAGAGGATACAGCAAAGGTGGGGGATGGGAATGAAGAAAAGGAAGAGATCCAAGAAGCGCGAGAGAGTGGGCGGCGGAGGGGAGAAAAGGGCTTGAGGGGTGGGTTGGGCTGGGACCAGGCTTGCTGGCTGGTTGATTGGTTGATTGGTAGGCCTGGGTCCTGTCTGGGTACCGCAGTTTGGTGGTGGTGTGTGTACAGTAGGTAGTGTGCTTATACCGTAGTAGTGGTGGTGGTAGTAGGCGGCCTGAGCTGGCGATGGCGGTGGGAAGTTTGGCAATGTGGGTCGGTCAGGATGGGGTCTGTAGTAGGTAAAAAAGACAGGCAACGAGCAAGGAACAGCGTCCCCAATGTTGTACCCAATGCCGTACAGTCCTAGTACACTGTCCACTTATACCTATACGTCTTAGCGTACCTAGGTAGACGCCGAGGTAGACGACCAATAGTCCAATAGCGCACAACGACGAAAGCCCAAACGGACAAGGCACAGTTACGCCACCCAAAGGGCTGGACAGGGATCGTTCCGCTGATGGTTCTGAGGGAACTCTATCGTTATAAGCGAGCGAGTGGCAAGAGTTGGCAAGAAGTTTTCGACAAACACCACCGGGCAAAGGGAGTGAATGACTGAGTGAGTGTGTCGTGGTATGGTCCTAGCGGATGACAATGATACGATGTCGGCGCACAGGAGGTAGCAGCAGCAGCAGCAGCAGCAACAGCAGTGGTGCACATACGGTATCGCTTTGCGCCGGTCGTTTTATGTCTATTCCCTAAGGCGATGAGAGAGGCCACGGAGCAGTGGACGCAGCAGTCCAGGCGGATCTTCCTCAGTCAGGTGAGACGCAAAGGGTTCTCCCTATTCGAGGCCAGAAATCCAATGACGAGATGGTAGTGTGCCAAGATGGTGGGGCGGTATCACTGTATCAGAGGTGTGCGTGGGACCATCTGACTGGTTAGAGAGAGATGATTTATATGCAGGGCAAATTTCGAGAAGGAAGCCAATCGAAGCGACCCTCGACAGAAGACAAGTAATAACAGCAGCAACAGCGCAAAATAAGCCTGTAAAGCGATGGATGCCGGGTCTCTGTGGACAGGCGCAGAGACGACGGAAGATACTGCGGGTTGATCAAAACGGAAGATGCAGAACAACGGGGGTGAAGAACAACCAACGGCAGCAACAACAACAGTGCTTCCTTAGGCTGCCAAGGCTGGGAATAACGTAGGTACTTGCTGCTAGCCGGGAATGAATAAAGGTGGATTGAAGACAGACAGATAGATCCACAACTACCTAGATATTCAATCAATGTTGGTGGTGATGGTGGTGGTAAGTGGTGAAAATCGTACTTTAGGTAGTACTGTATAGGTGGGTGGATAATCGTAACCTACTGTACTCGTACAGTGCTAAGACAGAAACGAGGGTTGGGGCAAAATGCAAGGTTTGGTGGAATTGGGTTTCTCCCCAAGATCTTGGGTGGTGGCGGTTTAGGTACCTAATCCACGTGAAATTGTGGCTGTAGTGGAATTTTCACAGTATAGGAGATGGGTAGTAAAGACGGTGGCTGGTGAAGCGCTGCAGGTAGAGACGGCAGAGACGTGTATGTTCCCCTTCTGGACCCGTCCGACGTCGTCTCCCACTCTTAAGTCTTGTTTTTCTGCTTGGAAATCGATCACACAAATGCTTCTTACGAGCATGACCTGTTTCTGTCGCAGGAAGAATACACACAGCCCAGGGAAATGATCCGGGCCTTTTTCCTTTAAAAAGAAGTCGATGAGAGTACTTCGTCATATATATGACTGGAGACTTTGATCGTATTACGTGAGGTTGGGTACTCGTCGGCGAAGGAAATGGAAAGTAAAAGGGCCACGCTTCGTAGCCTGGTCTGACACCTCACTCTTCGATATTGTTTAGCTTTGGTTTCTTGGACTGTTGTCCTGGCTGAGGATAGATGATAATATGCCAAGCGAGAAGCAAAAAATGCGATCAGAGGCCTGAGTGCGACGAAAGGAAGCAAAGGGCTTCTTATACGATAAATCCGACCATCCCCTTCCACTCTGCCCCCCCGAAGCCTCATATTCGCAATATCACCCAGTTATCTGATAGTCTTTGGTCCACTAGGCGAAGGGATTCCAAGCGGCAGTACTTCACTGGCAGGTTTCTTGCTCCACTTGCTTACCATTTGTTGTCCCAGTAGCCCGTGACTGAGTGAGAAGATGGACTGGAACCCGTCCCAGAAGGACCCTAACAAGTCACTCAACGTGCTTCCTTGAAAGCAACTCGCATAGGCAGTACACAAGACGAGCGAATAGGGAATGCAATCACAAATTGTCATCTTTCAAGTGTCATGTTCCAGATTCATGACCTTTTCGTCATCACAGGCTAGAGAGCGGGACGGCGCATTGGCAATCTAGCCTCACTGATGCATGACGAGTGAAATAGAAACCCTTATAATGAGGCTATAGAAGAAAAGAAACAAACTGCAAGAAGCGATGCGATGATACATTTGCCCATTTTGCTGCTTACGGAGGACCATTATTGTCACCAGTCTAAGAGTAAGTTTACGTGGTAACGCCTAGATGTGGATGGCACTATGGGAAGCCCAGAGCCGACAGAGCATACACTTTGCTGTGAATAGGGAGTCATGGATTGCTTGCTTCACAGATATCGGTAGGTAGGCATTGGGTTGGGTATCAATGCGCCTGGGCCCAACTGTTTTCACCTAGCTGCATTCCACTTTTAGATGCCCAAGCACGGCCAATCAATCCCAATTAATCATCGGCCAGCTTGCCCATTACTTTTGGAACCTGACATATGCTATTACAGCAGGAGGTATACTCGTGCTTACGTCTTAACGAGGCGGTAAACAATCTCTACCAATATTAAGTACGTTCTTCTGCACAGTGCTTTTCATAACTATCCAGTCCATAGTATTGGCTATGCAGGTTACTGGTGGCAAAAGGTAAGCGGACTATTAGATACAAAACAAAAAGATCCTCAAGCAGCCCGCCCACCTTGGCCGCATCTGTACTAGGTAGTAAAGGCGACCCCATCCTGCATAGGCAGAGGGTAAACTCTTCATGGCTTACTATAGAACCGTATTCTGTATGGAATGCTTGTGAGGCATCTTATCATGCACCTCGGAATTGGAACAGATCCTTATCTAGGCCATCTACTCCTTTCGGGTTTTATATGCTCTAGTCTTATGTGCGAACGACGCATACTTTTTGACAGGGTCTGTGCAGAGTAGCCCATAGCAGATGATCTTTTGGTGCTGAATCACGGACCCGACATAACGCTGATGGTTGTGCGATTCGATATACATACGGATCCTGCCAAACGTTCTCGGCGAACATTTTCAAGCCCAAGTATGACATTAGCCACGTTAACTAGGTGGCCACAATCAACAAACCCGACTATAGGCGGCTTTCAGGTTCGTCGGGTCACATTGAAGCACGGGCTTGACCTTATACTGACGCTAGAGTTTGCGCGGTCGAAACAAACACTGTTGCGCCGCAGCCTTCTCCCTAGTATCGGCCTTGCCCACTCACTCAACTAGAAGCCCTCGTGTTTCAGCGGAAAGCCACTGCCGAGCGAGTCGAGGAAATGAGTGTGGACCCGCCCACTGGGTGAATGGTTTATGCATGCGAACCATCTCAAGCGTCCCATGCTTTGCTATCCAAACTTCAACTTACTCTGCCCCTGCTCCAACTTCTTACCGCTGCCGCCGCCCCCGGAGGTTTTTTTACTAGGCATAAGAGTCGTATTTCTTTGGCTGCGTGGGACGATATGCTTACTGCTAGCGAATGTCGACTCGCCACGTTCCTCGTCCTGGAAGTCCTTAGCGATGTGCCAATCATTATGGCTCTGCAATGCTTCGGCGCTTTCAAGTCCTGCATTGCAGCGCGAGCACATGTAATCGGTGATTGACACTCGACGGCTGCGCGAGTCACTCACCCGACGTTCCACATCCCCATGTGTATGATCCAGGCCGATAGCGTCCGTTCGGTCCTGCTTATCTTCCCCTGTCAATGTTTCCTTCTTGGGAAAGAAACGTTGAATTCCAGGACTGTCAAGGCGCCTTTTCTTCTCCTGTGGTTCATGCGATATATCAAGTGGGTAATCGCGCGATGTCACCTTTGATATTCGTGCTTCGTCGCCCTTGAGGAGGAAAGTACTAATTCCCATGTTCCCAGTAATGCCATCCTCGAAGCCTCCAACACTTAGGCTGAGATTTGTGCAGGGCCATACCCTACCCTCACTAACTATTTGTGTCATCATATGTTTAGCGAGATCAAATAGAATGACTTCTTCGAGGGATTTGCCCTGCGGGATGCCACTCGACTTTGAGCGGGTCTGTCCCGCAGACCGGTGATGTAGGTGAATTGTCTTAGGTCGGCGTTTGTGCTCGAGGACCCCCTCCTCAATTAGGCGGGAGAATATGTCGGCAGCAAAAATCCGAAGCCATTTGACTGCCTGTTCCATATTATTGATATGCGGCTGGAACGACTTCGCAGATAGCATGGATTTAATCTGTGTTCGTGAAGTCACTTCACTCGAGTCAACTCCCCGGATTGTATCATAAAACCAGAGACCAGTGTCAGCCCCGAGCTTAAGCTTTAGTTGCTCTATTGGAACATGAAGTATTTCCTTGATAGACTCTGTATTGAACGTCGATTTTACTTGATCGCCAAGCTTTCCCCCAAGATTCCGGATTTTGGTGAACTTCATGTCTGATAGAAACCGTTGGACGGCCCTATTTCGTATAACCGTCTGCTGGTTGGGCTTTTTGTGACTAGAGCCCAACTTACTGAGCATTTTATTACTCGCTACCCCAGCAGAGCATGTATAGTGTAAGGTCCGACGGATCTTAGCGCGGATGTCCCGAATGATTTCAGACCCGATCAAAATGGCCACGTCGTCCCAATCAGGGTCGTCAACTTCGGCATCGGGGTCGTCAAGATCCACCACCACGTCGGCTTTCCAGTCGAGGGCAGTGATTGGAGGAAGAGGCAGTTTCTCCGTCGGGTCGTCGTAAGGAGGTGGGCCAGTCAATTCTGGAAACCTCCGAAGTAGGATCGAGTGAACCTGAGCAGACAAGTCAATGAAAACTTCATCTATGCTTGCTTTCTCGACCTTCTGCATGTTGGTTGGTAGGCATTGCTTGATCAGAGCTAGAATCTTCCTTGACTGAAGCCTATATGGATCTAGCGAGACTTTATGAGTTCCAATGTGAGAGGCCGCATCATCATGATATGCCCATTTTTCATCCCCTTCTTTCCACGTAGCAACGTGCTGAGCGATAAGATCTGGGCAAAGCTTCTTCGCTTCCGTTACGGTGCAATGACGACCAATACCAAACTCACGCGCGGGATAGTTAATAGCGATCAACCCTTGCCTATCATAATCAGGTTACTAAGTTGATATAAAACCACATTGTGTTGGATCAAACCATGTAGTAGATAACAATCTGAAAGGGGGAGGGGAAAGGTGTGGACATAAATATCGGGCTTGGCAAATACCATTGCTGCACAGCCAAAGGCCGGTCCTCACTAATACCCAGGCGCACCATCTCTACACACCATTTGAAAACATATTAGTCAGAATACCCAAGTTCCAGTCATCTAAAGCTTGCAACTGTGCGGCTCCAACTGGGCAAAGATAGAAGACAACCAAAGATAAAACGACAAACATAGGGAATGTTACACATACCACATTGGGCATAGAATGCATCGAGATCAACGTGCGCGATGACGCGTAACGGCGAGGACGTCGAGTACGAAGCTAGCAAACCCAACTGGCGGTAGGTGAATTGCGATTTGCGGCGCCCAACCCCGTCGGCGGGTGAAGAAGCTTGGAAGCCGGGGGATGGGGAGGACATGCCGATAGTCGAATTTTCCGCGGTTGATTGGGTAGTGCAACGTCAGTCATGTGATTAGCACAACAAGTATGAGCTGGCTGTATATTGGTGGATAAAATGCAAGTAATTTGAGGTGCAGGAACGCAGGCTGGCGAGATGTCGAGCTTCGCAAGAGTTCATAATGAAAGACGTCCAGCAGTATTGAAAACTAGAGCGGAAGACCAAGATAGACCTGGAGACATCGAGGTACCGGGCGAGCAGGGGAATATCAGACCCGTGCCGCAACAGGATGAGGTGAAGTATAAGAGTTAGAACTTGGAGGTAGCGAGACGTCGCGAAATGGCCAAAGGTCGTGGTAGTGGACGTAGACGAGTAAGTGCTCGAGATGAGTTGGTTATGTACCCTGAGGTGGCGTAGTCAGTCTTTCCGGTTAGTTGAATTTTTGCTAACGCATTTAATCGAACTACAAAGATATTAGGTAACTCCGGTAGTTGCATATTAGGCTATGTGGGGTCAGGCGTCGGTTGCTTACCTAAGTTGATTGGGCAGGGAGAACCACCTACCATAGTACACACCTGCCTACATAATGCAGATGTAAGTCATGTAGGCACATAGATGGATAGCTTCGGCTTTCCTATTCAGCCCATCCCGGTTCTCCTACACTACTAATTCTCAGGTATAGAAGCTACTTGGGCACTTAACGGATAGTCTGTCCGTATCATCTCACAAGCTTGTGTAGCCATCTACTACTTTAACAGGCAACCATAAGCGCTCGGTCTAGAGGTATGTAAGCCTTGACCGACCTAGTGTCGAGGCTTATCCGGCATGTAATGAGATTTTTTGACACTAATCGACAGGCAGCCAGTGAACTGCTTTGAGAGTGTAACATCACGTCGGTCAGGCGCTTCCCGAGGTGCCATATTACCTAGTGACATTGACTGTGTGTTGAGGTGCTCAGCCTTCCCTCTGGGAGAATCATAGAGTCCTACAAGCCGTCACATTTATGCCCAGGCTTCTTCTAGCCAACAAACATAGGTAGAGCTAACATCAGAGCCTTATTTCAGCCCCCAAGATAATTCTTGGTGTACCATGAACTAGGTATAATTAACTCTTACAACGATTTGTGTTCGGATAACGAGCCTTTTCTAGTGTCGGTACGACCTGCTAGATCCCCAATAGTCTAGGTATCTAAAGTAGTGTGTGTGCGAAAATAAAATGCGGTTGCACATATATTAATTGCTTACTTGGTCAGCTCACCAAGTTTCGACAATACTAGCGGGCTCGGCAACTCCGTCTTGCGTCGTTACGGCCATTTTAGCCAACGTTTCATTTAGAAGCCAAACTGTTATGGTTGCTTTTGTTAGGTTGAGAAATAGTGTACTCTTGAAGTGATTTTGAGGCTTAAAAACGAGACCCCTATCAGACAAGGGGTTGAAATATTCCTCAACAGCCTTGTATCGAATGCATTATTCAGTAGTACATTACTTTGGCTGAGAAGTACCTAAATTGCCACAGTGTAACTACAGCACCACAGCCTGCAGTACCATAAAATATAAGGTCAACAGTAAAAAGAAATAAACTGCGGCCCCGTAACGTTCTGCGGATTCATTCCTGTTAACTCAACTTTCATGCTTTCCCTATGCTCCCGCAATAGCTAGAACGGAGCCCCAGTAAAAAGAGATCTTGCACCTTAGCTTCGTAAAAGGGCCTTGTTCTTCCAGTGTATTAGCCTTCATACTGTATCTAGCAGAGCTAATCGTCTAGTGGTTCGGACGAACAACCAAGGCTTGAGTTGGACTGTTTCACTAGCTCCATGCTCATCCATGCCCACATTTCAGTTATTGCCAAGAGAGTAAGATTGCTGGTAATACGCACAGGCAAGCTTCTAGAAGTTCCTTTAGTTCGCCATCTACGGCAGGTGGTTTTCGGAAATAGTCAAGAGCCGCATCATTTCGGCGTCTGGTATCCGTCATCATTTCCCCGGACGATTTTGGGGATGAAATTCGCAGAGCGATGATCTCTCGGGCCCTGAGCCTCTAATAATAACGTCTTTGTGTAACTAATTTTTCCTTTGAGGTCCCTGCATGTATTATCTTGAAAATATCCCGCAATTTGAGTCGACCTGAGGCGTCGGTTCCGGAGGACCTTTAGTCAATTGAGAATAATAATTGGCTGTGTTAGTGATTTTACCAGGATCTACTATTTTCGGGGCTGGCTACCGCAATGACATCACTGTATATTATCGTATAAAAGCCCCCTATGCTAGTGACGACTGAGAAACAATAGTGTTGCCTGAAGCCCCGATGTATGGTACTATGCACATAGGACGGTGTCTGCTAGCCAGATGCATCTCCGTCTACCCAATGTAACTCTCGCCGTGGAGTATGGTGTCATTGAATTTCCCGGCGGCGTGGGTAGTAATAGGTATGCTGGAAACCTCGTCTTGCTGGGGGCAATATCTCCGACTATAAGTTTATTAATCCGTTAGTAGATCGGCGGCGTTAGATATTATAACATACAATATGTACTTAAACATAATAATATATCCAAATACATATACACATACATTGAGATGGACGAAGCAAATATGCTGTTTCCTTCTACAGAGTATAGGTGGCGGTTTCTTAGTAACAGTGGTTCACATTGTTACGGTTTACACCATAAATTGTTACTGCCATAGATTTATAACGAATGCCTAAGAGACATGTGTATGAGTAATTCACTATTTCTGTGAGGCTCGGTGAATCCTTCTAATGCGTCCCCTCCCCCGCCGTTTCCCCCTACTTAGAGGCTCGATGTAGAGTAAATCTTAGTCGACGGAGCGGTGTGATTCGGCCGAACCTGTTTGTGTCTATGTAGGGGATTAAACTCGCGAATAATTGCTTGTATTCGTCCCCTGTAGGCAAGATACTTTCTTATTATGCTGACCTTCCTTTTACGATGAAGCTGAGTCCCGACGGGAAGGGCACTAGCCTTTGCCCCCAGGCAGCTAGTTTTGACAGCGATTACCTAGCAATACAGAGACCTATCGAGACGAAGCGGCTGTAGCACCCACAGACGCCATGTAATACACGATATGCATCGAGACAAGAGACTTGGCTAAGAAGCCTAGTTGATCTCCTGTTGAGCCAAGAAATTGGGTTACCAAGCAGCAGTCGCTCCCTTTGCGCTTCACGGGCAGTCCGTGTTGAACGACTCTTCCAGGTTTTCCGGCTCAGCTTGGTCCTCAATGATCTCATGGGATAGACGGTTCCGGCAACACTAGCTCCCTTGAAAAGGATTTTGTGGCGAATTTACTGTTGATTCAACGCATGTCATTGACAGATTAACCTGCATGAGTGATTCTTAGTTCTCGAAGTTACTCCCGGGGTTACGATCCAGAAGATTACCCCTTTTCCTTCCTCGCACCTTGCCTAACTATTATTGGAGATGCGGTTCGGTCCGCACAGCTACCATGGCCAAGGTTGCGGCTCTGCAACAAGGAAACATCAACTAAGGTGGATCGACTGATCAGCCCGCTAGATGGTCATGGATGCTTACAACGGTGTTCCCGATAGTTTCGATGTAGTTCTCGATGAGCTAGGAGAAATAAGAGTCCTACCGCTCTTCTTGAAGTATATAACGGCAAAGGAGACGAGGAATGCCCTGGAGTCGTAAGTACTGCATCAGAAATCCGCTTCATTATCACATACCCTCACAGTGAGGCCAAATATATTACTTTGCTCTTTACAGAGTGTCTTTGCTTGATAGTCTTGAAAGATTCGAGTTACATATTGCCTTCTTTGGCTAAATCCCACAATGTAAGGCACCTGCTCAACAGGAAGGAGAGCGTGAATCTAATATAAACAGGGCTGAAGAGCGATCGCCTTCTCCTGAGCCCGACACGAGCAACACCGTTCCCGACAACCCCGACTTCGAGACGGAAAAAGAGTATACCTGTTGTGAATGCAAGAATACAGGCAAATTCAAGTACGCGAGAAACGAAGATGAGGCCATTTGTGCGAGTTGCAGCCATCAGAAGTGTAGCAGCTGCGAATAAGCCTAGACACTATGTTCTTAATAGGAAGAATGTAGGAAGGGCAGAATATGGTTGAAGTCATTGTCATGACCCAAGTACGGGGAGGGAGGGGTGATAAACATTCATTGTTACACAAGGGGTCAAATCCAACACTAACTGAAGTCTCTCGCTTATGTACACAACACCTTCTTTGTTCCAGACTAGAAGGTGTGACAGTCATCGACGTATTACCCCCCTATCGCTCGGAAGTAATGCCTTGTTGGTAATATATCATCCACCTCTCCCACAGCTACGATACTTCTTCAAGGGGCGGACGGGATATATACCAGAAAATGGGGTACACGGTATTAAAGTTAGGGGTCATTCGCTTCACTATGAAACAATCATAACACTTTCGTTTACAAAATTATGCACAGCATATTCATGCACGAGGATGCCAACGCGTTCATTCGTACATGGCCTCAGTGATGGGTGTCCCAACCAAGATGAGAGAAGAATACACCATGAGGATAGAATTTTAAGTTGCCTGAACCATCTAACTCGTGGCGTCTTGGTACACGAATGCCTAAAATAGTAGAAAAGGTCCCTAGGGTGTGATTATTGCGACTCTACCTTGGTACTTGATTATTGACTAAATTCTTTTAAGAATATTGATAAACTAGCAGTCCGAAGTCTGCTAGACGACTTAGGTTTGTAGGTACGTAATGGAGTAGGCGTATTCAATACTACCAAACCAAGGGGGGCGAAAACTGGTCACCCAGACATTCAATTTTTGTATCTTCAAAGCCCGACCGGCTTCATGTAACAGAGGCACCATAGAATATGCTAAATAAATGAGGGCCAACATATGGTTGAAAGATTTCGTAGACGATACTGTAATAACTCGGCGAAATCGGGGGTAGGATGTGATATAGGGACATACCTAGGTACGTAAGTACGTATGCTTCTCTGAATGCATGGCATGGAAAAGGTGTAATCTTAAGTGGTTGGCCGTTTTGATGTTTGGTACATAGGAAATTACGTTGTGTTCTTATATAAATCGCAATGACCAATGACGAAAGAATAGAATTATGACTTTTAACTATAAATGAATGATGTAGACATGAATATAACATGTCTATAAGTAATGCTATGTTCCTAAACGTTCTAATTAATATAAGGGTATCATTAGTCTCGCTGTTGCGCATCCGTTTTTATTGACTCTGCAAGTCCCTCATCTGCATAATAGTACTTTCATCCGACGGGGGGCCGGTAGGGAGACCGTATCTATTACGAAGCTGATTGAGCATGCGGTCCATGTCGTAGAGGCTTTCGAGACTTTCATGATTGGCGCACGGTGAGTGGTGAATAGGTAGTACCCAATCCAAGGGGTTCGTGCCCATGATCGATTGCCAATTTCGCCAAGGCCCCAGATCCCAAGGATTTTCTCCGGGTTCGGTTCCAAGAATTGCGAAAGTTCGCGTCGCTAGATCATCTCGAGAACTAGCAGGTAGGACGTCTGCCTGCTCTTCAGAGGTATGATCATTAGGCTTCAGGCCCCCGATTCCGGCTTTTCTACCGCCCGGGCTACTGTCTATCTTTGTTAAGGGATACACAATTACACCAAATCTATCCGACCTCGTCCCCCGAGGGACTCGCACGGCCAATTGATAGACTTTCCGGCGAAACGACAAAATATCGACATTCGTCATGTTCTGGAGGATATACCGCGCTGAGGTGGCAGTCATTGAGAAGGCAAACAGCCCAAAGAAAGCTGCTATTACTATTGCAGCTAGAAAGAAAGGATCAGCAGATGCGCCTTGCCCGATCTGCCGGCGGAGCGCATAGGCATTTGCTCCTAATACAACTGCGCAATATAATGTAGTATAAGTAGTAAACTGCACGAAGAACTTGAAAGCTACACGGGGTTAGTGATGCGAAGGACACGTGCTGGCATACGGTAGAGAAAACCTACACTTCTCCGCAATCATCCCACCAGCCCAAGGACAGTAGTGATCCATGCGGTAAACGCATCGGCCGATCTCGCGACTGTGGTGAACACGATCTTGTTTCCAGTTACAGCATTCGGAGCACCATTTCGGGCGGCCATCCGTCTCACACACAAAAGCGTCCCGGGAATAGAAAGACTCGAGTCCGGGGCTGTCAATATCATTATCGGGTCCAGCCTCGTAGGCCCGGCCCTCAAGATCATCCGTTCCGTAAGCCTGTCTCATCTGCTTTCCGTCTTTCGCTCGCTGCCGGTAGGCTGCTCGTGGACCTAGGGGGGTAACGCCTGGGTTGAAGTTTGCATTGTAAAGGGTACGCGCGTAGGTGGCGATCATCAAGAGAAGAAAGACAAAGTAAAGAACGAGAATAGCGATCGCCGTCCCATTCTCATTTAGGGAGCGAAGTAGATATTCGACTGTGAGAAGCGGTACTGGGTCAGTCGCGCGCTCCCACGGCTCCCACGGTTCCTGCGGGTTCCCGTGGCTTTGCACCTCTCGCGAAGGACCGGATGTACTCACTGCAAATCCGAGCGACGACTACATATGTCGCATAGACAACGGCGGCCGTAAGGAAAACAGGGACTATGCGGGTAGTCCACCGCGTCGCGGCTCTCGTGCTTTCGATAGCTGGCATTCCAAGCGCATCCTGGAAGAGAAAAATATCGTAAGGAAAGCAGTGTGAAGAGGACCGGGTCTAGAGGAAGAGTTTATATTATAAGTATCGGCACAACATCCCGGAAATCCCGGCGCCGAAAGATGTATAAACCTTTTCAACGGACTGGCGAGGACATCTGTTGTTGACGTCGACAAGCCGAGGATTGGGCTGCAACTGACAGCCAGCTCAGCCAGGCCGACTGACGCAATCAGAATATCTACATTTGGAATTGCCCTGATGTACTTGATTGATTATGTACACTCGATCTAGTCTAGGTCTAGTCTAGTTAGGTACAGGTACCTATACTCGTGTAGGTTAGTATATTGAAGTGGACCGTGCGATTACTTTCTACATAGTAGTGTAGTGCACTGTAAATAGCGTACATGTGCCTATACACTACTAACTACACTTAGGTACCTAAGGTATGTGGCGTGGAAAAGTGGCTAGTGGTGGCTGAGTGGCGGGGGGGAAATGGTAGATTAACTAGGGGTCAGACCCCTGGTCTGACCCATAACTTACCTTCCTACACCTAATTCCAGCAGATTGACCACTCAAGAGAACTCTGTTTAGTGCTATCAGGTAGGAGTATTTATACAAGTACTGTAGCACCTGGTAAGGGTACAAGATAAACTCTCTCGAAGTACCTACTTAAGTTGAAGTACTTACCCTTATTATTGCCGTCATGAGCGCGCTCAAGGTGCCCATCCAATATCTTCATGCCGTCTCGATATTCTTTTTGCCTCTTATGTCAAGTACCTAGCCTAAAAGTCTGAATTACAAGAGAGCCTATAGAGTTCTTTCAGATTCTATCTAGGTAGAGAGAGGCCATAGAGTTAAGTTTGCACTGTGGCAATTCCATGTGCGGCTGCGTTGCCCGAAGCTTGTTAGGCTTTGCGGTGAAACAATAACCTCCCCTCTTCTCGCCTGTGATTGGAGGACTATAGTTTCGGCGTTATCATTTCTGACGTGGCCTATTACATCAGTATGCACCGTCTTGATGGGCGCAAGAGACTGTCGTCTCTAGGTCCTGAGTGGAAAAGTCCACTTCAGCCCAAGCAGCCGGGGGTAGTTAATAAGTACCTACATAGTACTGCACAAGAATATAGCTTGGCGAATCCTTCACGCAGTGCCCGCCTTCCGGAGGACTATGGTATAGGTATTAGCTGAGGTATGGAATCCGCTGGAAGTAGGACTTCTATTAGATGTGAAAGAGTTGGAGATGTAATTGTAGCCTGGCCTTTTGGCTCTTCTAGATAAAATGAGAAAAACCCAAAATTCCCGGTCACCCGGGACCATTGCAAATTCCAGGTGATCATTTGATCATGTGCAACTTTCCTCATGCCATTGTCGAGTAGCCAGGCACTACTATGGGCGATAACATAACAGTCAGTATTATCTTCCTTCTGGTGATTGAATCGCTGAAAGGTTGCTAAATGGTACTAACATATCCGTTGAATTTACTATCATCAAGCTGACATTTGATTAGAGCGATCGAATCGTAACAACAGCGAATTACTCGGCTGAGTTGTAATCCATCCCTCACGCCCGTTGGTTATGACAATAAGAGTTGTCGGGGTTTACGAAACTCTAATCCTTGATGGCAAAGATAGCCTTGTTGCATTTCTTATTGCCGAGGCTTTCTTGAGTTCTAGATGAAACATGCCTTAGAGGATTTCTCTATGACGGGTTACCCCAAAGCCTTGGGACCCAAGGCTAGGAGGCTCAAGACTTGAGCCTCAAGTAGAAAGTTGGATCAAGCGGATTTATCCATATAAAGCCGAATGTCTCCCACCATATGCCTACTATTACTAACACTACGAACTTCAATATGTGTCAATACTCCTCGGCGTTCAAGATGCAACTTCATAGGAAGCGTGGGGGACTGGCGCAACATTGCGCGAATCTAATAATACGGCCGTTCTCCTTGCCGGCGACAATCCGAGCGACAACATTCTATCTGACGATAGATGGTCTAATCAAAGCAATTGAATTTAGGGTCGTTTATGGACGACTCATTTGCTTAAGTAAAACCAAGGTGCCTTGGTATCCATATCTAGAACAAGCTAACAGGGTAGAGGAATTTCACTCACCAGCGCTAACAATTTTACTTCAGATTCAGTCGACGCGAAAAGAAAAGAAACCTCTAGTCTTAGCTCGTTATCCGGCCACTCAATCTACCATAGCGGAAGACGTGCGGACTATGATGTGCGGGAATAAAGAGGCAGTAATCGAAAGCAATAGTCCGCGGGCGACTTCAGGCTAACAAGGCAACCCTTTTGCATTTTTCGGTATGATACGACAATTTTTATTGCCTTTTCTGAGGCTTTTACTGACCCTTACAATGTATCATTACTAGTAAGTTTAGCGGCCATGGAAATGCTGTATGGATCCGGTATTCAGGTCCAGTGGGCTGATCTTACCCGATCATTGCACAGCCGAACATCGCTTTTATGAATAAACTTCCAAACCGGGAAACCACCCGAAGGAAACAAATGTTCTATTTTATGGGACTGATCACGAGGGATGGCTATGCATCGATTTCAAGGGCGGTCGTCTGCACAGCCGGCTTCGCTCTTAGTTCGTCGTAAAACATGGTAGAATTGCACCTTATTAGTCTCAACTTGGAACGGTATTCTGTAAGAGCAAAGCTGAATGACTGATAGGGCAACGTCCGCGGGTGTGCGGTTATGGGCCAACGACTTCACCCTATTCTCGCTCGGGTTGCACCAGGCAAAGGGTGCATAGCATATACCTAATTAATTAGTACCCGTATGCTTGGTATCCTTTTTGCGGCTATGGTATCACTCTCTGGTTGTGCTCAGGCCCCTACGAGTACAACCTTCTCTCACCGTCATAACTTCGTTGTAACCCTCGCTGACTGTCCTTACAGCCCAGTCATGATCACTAAGATCTCATGGATTCTTCATCATGGAAGAGCAATTTATCGTAAAAGAGCCAGTAAACCTTCCGAGGTTCGTCGGTCCGTGAATGGCCTCACGGAGGAAAAGATGGGGCCTCGCTGGGCATTGGTCATTTTCCAGCTGAAACGACACTATCTAGACCTCCGTCTGGCATAAGATGGCGGCGGTGTTTGGATTTCCGAAGCAAGGAAATGCCATGCCAGACGAGATGCTGAGTCTACATGCGTGCACCCTATCGAGTGTCTGCCTCACAATCTAGGACTGGTTGAGATAACATTGCCTACTATTTCCCTTCTCAAATCTTACGGTTCTCAATGGGTTTCACGCCGTCTATCTCTGTATATAAATACTTGGTTCCCAAGTCAATTTACCATCATCAGAGATTTACCATCATCGGACTCTGGCTCGCAACTTGCCAACTACCATCTACTTTAAACCCATCTCTCCTTTACTACAGCAACGTTTAAGTCTGTATCTATTTCCCAAAACGCTTTAAAAAATGGATGTCTTTTATTGCGTAAGGACACAATTCAGCCACACGCCTTTGGTTTACTGATTCGTCGATAGTGCAAATGTGGTCATGGACCATGGAATACAGCTATTCATGCCCACTGCCAAAACTGTACTCATCGGCAGTGCACTGGTTGTGAATATGGAACCCAGAAATAAATTCTACGGGTAAAGTGAGTCTCTCTGCACGAATATAGCTGCGAGATGCACACAGGTTTCTAAGTTTTAAGCAGGCCGCTACACCGCGGTAGTAATCCGCCATCATCTTTCCTCGAAGGCGATGAAACCATGTTGAACTGCGACTCCTACCCGGGTACTGGGACTTGCTCTGTTTAACATCTACTATACAATGAAAAAGAAGGCAATGCGTCACTAGAGCGGAAATCGGGTTGGGCTGGGCAGTTTACAAATGGCGTTTGATTAGAATTTCCTTGCTAGAATCTTTTTTATTCCTACGTATAGGGGAAAGGAAGTTGGTGGCTCGTTTGTCTTTTCATGTATTATCACGTGTTGTTTAAACCCTCGGCGTTCTAAACAGGGAAAATAAATACAAAAAAAAAAAGATTGTTACTTCAAACATACCAAGTATTGGCTTAACCTCATAAGCAACGTAGAAGAACAACGGTGTGGTTCGTGAATTCAGTTCTTGAGATTTCTTCACACAGATCATTTGTATTATACGAATGAATAGACTTTGGTTTTAAGATGAGACTTAGACTATGTAGGTCTTAATATGTGGGCTTCTATAGGCCTAGCTGAACTCAGCTGCGGCCTACAGTAACATCCTCGGCTATCAAATGCAAACTGATATCACGCACGCACGTGGCGGTTCTACTAGACCAATTAATTCCTTACATGGGTTTTAGGTAATTGAGGCAACTTCGGGGTGAACGCCGCGATGAGGTCATCTAGCTTATGACTTTGGTAGCGCCTCAGCAATTTGCACTTTTAAACCATCTCATTATTCGTAGTCTCGATTCAATGCCCGACATAAATTAGAAGAAGGGCATTCGGTGAGCTGCGCCTCAATAAGTACCTAAGGCAACTTAGCGTCGTGCTTGCGCAGGAATTGCTGTGCATACCCGCTGCGCATATCCGAAGTCGCATTTCCACGTGAAAATGAAAGGACTATGAAAAGGGGAAAAGAGTACATTCTATAATACCGGGAATCAAAGAATTCCATAGGCCCACAAACGTTTCTAGGAACGTCCAATAAGTAACCAGATTAAGGAGTCCTAGTAATATTAGGTGGTATAGCCCAGGCTTAGGCCGCCCTAACGACATCATATCAGTCGGGCAATTAGATACAGCCACTATACCCTACACAGGGGAGCCAACGAGAAGGCCTTTAATTCTTTATCATTAGCTAGCCCCCGATGAGTTTTCATTAATCGTTGCCGGAATCCGGCCTGAACTGGTATCGCGACTACATCATGGCACATGGAGTAAGCTAAGCTAACGCCAACTAAACAGCTTCACTCTAATACTTAGGCGGACGACCTCTCAGCCAACATGGCGGTGTATGACTATAGTGTATACACTGTCCTAATGATTCAAAACGTGGCCGCTCCTGGTCAAGTCAGACTCATGTCGACCGAAATTCGGTCGGTGTAGTGGAGCTCGTTCTCTATCAACGATGCCCGCTTCGACTACTTTTCTGGATTTCAATGGCCTTTCGACGGTCATCACATGTTTCTGACTACGCCGAATGGCCTCTAGTAATGGGAATACCATTGTATGATGGCCAATAGATTGTTGAGGCCGATTGGGTCGACTTGCCTCACGAGGTGAGAAACCCACCCGTCCGTAATCGACAACGAACAATCCAATGCAATACCGTCAGGCCAGGATTATCATTCGAAGTTCGATGGCAGTGCTGGAGCTCTGAGGCGAGCCAATGTCGTGGATTTCTAGCAACTTGAGACGATCTTTTTCAGCTATTCATCTACGCCCTCGACTCTTATTCGTGAGATGAGAGGCCGTTTGACCGAGGCTGATAATTCCGCAGATGTTAATTTTGAGGAAGGTCTACCGCATATGGAAAACACATCTCTCTATATAAGACAGGAGCTTTTGGCCGTCCCTGTCGACAACTATGTTTCCTATAGACATCGATTCCTCGACAGTTTGATATCATCCCATCCACGAACCGACAGTACACCTATATTTTCATCAAACGCCTCTGAAGATGTCTGGATCCCAAAAGGTCTACTTCTGCGTAGGTCACCCTATCCGATGGATATTAAAGACAATACTGATAAATTTAGTGCAACTGCGGTGCTGGACCGTGGAACGAGAATGTATACGCGCACTGCCAAGAATGCGGACAGCAATTTTGCACAGGCTGTCGTACTGAGTTGATCAAAGCTAGCTGAGCTCTGAGAGCTGAGATGGGCACCTAGTCCGACCCTTCGGCTCAAACACCGACGACTCATTAGCAATACCCGTCTCTCCTTTGCTTCTCCGATCTCGAGTCGATCATATCGACACTAGATATGGCCAGAGATTTCACTCTGTATATTATATTTTGTGCGACCTATACAAAATTCGTTGAATTTTTTTCTCGGCGGTACTTTGATTTCCCCTTCCAACACAAAAGTTCCGCTATACTTTCCGCGAGGCAACTCCCAGTACTGGACATTTCTATTGTCACGGGTTGGCAATTAGAATGGAAAATCGACAGAATCGCAAGACGGAAGACAGCACGTCGTTTGAATATTTCTAGATTTACTTTCATAATTTCACTCATTTGCATATGGACCCGGAGCTGGAACCTTTGGGTTTGATATGGCCTCGTATGGAAATCCTTTCACTGTGAGAGATGGATCATCGAGGAAATCCTGTACGGATTAAGACAATCTTTTGGCTGTTCCTTGTTTTATTATCTTGTTAACTCTTTCATTGGGGGGGTGCACTCGTTGAATGTTATAACCCATTTCCCATATTGAAGGTTTTCTAGTTCAATGCATGTCACTGGCTGATAGTTGAATTGAATTACAACCCCCTAAGAAGAGTTTACTTCGCTCCCGCCCTAAATGTGAATAGATATTTTGGAAATTGATAAATCGTCTACCACATATCATCAATTTTGTCACGTGGTGTTTGAGCAATGCAAACAATTGTTCCCGGCAACGAACTGGTGAATCTTGTACCAATCGTGTCGCTTTAAACTCAGCCACGATTTAGGATCCAAATCCTACTTGCCATGAGTTGTTTTGACCTACCAGTCACATGCCTCACTCATTATGCCACAATAATTCTCGCATGCGACTTGTACGATAATTCTTGGCACGTGCCATTGAGTGGCTGAATTGTCCCTGAAACTGCGTTGTCTAGTGAGATCTAAGGTTAGCTGTATGTGCAGGACGGATCTATCCTCCATCACGTGGCGGGTATCGAAACCTGCGCTGGAAAATGAAACTAGGCAATTTCCGCCCTACAAAAAATGCAAGACTAAGATTTCGGGCATTGGTTTCGCGCAGCGAGGAAAACGGAGGACGGCGCATTCCAGCTAACCAGTTCTTTCACTGAAAGGGCGTGAATTCTATTGGTTGGGACTCGGACATATTCTCACCGATATGACAGACGATCTTCCCTTTTATGGTATCGCCAATCACTCGCTACCTATTGTAGATATTACAACAAATCGCACCGCCCTCGCCTAACGATCGTGATCTAGCCAGACTCCTGAAAACTCCTGGAACTAATCAACACAGCCGCCATGTAGGATCATTCTTTGCCACCCCAACTACGGGCTTATTCAGATGGGTTGCCATTGAACGCCAATGCGTTGGTTGTGCCTTCCGGCACATCAGTTAGTATGCCCTGCGTTGAGAGCTCCTTGATGCGGTCACATAAGGCTATGGGGTCTCGCCCCCCTTCGAGGGCCAAAAGGTAAGCACCAAGGCCTGCTACAATGGGGCTGGACGCTGACGTTCCTGAGGCTGCAGTCTGCATTAAGATGACTCGTCAACATGGCGTTCTTTCTAGAATCTTGAAGGACCCCTCCGGAGAACTTGGGAAAGGGGTACGGTCAACTTACCGATCCACCGTCATATGACGTGCTCTCGATGTTAACACCTGGTGCCCAAACGTCGACCACAGAACCGTAGTTGCTGAAGCCTGCCTTAGCATCATTCTCATCGCTGGCAGAGACGGTGCAAACAGACGGCTCCGAAGCCGGTGAGAAGCCCTCGGCGTCAGCATTGTCGTTGCCCGAGGCTACTGCGACGAACGCTACGGCACTCAGAGTCAGTTATCGCTGTTGTAAATATTTGAGAGATGTGAGTAGCTTTTAAGACACGACGCTAGATCAAGGGACGCCCTTGAGCTCCCAAAGCTACCAAAAACAACAAGAATAAAGGGCAATGAAGGATTTCGAGGATCACTTACTGCCGGCATTTACTAGAGCAGCTACAGCGTCGTTGCTAGCTTGATTCCTTCCACCACCAAGCGATAGATTGGCGACGGTGCCCTTGGGGCAGTCTCGGGTTGGCGCATCTTGCGCGACCCAGTCGATGGCAGCAATGATGCTGTTACCCTCCGTCGTGCCGTCGTTTTTAAACACCTTAACAGCGAGAAGTTGTGTCTTCTTCGCTACGCCGTAGGACTCTGAACCGACGATTCCGGCGACAAAGGTTCCGTGACCCGCGCCGTCAATGTCTTCGTCATCAGCGAAATTCGCTGCCCAAGATGCTCGCCCGCCAAAATCTGGGTGATCAACGTTAATTCCCGTATCGATCACATATACACAAGTTCCGTCACCATCTGAATTGTCCCTGACGTAGTTGTTATCTCCATTGTTTCGGTGCGAGACTCGAGCAATGCCGTAAGGTGCGTTTTCCTGGGTAGTGAAGTCGTTGAGGTAGAACTTTGAGTCCTCCTGCACATACTCGACCTACGCTACCGATTAGAGTCGCTTGTATTGGAACAATAACTTATAAGCATACTTACGTGGGGGTTGGCTCTCAATTTCTCAATCGAAGTCGCATTGAGTGGTCCAGCAAAGCCCTTGAAGCCCGTTGCGCTGTATACGTGCTTGGCACTGCTCATATGGATAGTTAAAGTATAGTCTGCGTCCGCCGTGACAAAACCATCTCTCATCTTGACAATATACATGCCAGGGACTCGATGTCTGTCCACCGCTCGCATGAGTGGTGCTGGCACATGTCTTTTAGGCACCGACCTCGCGGTAGTGAGGGATGCTAGGACTGCCCAATATAGGAGCAACTTAGGATACATTTTGAGAATGCCTCAGGTTTTTAGTGTTTTTTTTGACAATTATGTGCTGCACGAGGGCGCAACTGGCTAGACATGATATTTGAATTCCGACTTGATGGATAGGCACTGAGCTACCTTATATGTATCTCCCACACCATCAGGTCTCTTCGTACGATAAAGCCATGATGATGGTAGCATGTGAAGAATATCTGTTGTTACACCTGATATCTCGGAGCCTCATGGCGATCAAACAGGGCGTCGCGAGTAGATCTTCGCAGATCACTGCCCTTTCGTTCATCTTGATTCAGATTTGCTCCTTCGTAAATCCCCCGAATCCGCTCTCCTTCCTATATAGGCAGGCAGCTGAAGTCTTCGTGATCGGGAAATTTAACTTGGCCGTGACACGTTCCACTTATAGTTGAACAAGTTATTTACGAATCTTCCCTGCTTTTTTTAATCACCTAAACTTGGGAGTGGCGCTACACCCCTTTGATCCCACGAGGCCATCGCAACTCTAGCTTGAGATTCCGAGCCTATGGAAAGAAATTCCCCTAACGCCACAATAAGGCGGAGCAGAAATTCAGGATTTTATTTCGGCCACAAGTCGGTAGAGGTCAGAGGCTAATAATCATACCTTCTAAATGTGTGTCCTTAGGAAGCTTTCGGCTTTACTACCTAGGACTTGACTTACTGAGAGAGATGCAAAGCCACTTCCGCCGCACTCATTCCACTTGGCTATGCAGATCCTAAATTATTCCGATCGACATCTCTTGGCAAGATGATATAAGTCGGTTATGACACTTGCTAGACGTAAGTGTTTCAGTGACATGTGAAGTGTACGGCCGAGAGCCAAACATTTAATTGGTCTTTTGCAATTTTGACAATACCAACAGAATAGAGATGAGATTTAAATGTGGCGATACTGATATACCGATTTTGTATAATGCGCACATTATTATGTATTCATTGCACCGACGGTTCATACAGATAAATGGTACACGCTGAAGGTAAATTTATCGGAGAGTGCCTTAGTCACATACTTGTACCAACTCAGGCTCTATGTGTGTACACATATATATCTAATATCTTCTACATTCTCTATGGTATATCCAATTATAAACACCCCTGTTAAGGCTTTGAACGCCACAGCCCCAACGAAGATTGTAAGACTACCTTTTCTACCAGGAAACCAGGCAAGATTATCAAGTTGGCCCCCGGTCTTAGATTCAGCCTTTCCAGGATCGCCATCGTTTAACCCATCTTTTGACCTAGGAGACTTCTCTTTAACCCAAGAAAGTCCCGGCATGGCCCCCGAAACTCTCCGATCCTCCCATCCAAGAGCTCCTCCACAAGTTAACGATTTACAATTAGGCGTCTATCTTTAGCTATAATTTCGGTATATAATTCAGGATTATGCTCGAATAAGCGCCGTCAAGCCTTACGCACTTTCTCATCTTTGTGGGGGCGCATACTCTAAGAGATCCTCGCAAGACATGTGCGCCAGGCTGAATACCGCTACGTATCACCTCGTGCGTTATAGCTAGCACCCATATTTATTAGATGTTGTACGACCCCTAGATTGAGCGCCTACTGGTATAAATTACGAAGCCACTTATGCAGTTGTGTCTCTCGAGCATAGCTAAGCGGAGGCCTTGTTGGCTCTGCTCGAGGAGGCATCGCCGTGCGCCTCGCCGAGGCCGATGACCGCGTGAGCTAGCTGCGGCGAATCCTTCTCATCATAGGAAAATAAATCGGCTTGATAGATAAATTAGAGCAACAGATTCGTGTTCAAGGGCCAGGAGAACTGCCTTCTTTAGCCGCACATCTCCTCGTCCGCGCTAGTGCAAATCGATCGGCCATATTCAAGCTCTGCCTCGAAGGCAAGCATCATTAGGCTGCCTAATGACCTCACCGCGAACTCCACATATGCTAGAGACTCATGTGTACCCCATAGTTAAACATGGTCCGAGGAATGATTCTCCGCGAAGGTAGCCCCAGCATCCGACGCGTCTTTCAGCAACTAGCATACGATCAGAAAATGCGGCTGCAATACCGGTGTAACCACTCATGGTGTGCGAGCCGTTTGTAGCAAGTAAATGACGCGCTATCTCTTCAGTAAGACCGATATACTTGAGATTGCCGTCGCTGAGAAGCTGCAATCGATTGTTCTCATCGAACTCTCCACGGGTATAACTACAAATATAATATGACGTCAAATATTCAAGCTTGGTAAGCCAAGTCGGGCCATCGCCGAAAGAGTCTCTGAAGACTTTTTAGGGCGGGATTGACACGCACGATTTGATGTTTTATGATGCGGCTAGAATGACGAGCGTCGCATACAATCACTTCTCAGAATTGCATGAGAGGGAACCCCTGACTACTAAAGAAGTGACTGATAGTTATTGATTAACTATGCTAATAATCTTTAGAGTTCCCGTCGAATATGCCTAACCTGATACTGCTCAAACCTCCTAGCCATTAATAGTAACCAAACCGTTACAGGTACAGCCGCAGGGATTCTGCTTTATGAAGTAATGAAAGCGATAGAGGCTCCTACGGGTGTACACCTAGATTAGTGGTACTACTGATGTCAAGTAATAATATTAAGCCTTAGATCATACGCCTTCCTTGCCAAAAGGACGACCCTCATTTTGTCGTTTTAGCACTAGTGGAATAGTTTTGAGTTACAGGCTTTCGGATTTCTTACTCCGCGTGGCCATCCTCTGTATCTTCATAAGCTTAGTGCCCAAATTAAAACTACTGGGATAAAAAATTCGATTAGTGTTGCCTTAATCTTTTTCTTGGGTACCACATAATAGTGTCAAGTGCCCTGCCGTCTTGTCTGTCATGCTATCAAGAGTGTCCGCATCAGGCATTATACGGTTGAGTATATCTAGAGTCTACGACATACGTGTAGGTGCCTCCTAGGAGCATATATAAAACGTTAGCATGAGTTAATACCACAATTAGTCGAAGCTTCCCATATTTCTGTGGTCAGCGTTGCAGTCAGGTTCAGTGATCGCCACCAGTTGCTTACCCGCAGCGTCGCGGGCATTGGCTTCTAGAAATAACAACGGTGGTTTTAGGATTATTTCCCTGATCGTGTACTATCAACGCAAATCCTAGTAAAACAAGAGATCAACGTAGTTTAGTCTGCATTATTATCGCGGATGGATTTGGTTCTGTATGTTGCTTTGACACGTATCTAGCTCTGTATTACCTACTGTAGTCGTGTGCAAACAATAACAATGTTATCGACAAGATAGTTTCCCACAGAGCCGTGGCCCCTGGTCTCTTTAGATCCATCATGACTAAGCCTCTTAAAGAGGCGATGATTATAGCCTCGTCCATTGTAACCGATCAACAAGCATATACTACAGCTATTCACCCGAAGAATGACCTACCGCTGCTATAGGTGTCGCACTAAACTCCTGTAGAAGGTTAATGAGACACAACCGCTAGGAAAAGGACACCTGAAAGATCCAGTTATCCAATTTTCTTTTCACTTAAAGATTATGTAGTCAAATATTGCATTGTTTTGTCTGTGAAACCTACATAGAGTAAGAGTTACTATAGTTATATTAAGCTTAACTTGGATTTTTATTTACTAAGGTTTCAACGCCATTAAAAACTAATGATAAGAAATTTTATTAGCGATATTAACTTAATTATTTTTTATGTTAGTTGCTACCATTTAGCAACTATTACACTAGCAAGAAAGCTAACTGGGTTTCCGTTAACTAGAAAACGGTGTTTAATTTTGTTTCGCGGACATTAATCCTAACTACTTTAGATTGGTACTGTACATGAGAGAATATCATGGGATCTAAAACTAGGCATCTGGATGTGTATTTATTTTCATGAGGCTGCTCTATCACTATGGCGCACGCCCACCAACGGAGCCTAGGCAGGAACATTGGATCCAGGCTATAAACAAGCTATTATTTTTAAATTTTGCCATGCACCTAGTCACGTTGGTAGCTCTTATTTCAGCTTTAAGCGTTTAAAAAATATTGGAGTTTGCGAGAATTCGTAGTTACACTATAGATGAGTAAAAACAATAAAGACCTTGCATAGCATTAAGTAACCCAGGACTAACTTAGCAAGTGAAGCTGATCTATATGGCGAAAACGATAGCGCTGAATTATCCTTGATTCAAACCGCGTGCGAGCTTTGTAGACAAGACCTTTCAGGTAGGTATTGAGCTGTTGGAGAGATCCTGTTGCGAGTCCCCCATCCGAGACAAACAGTCCAGCCGCCTTGAGAATATCACGAAACGCGTTGGTCAGAGGATTGTGGCACGTACAATACAAGGCGCAGTAAACCGCTCATGTATATACAAAGAGGGTTTTCCATCTGCTTAGATAGTTAAGAATAGCGAATCGACTGCTCATACACGTGATTTCAATAAGCATCATTGTTCATCAAATGTATGCCATCAAGAATCTTTACTTTCCCTAGTAATAATGGGTATGGGTTTAATCTGAACACATAATTAGGGGAATTACTAGTTAGTTGATGCGGTTCGTCCAATGAGCTTACCGATTTTCTGAGGAAGATATCAATAACCGCATCAAGCTAATAACGATCAATCAAATCGTATATATCTGCCCTGGGCGGCCGGCCGTTGGAATAAGCTATAGTAAGTTTTAAGCGGGGTTTTTTTATCATGGTCTTGCTATAGTAGATTAAGTTATCGATAGATTATATATTACAATTCGCCAAAATGCAGTAGCTAGTTACTGATAAAACTCTATGAATCTTTGACTATCGGCGCTCGAGGCAACCCTAGTCCATTCATTATTACTCTAAACCAGCTAAACTATTACACCAATGCCAGTTCATTGACGATGCTGGATGGCCAGACCGGCTAAAGGCAAAAGTCGGACCCTATCATTCCCACGCAGTAGGAAACCCAGAGCCAGACTACCACAAATAGTACAGGTATTCACCTACAGCTCTCATTGGGCTGTTCCTTGTCGGGCCAGGCAGTTTCGCGGCAAGCTCTGATCACAACAGACGAAAACAACTTGGGGTTTGTTACGAATTCTTGTATTTCCGCTGCTTAGCCGGCGAGAAGTCTATTACCGTTTTAAACTTAATATCTTTTATAAACTATTAGGTCATATTAGAAACATTTTATAGTCATCAAATCTGAGTACTCTAATTCATTGGATTTGGGGAGTCGAGTGAGATGTCTGAGCAAGAAGCCAAAGCTGATGCCTTCAAAACTGTACGCTTATTAACCGACCGAGTCGACCCGAACCGATTGCAACACTTCGGGAACGTGTTATTGGGAGGGGCGAGAGGTATGTGTCGCCCTGCCTGGCCGAGGGAGGGAGTCGGATGTCGAATTATCCGGACGGTGAGGCCCGCTTCCATAGAGGCGGTTGGTTTCGCAATGTAAAGACAACGATTTACGGGCAATCCCGAACCATCAGCAAAGGAGTTCGTCGTCTACGATCTCGGCTCGCATGAACTGAAAGCCGGTATACTAGCTACGTCTTGTAGAATATATTTTGGAACAATTTCGCTAACTTTGAGCATAGATTGAGGGTGCGGCGATCGTTGATTTCATATCTTACCCGACGTGCTAACTAGTCAATGTACTAATCCTTGGGTATCTATAATGATACTAGGGAACCCTTGTGAAACTATTTCCTAGTGTAAGGGACGCGCTAAGAAGGTGTTTAACAGCATGTACAAATTGGAATGAGATATATGCTTCCTTGTCAAACACCCCAGAATACTCGACAAGACTGATTATAGCACCTTCAAGGGCAAGTTGACTGAACTGAGATGCGAAAAAATCCCATTTCGAACTCCATATTGGCACAGTAAAGTAACGAATGGGAACACAGTAAAGGGCTTGGCGATTGTGCACTAGAGGCGGGAAGGGGACGGGTTACCACGCTCTGCGGCATTATTTATTCTTGACACCGGGTAGGGAGACTCGGCGTGGCTAAAACGTTAACAGCGGAGAGTGTGGCTTAGATGACTAGCAAACTTTTGTAGTCAATTGGAGCATCGATCATAAGTACCTAGGTATCGAGGGTGATAAAGTTGAAATGAAGGGAAGGAGATAACTATGTACGAAGGAATGCAGCGATCGCAGATAGGACCCTAGCATGCCATAACTAGGCTTTGAACTATCACTCGACTGGGTAGTACTATTGTGCGTCCTAGATTATTACGAGGAAAGCCTAGTATTGACGACGAATTATATTAGATTCCTTGATATTCCAAGGCTATATTTGTAAATACATAAGTCATAGCCATAATGTATTCGATCCTAGATGGCTAACCAAGTTCAGTCTCGGCCATCCATTTCACAGAGCCCAGGCCAGAGTAAAAAATCAACATCTTTCACTCCTTGATTGATTAACTCTTCAATAAAAAGCTCGTTAAAGAGAAAAACACTGAAGGATTGGGTCACAAAGGATGGAAATAGGAAATCAGAAATGGATGACCCGGCTGGCGTTACGAGATAGATAAGACATTTATCCATCCAGGAGGCTATTTACAGGGACAGATAGATCAATCAACGAGCTTAATAGAAGTCGTGCTGGATTGGGAATTGGTCTTAGGTAATATGCACTATAGCCGATTACAGTAGTTTCCCTCGCCGGGAATTTGTGAGACCCGGTGAAATGGTACCGGGCATTGACCGCACCGCGTCACTTGCATTGAACGACTAACAAGAGAGAAGGATTATGCGATGATCAACATACCAGGATTCTGACTAGTTAAAGTAGTGTGATCTTTCGTTGTTGTCGGTCTGCGCGTGCTAGCTGAGCAGGGATTGCAGAAGGCCTGGCTACATATATTATTAGACGGCTAGTTAGCCTTACTAGTAAAAACATGAGGGCATTTGTGTCGTGTGCCCCCGACGGAAGAAGGTGGAACTCAACCTTAACCTAAAATCCCAGGTTTTCCCTTTACTAGTAGTTCTAGACTCTTAGCGTTAATAACGAGGGCACTTATGGCAATCTATCATTATGTGCAACTGACCCGGATAACTACTTTTACTATGTATAGGATTCTAGTACTCCGGTAGTTACTACTAGCTTACATACTTGTAGATCTTGGTCCTTTTGCGTATATTAGCGCGAACCTAGAGATTTGTGGCGCACATACGAGTACAGTAAGTACCTACATTCGATAGGCAACCAACCACGACCTTGGTGCAAAAATCCTAGGTGGTACGCTACACTATTCTAGATCCTACGCTAGTTCCTTTCTAGAAGCTTTGACGTCTTGTTACTCACTCATGAATTATCGCTCAATTAGTACCATATCAAGCTTAGTGTTTGAACATTACACTACGTCTGCTTAATATTCGTTTCAGGTCGGCGAGACCTAGTACGTGGTGCCTATATCCAAGGCACATCCACCTGTTCACGGCTTACGTTACGGTGATTGGGTTACAATTAGGTATAGTAGTTCAAGAGGTCTTTCCAATATATGAAGGGTTTGGGCCTGGCAATCAAGCACGTTCGACTGTAGAAGTTGCGGGTGTCGCGTATTCCCCTAGAGCGATTATAGCTCAAGAAAATGTAGCATAGTTTGAGATGACAAGGATGGCAAGAGTGTGTAATTTATTAAGATAATGCGGTAGGAATATATTGCCTGTATTCATATTTGACAGTTTCAGGGCTTGCCGGTTTATTTACTAGAAGATTTCAGGCAGGTAGTGGCAGGGCAAACCTAAAACAAACCAGCATTAGATCTCCGAAATAAAAGCCCGAACGCTAAGAATTTCCAACTTCCGCTTGTGATTGAGCCTGTCTCGCGCTAACCCTCCCGATGATGACGGAATATTTAAAGTATGCATACTACACGTGCCTTTAGCTCAAGTGATTGATCTTACCTACATAAACTGCGTAGGAACCCGGTTCCGAAATAGCAATGGAACACCGTTGAAGGACAATTTCAGGCTTACATCAATCTGGTTTCACGTGGTTGCTTATCGGGGAAATTCATGGCGACCCGAACAAGATGGGGGGAATAATCACACACAGCCTAGCGGGGTGAGGGTGTCGTTCCAGACTTCCAGTACTCGTGGCTTGTACACTAACCCACAGTACTACCAAGTAGACCCTAGCAAAGACTTTTCAATGGAAAATCAGGAGGATGCCTGCATGTCAACCGCTCAATAGTCAAATTTCAAAGTAGTTAGTATATCTAGTGTATTGTTTGGATAGGAACCTTACTATACACTATCTCCTATGCGCAGCTGGTGGACAATTTAGTGTTGCGCTAGATGGCAATTGTCCCCTGATCGGCCCTGAAGGAATGGAGGCGAACAAGGATAATAAATAGTACACACTACCTTAGGTACACTACAGTACACCACGCACTGGCCCTCATAGCGTATTTGCTGTCTAACTGTGCAGTTCAGGATGCACAGCAGTGTAATTGTAATAGACATACACTACATGGTGTAGTAGTATCACGTTAACAAGTAGTGATTACCATCCACCAGATACTGCTGTGTGGTGGCTTTGGGGCCGGGGAGACCGGTAGCATGAAGTACGCTACTATATAGATAAGAGGCTTAACACAAAACCGTAGTGTAGTGTAAATGCTTTAATGTTGATGCAGTACCTTGCATCTGATCTGCAATACGAAGCATTTGTCGCTTTTTGCAAACTATGCAACTGTAATTGCTTGAGTGGTTTCCGGTGCTCCCATCATTATTGTATCTGACAAGTTGCGTTTTATATCAACAGAGGTATGATAAGACTAACAAAAATCGATATCTTGAATACTGTTTCTTCTCATAAGAAGAAAAAAAAAAAAAAAAAAAAAAAAAAAAAGAGAGAGAACACCGGAATCCGAGAGCAGAGGCACGTGGGGGAATCGATAACAGGGTCGAGTGGATAATAATTGTCAGCTTTGTAAGACGACTTGGCTATTCCAAGAAACGGAGGCCAGATCCTTACTGTTCTGGGTCGTCTATTCTCTCTCCCGCATACATTAACTTGACGCGATGATACTATCGGCACGTCCCTTGGCGGACGCCCCGTGCGCTCGCGTCCAGATTTACCAGGATGCTTATTCTTATGGAAACATATGTAGTCAGCGGTGCCCCGGCCGGACGGCCCTGTCACAATTCACGCACCTACTATAGTTAATTAACTTACTTCGACACTGAATACCCAATCGTTCTGCTCTTGAGGAATTGCTTCGGTTTGGTCTCGCCCTCTCTGTCTTCTCCTCGAAGGGGAAAGTGTCGAGGATAACGTCAAGCCGATCGCCAATCGATGGGAACGTCGGCCACTCATTGGAGTCGCCAAGAACCGGCCCACGATGTCCGCTTCCGTCCTCCCCACTGAGACACCTTTACCACGACCACCGCCTGGGCCGACGTATGTTACAGTTGTGCCAATTGAGCTATCTTTCAGACTATTCGTTGCAAGCCTCATCATCGCATTTCTCGTGCTCATCACCCTCGTACTGCGTGTAATATCGCGCTCTTATATAGCACTAAAACTCGGCTGGGACGATGCATTGGTTTTCGTTGCCTCGATATTCTCCTTTGGACAAACGGTCCTGTTTGCACTTTGTGCGTATACCCATTTTCTCGCGTTGACTGAGACGGAAACAATGGGCATTCTAACGTGGCATCTAAAGTGGTATTCGGCGGTTTAGGTCATCATGCCTATACAGTACCCTCGCCAAATCAGTTTTCGATCCCCAAGGTGCGTCGTCGCTCCATGGTTCCCAAACTTCTAGATAGGCCCTCCCTGCGTGATGCATGAACTAGATTTATCGAAACTCATTATTACGCTAGATCCTCTTCAGTTTCGAGCTCTTTCACATTATCAGTTTGAACTTAGGCAAACTGAGTGCCCTGTTCTTCTATTTGAAGCTATTTAATAGCAAATCCATTGCTGGAATTACAAAATGGTGCATACTCGCAGTCTCACTGGGAACTGTCGGTTTAATTTTATGGCAGTTTCTGTTCTGTCGACCTCTCTCTAAAATGTGGGAGTGGGACGGACTCGAAACCTGTGGTGACCGCGTATGTGGACGTCCCAATTCTCCAATTCTCAAACCTGTCGGCTCCCCTCAGCAAGTTTCTTGCTTATGGTTTCGAGTTCAATCCCTGTCCAAGGCCCGCCCTAACAATAAATGTGTAGCAACCGTTGTATGTGGCTGTTTGCGTCTGGTCTATATTCACCGACCTGCTGGTACTAGTTGTACCCCTACCTATCATCTGGAAGTTGAAGATGGAACGTAGTCAAAAGATACGACTCTCTTGGCTATTCGCAGCGGGTCTGAGGTACGTGCCACGTCACGCGCCCTTATACCAATCTCTTGATCACTAACGAAGCTTGTCAACCGTAGTGTGACCGCAACATCTATCATTCGTCTCGCATACATCGTCACCATCGACTATCACGACGATTTCTCATTTCACAGCGTTCCTTCTACCTTCCTAGCATTTTTAGAGCCTCAAGAAACAATACTCTGTGTCAGTCTCCCGATGATATACTCATTTATCGCTAAACTATGGCCGGGCAACAAGAGCCGTAATGCCTCTACTCCACACGCGGGGCCACCTCATTCACACACGTACGGCTCGAGCTTCGCTCGCCGTGTCGACCCGCAAAAGCGCAACTTCACCCCGCTTGGTTCAAACCTACCAGACCCCTTCGAATTAAACGAGATGCACGGCGCCCAGCGCGAGGTGCAGGTCTCGTGTGATCGGAAAGGTAGGGCAAACCGGACGTTAGGGACGAGGACGAAGAGCATAGACCGAGACGCCGAGTCGAGCAGCGGATCAGAGATGGGGTTAGTAGAGCCCACGTCGAATTCAAACAATCAAAACGGTGGCATCATGGTCTCGAAGAACTTCACCGTCTCTGTAACGCAACGCGAATGAGGGTTATGTATCGGATTGCATATAGGAGGCTTGGGGGCGACGCATAATAGATACCACTAGACATATGATCTAGTCTTGATTTGGATTTAATCCGATAATGTATATTACCAAAGGGGCGCTATTTGGTGCTGGACCCGACGATATGAGATACCCACGGAATGCGACGAGGAACGGGCTTATCGACTTGATCACTGTGCTCCGGCGAGCCACCGCCTTCGTTGGAATTGACTACTAGACACCCACATACCGAAAATGCTACTCGACGTTTCGTACTCGTGGTATATCTTCATTCTTTCCTTCATCAAAGCTTCGTCCACACTCGATTTGTGTGCTGTAACTTGGCAAAGCCAGAGTGAAGCACACAAAGGAGAAAGAATCGAACAATCGGCCTTTGACCACCTTGTTCTCTTAACATAGCTCCTGTTTTACGATTACATGAGAATCGAATGAAACAATCCCTTTCTTTTTCGGCCTCTTAATGAAAGGAGACCTGTATATATTATAACCATACGACCACCATCTCCTCAGAAGCAACGAACCGAGATACAGACACTTTCCATCGTACACCTACTAAGAGAAAAGCGAAATTATCAGAAAAAACATGCCGCAAACAGCCCACAACGATAGCACTCTTGCCAAAGCCCTCCTTCGACTCAACAGGACGGAACCAGTCCGTGAGGCGATGAAACAGACTGCCGTAAGTAGAGCACCCAAACAGACGTTAGCTAATCCTTTCTCTAAGCCTTTCTTAAAGCCTTTCTCTAACCTGAGGGCAGGCGATAAACGTAGAGGGCCGAGAGTCTCGGAGAAGCGTGCTGGGGTTGAAAACGCGGCTAAACGAGCGTGTAACGACGAGCACAAGATAAGCAATCAATTCAAATCAGAAGACCACCCATCTAAGCGACATCCGCGTCAGCCCATGAGACGATCGGCCCGCCTTCGCGAGCCCGTCGTAGGGGTGCCAACGAAGTCAAGCGATGAGACGTACACAGCGGCATCTTCAAAATCGGAGCGTACTCCAAATAATTCCGAGTCTCAGGAATTTGTACGACTTACTGCCGCCGGTGCTGTGAGTCTCATTGACAAGGCAGCGCCTGTTACTACTCCCAATTTACCTAGGACCAAGTCCGCGCGGGTTGTTGAGGTGATACCTGATATCATAATAACTCGACCGGATGATGATGCTATCTCCGTTCGCGATGAAGAACCGACATCTCAAACTTCAGCGCCCTCACGTCCCTCGTTTACATTTTCTAGCGAGTTCGCTTATCCTCTACCGCCGCAAAGCGTACAACAGCCGCCTCAGGCGATGCGACCGACTCATCATGTACCACTTCCACCATTCTCAACCTTTCATGAATTCTCTTCTCTACCGCCACCGCCTCCTCAGAGTAGGCTTATTCCAACCACGAAACCCCCGGAACTACCCACAGAACCCCTGAAACTACCCTCGTTTGCGGAGCTGGTGGAATCAATCAACAGCTCGCAACCCCCACCTCGGATAGAAGTCCAAGATTTTGACAATCGGGTACAGGCATCAAGAGAGGGAGTATATTCATACGAAACTTACTCCGAGACGCGGCAATCTTCTCATCCTTATGATAGCTATCATATTTGATCCGAATCACATAATTATCTACCTCTTAGGAAAGGAAAGAAAGCTCAATTTTGGAGGCAGGGATTTCTCATTATGTAGTTCTTAGCAATAAATCATATAGAATAGGTAATGGAGCTAGGGTTGTTTAGACCAGTGAAAATAGAGTCATTGATAAACCTCCCCCACATCTTTCCCCACGTCACCGGTCCTTAGTGCAGTCCCTAGCGCAATCTATTTCCGAGCCCGAAAACAGCTTACCCCGCGATGAGGTCGTCAAAGCATCCTCCGCATCCGAGACCAATAAGTTGGGTATTAGATTAGAAAAGTCGACTGTTTCTCGCATGATTTATTCATCTCGCGCAGCGGCCGTGCTTGCATTCATATTAATGAACGCGATCACTTCCTCTGCAACTGCATTGATCTGCAAATGTGAGTAGGTATTTATCATACATAACATACGTGTAGAGCTTCGAGGCTACCTACGCCTACACCGACGCGGATCCGGAACAATCTTCTCCCCCACATCTCTTAAGAGCCAGTCTTTTAAGCTTAATTCCTTAGGCAACTGCCGGTCTTGAGTCGGAGGCCATAGCGGAATTATGCTGATGACCGAGAATTACATAAGTGGTGGCTTTAGGTAATGCCCTCTAAGTAATGCTTTCCAAACACCATCTATCTTCCCGAGGAGTATAGTCGTTCGGTTCCGTGGGATAAGTAGAGGGTGTATGTAGACCCGCGTCTCACATTACTACTTAACCAATCCCCTCGTTCTGTCTCTGCATCTCGCATCTGCCCCGACACATCCATCTCAGTGCATGCGTGCGTCGTATCAAATCGTACGACAGACCTCAACATGGCTGCTCCGAACAAGGTACCGACGCCAGCTTTGCTGGATCTAACGATCGACAATATCACACCGAACACGGTCAAAATCAATTCGCGAAGCAGCGACCGGCGTTTGAAATATGTGATGGAACGCCTGGTCACACATATTCACGACTTCGCCAGAGAAACGCGCATCAGTACCGATGAGTGGATGGCTGGGCTCAACTTCCTAGTACAGTGCGGTCAGATCAGCAGCGATGTTCGCCATGTGAGTGTGCGGCGCAATCTATTCCATCTAAACCCTGCCATGAAACAAGCTTAATCTATGCAATCGAAAGCCGCTGACACGGTCTCTCCAACAGGAATTTATTCTCTTATCCGACATCCTAGGCCTCTCCCTCCTAGTGGACAGTATCAACCACCCGAAGCCACCGAATACGACCGAAGGTTCGGTACTAGGTCCGTTCCATACACACGACGCACCGACATTAGAGAATGGCGCAAATATGGCCTCGGATCCTGCCGGAGAGCCGCTATTGTGTGTCTGTACGGTTAAAGACACGTATGGGAAGCCGGTTGAAGGGGTGAAGATCGACATATGGGAGACTGATAGCAGCGGGCATTATGACGTTCAACACTCCGACCGGAACGAACCGAGCGAACGATGCGTCATGGTGAGCGATTCTAATGGAGACTTTTGGTTCAAAGCCATCCTCCCTGTCAGCTATCCCATCCCGCACGATGGACCGGTCGGCAAGTTGCTAGGAAAATTGGGCAGGCATCCCTGGAGACCAGCGCATTTACACTTTATGATGGAAAAGAAGGGTTGGGATCACTTAATTACGTGAGTTGGTCGTCCGGCTTCGGGGCCCCGGTCCGCCGCGTTGTATCAAAACTAACGTTTATCGAATCTAGCGCACTATATATGCGCGGCGACCCCTACGAGACATCCGATGCCGTCTTCGGCGTGAAGAAGAGTCTGATCGTGGAGCCACAAAAAATAGATAGCGCCACAGCGAAGGAGTACGGCGTGCCCGAAGGCAGCTGGATTCTAAAACACGATTTCGTATTGACGACCGACCAAGAGACCGCGAACCTGAGGGATCAGCTTGCGCTAGAAGCTCTGAAAAGCCAAGGCCTGAACTTGAAGCTTGTGGACCATCTACCTGTTCCGGATCTCGATTAAGCCGTGTCGGGTCAGAATTATAGAGTTCGTGAATGCTTGTAGCATATACATTTAAATGTTGATAGTTGACAAGACTGCTCGCGCTGTCTGCGAGGGGTCGACCGATGGTCTATGAATGCTGTCGCATGAAAACGTAGTTTACGTCCAGCCATTTTGTGAATAGGATTGGGCCCGCATACAATGGAATTCTAAATAGAACAACTTGGGGATGCGATGTCGGGAAACAGAATGTTCAGCAAGTTTTAGAAGATTCATAATGCTCTTGTCGCGACATAGCGTGATTCGGGTGATAAGCCGAATATAGTGTCGATTGACGGGTGAGTACGAAATACCTCAAGTGTTCGTCGTTGTGTCACGCCTCCGTAAGCGTGATTTCTAGTCCGAGCTGAAGTAAGGGCGCAAGTTACGGCACATCGGCTAAGAGGGTCGCTCGTGATGCAGAGCTCCCAACCAATATGCGTGCAACGACGAACCCCCCCTCATCTAGTCACCCATAGCACAACATATCCCGGGGATATCACCTCTCCTTCCATCAAAAGTCTTGCACACCCGTCTCGCCGGTCAGCGGCCTCTCAACGCCTTTCTTTCTCTCCCCTTTTGCTTCTATCTCATCATCATAATCACTCTCTCCGGCCCACCCAGGGTCTTCATTATCAAACCAGGCATCCTCTTGCTCTCGGCGTTCAAGTGCATCGTACTCATCGTCCTCATCGACCATGCGGTAGTCAAAATCCTCGTCCTTACCGGTGACGAACCGGAGCCGAAGGAATTCATCCCAGCGCGTACGACCTTCTTCCGCAGTCTGTGGGGCGGATCGTTTTTCAAGATCGTGTGTCTCCAGCACTTCTAGCTCCTCCCAGTTCATTTCCGTCTCATGTACCGAGTCCGGTTCGGGACGCCACCGTGTCCTGGATGATGACCTTGAACGAGACGCTTGTAGACTATTACTAGCTATGAGCTCTGCCCTCATTGAACCGCTCCTCTCAGGGCTTTCACTTGCCCCATCTTCGGCCCCACGCGACGCGTCGTCCGTCAGTTTTGAGAGCTTCGCCTCGCCTCTCAATAGATCGACCTCGAGCACGCGCCCAAAACCCTTGGCGCGACCTTCCTTCTCGCGCTCCTCGTGAGACTGAAAGCGCCTTATCAGAGCATCATAAAGCGCTGGGTCTGCAAGCTCATGTTCGAGAGAGCGAAAGTATGACGGGTGGCGAGAGAGCCAATCGCGCCGCCGGTTGCGCACCCGGATTCGAGCTGCGTGTGCCGGAGTCTTAGGCGGCCGTGGTCGCGGCCTCTCATAAGAAGACGAGGTTAATGGTTCTAGGGGTGGCCTAAATGCATAATTCTGATCTAGATATGATGACTCTGGTGAGCTTATAAGGGGTGCCATGGTATGTCTAGGAGATTAAGAGCGGAGCGATGAAAGATGAGATGTCGGGCGCGATATGTCTGCGAGCCCCTGCCAAATTCAGATCAATGCTAAGTATTCTCTATAAGCCACAATATCTTGATCGTTATTCTCCCAGGATAAGGAAGACAGGAACAATTCAGCCGGAGCCATGAATGAAGATGGAGAGATGAAAGTAGCCTTCAGATTCCTAATACTGGGGGCAAATTCCGGGACAAACCGCGCGATAGTCCTATAACTTCCATCAGCACATTAATTAAGTACCCAGGTACCTACTTAGGTAAGGTAAGGTTAGTGGGTATCAGGTACCCATTACAAATCGTAATGAGAATGGCTATGTCCTACTACCTTTTTCTCTTCTTCAAACGAATCCGCTGTGTAAAAATTCAATTCCATTATCTACGCTATATACACAGTCGAATTCATGGAGTACATGCGCCTTTTTTTCTTCTTCATACGGGTCTAATCCAATTGCCCACAAGCTATATATGTAGGTTTCTAAGTACCAAGGGACATACGGACTACTAGTGGTTATCAGTAGCAACACTATCAATAAGCCCTAAATACTCTCAGTAGCATATAGCTTCCAGCGTACCAGTACCTATTATTGAACAATACCTAGGTACCTAGAGAAAATAAAGAGGAAATCGAATTATTATCTCGCACCTAGCTGCTTAAATCATGTAGAAGAAGCCTTTGTTGGATAAATACAAGGTAGTTCTGTCGACGCCACTATTATCTCCTCATTGTTGCTTCTACACCTTGTTTTTTCCGAGAGATGGGTAGGAAAGCATATACATACCGTGCAAGGTTTTAAGTGCAATTTGATTAAAACTTGAAAAATATAATTAATCATACAACTTATCACTATCACTATCTACTAAATGATTACCTTGAGTATCTGTAGTTATACGATTCTTAGGAAATATTAGCATGTTGTCAGGCAGGTAGACAGGCTAGTATAGTACCCATACGTATTGCCCCGTCCACTAAAAGGCACTAGATACCTCTAAGACAAAACTGTCACAAGACCATTATTTCAAGTTGAAACTCACAACCAAGACCACATGTCTCTTTCTTCTTTCAAAAGAACCAAGGTTAGGTACTTCGCAACGCTACCTCAATGTACCTCTATCTAGGTACCTAGGCGGGTTTGAGGATGTGTCTGTAAAGGTCTCGGAACGTCGAAACGGCCTTGGTGACTTCTGTTCTTTCACTCAATCTTTCTACAACAAACCATCACCATCAACGTGAGATCTGTTCTCAACGGTATTGTTTCGTCTTTTTCATACGTTTCTTATAAAAGTGACCTACTCTATCCGCCCGCCATGAGGGACAGGTCCGATCCCCAACGCGTATCAAAAAGGCGACCACAAGAACGCGGAAAGATAGCGCGAAACAAAAGTCTTACAAGGAGTCGAAAAGGTAAAAACGTCAGTAAACCGGCAGAAAGAAAGCCTATCTTCAGGCCACTTCTGAAAAAATTGCCACTAGTTGTTTCAGATATGGCCTCCCAGTATCACATGACACTTCGGAGCAGGATACGCGACGACTCGATGCACAATCGAGACAGTGCTGTCTGTCTCGGTGAGATGATGCCGCAGCATTCACAGGCAACCACATCTACGCTACCGGCTTTCTCAGCGACAGAACCTGTTGTCCGTGCTTCATCGCATATGCCTACAGGGTATACTTTCGTCCCTAAAGGCAATCCCTATTTGACTCGCAACTGTCGTCGGCAGACTCAGCTATCACATCAAACCGTATACGCTGTTGTGAATGATCAGAAGAAGCAAGTTGGAATTCGAGTTCCCTGGTTAATTTATGCAGTAGTCCGGCAAAATGAGAACGACACGCTGCCCGTTCGACAAAAGAATGTCAGAAAACGCGATGAGAGCCTGGAGAATCGCTTTAGAGAGGCGAGTAAGTAATAAACGTAACCAGCCTTTCCCAGTTGTTATCATAGTCAGATATCGACTCCTTTTTCTTCCCTTGTAACGGATTCTTCCAGCCATCTTCTAACCCCCCTCGTCTGTCTTGATTCAACCCGCTAAATACTCAAGCTATAGTCAAAAAGCAATTCCCACGCATATCCCATGAAGTGCTAAGCGCGGTCGTTCGTCACGCGACAGCGAAACGGAAGGGCCGCGTAGGGCGAACTAAAATGATAGATATAGAGCAAAAAGCTCGTCTAGCTGTTCAAGCCTATGTACGCCATATTAAAACGAACTATGAAGACTTGTTAAGGAGTGGGATCGACCGTGAAGAAGCGAGGAACTCGACATCTCAGCGAACCTTCGACATCTTAAGAGACTGGGGCCCAACACCCACGAGAAAACACATCCCTATGAAGCCTTCTATGAAAATCGGAGATCAACTAGCTTCTAGAAAGAGAGGTGCGCCACTAGAGACTGCGACAGAAGCCGCCAGGCAAGGGGCACGGGCTAAGCGCGTGAAGACGGCAGTGGCAGCGGCAAACTCAAATACTTCACAGAAAAGAGAGCAGACAACCACTGAGAACCCACACAAGCCAGCAAAACGTATAAATCTAACCCCTCTACCTACCCCTACCCCTTTTGACTCCGCTACAAGACGTGCGGGGTTAAATAGGTTTCGTCGTCATAGAACACGTTCTGAGAGGCTTTTAGCACGCGAAGCGAATCATTCCAGGTTGTAGCGACGACCGGGCACATCGTTGTGGCCTTAGGAGGCATCCCCACGCGAGGTGGGTGCCTCTGTCATATTTATTCCTAAGACACAGAGACTGCGGTACAATTTTCAGCCTCAAAACAGGGTGCCTCTACACACGCTTAGGGCCGAAATCCAGCAACAAGCGATCATTGATATTACTAATAGTCGGTCTTATAATTAATTGGGCATGTCGATAGTTGAAGATGAAAGCTAGGGATTGAGAGATGAGTACTATATGGTTAAGATGTCCGATTCATTGACGAACCGACCGTGTTCGCACCTCGATACTTGTCTTGAGGGTACCATTCACCCCAAACAAAGAAAGGTGGAAGATATCGGTGATGGATTATCAACTTGTGTTCACCTTTGTTAGAAGACAATACCTAGAGATTTTGCTAGTAACTATACAAACACGCTACTCCAGGATTGGTATTCCAGAAACTACAAGCAATATTGCTGATATATTTTAATGATAAATCTCACATTCACCCCTTTGGGGCCATGCTTACCTAATAGTATCATATCCTCTGTATCTAATACAGAGTACACCTCTGCCAGCCTTTTTTTTTTTTGGACTGTGAGGCACAGCGTGCTAGGGTTTTTCCCCTTTTCTTTCTTCTCCCTCCTCGTCTCCCCTGCTTCCTCGTCTTTCCCGCGTTTCTGAACTCATAATCTTGGAATATGGCTAATGCGACTATCTGCGACGACACAGCTTTTGGCCCGACCGTAACGGGGTTGCAGGGGCAATTTCGACTTCACGCTGCTATTTGAGCAAGCCTCCCTGTCCATTACGCCGTCCGCTCTCTTTCTCCTTTGCGCTACCGGCCGCCTGGGTACCCTATTGCCCAGGACGCAGACAAGGAAGCGCCAAGTCACAGACATCAGTTTCCAACGTATCAAACTCGCGACTGTAGTCTGCTACGGCGCTGTGCAGATAGCGCTGTTGGTCTTATGGGCCCGGCCTAGCGCGTACGAGACGCTGACAAGTCTGGCCGCCGCCATACTGTCCCTGGCCGATGCTTTTGGGCTGGCAGCGCTCTCGCGGTTAGAGCATGCGTACTCGCCACGGCCGTCCGCTCTGATCAATCTGTCCCTCCTGCTTTCCGTTATATTTGACGCTATGCAGACTAGAACCCTCTGGCTCAAGGAGTCTGCCTTGCCTATTCCCGCTCTTCCCAGTGCAGCTTTGTCTATCAAAATTGGCCTGCTGGCTCTGGAGGCCGTCGATAAAGACAATTTTCTTCTCCAATCGTGGCGCCAATGGAGTCCGGAGGAGAAGAGTGGCGTAGGATAGTTTTGTAGGCGATGGGTACATTGTTATATCTTCACAGAGGGGATTAAGTGAGGTGTCGAATTATCTGGACATGGCAGACTGTATAATATAGTCCGCCATTGAGCTCCGCTCCCAAAATACTGTGAAATCGGGCAAACGAGGAAGAGTGCACGTCACCTGTGGCTAATCTGATACGATATAATACTATATAAACCGAGCCCCCAGACCCAACCCCCTTCTCCGTCCCTGTTATACTCTTTCCTCTTCTGCAAGCAATGAATGCCGAGACCAAGATAACCACCCCTACAACAAGTTTTTTACGAAGGAACAAAGCCTTATATCTGTGCCTCCTCATGACGATCCTAGTCGCTTTTCTGCTAATCGCAGTAGCTCGCTATACGCTGTAGCCGGAGCCCTCCTAGTACATGGTCGATCGCCACGGGGCGCAGATTAATATGTACGAAAATAAGTCGCCCCAAGCCGCGGGTAAGAAAGCCGAGCTCGAGCGTCTATGGGGTTTCGATGTAAGTCGCCGGCAAGAAATGTGTCGGGATACTCTTTAATCAAATATCTGATTCTCCTTCCTTATCATGCTCAGTGGTCGTATTCCGGCATCTCGACGTTTGCCCACCTCGAGCACGTCAAATGCCTGACGGAAGCGGACGTACCGTTCGATATCGACATCATAGGAGCCCCCTTCGACACGGCCGTCTCGTACCGCACCGGTGCGTTTAAAAGCTATATTCCTGCACCTACCCTCACCCCTCTTTCCACCCCCCACTAACAGACCCCCGTCCTAACGGTGGTGAACCCTAGGTGCCCGCTTCGGCCCCCGCGCGATCCGCGTCGCCTTGTCCCGGCAATTCCGCACCCGAGGCTGGAACCCCCGCGCGGGCATCAACCTGTACAAGGCCAGCCTGACCATCGTGGACTGCGGCGACATCCCGCTGCTGCCCGTCGGCCCACGTGGGGCTGCGCACGCGGCTTTCCGGGCCGGCGGACCTGGCCGACGACGACCGGCTAGGGTTTCTACGCGTGGCGGCCGATGAGGTCGACAAGGTCGACACCCGTGGCATCCTCGCCAAGGTGCGCGCCCGCCTTGGTGACGCCCCTGTCTATCTTGGTTTCGATATTGGCAATGAATTCCTTAGTATAGGTTGTGCTACCAAGTAACCAGGGCGTGGAAGGGAAGGGGTAAAACAAGCAAGGCACCTGGGCTTTTAACGGCTCCGTTTTCATCAGAAAACCGTTGTTAGGTAAAGTTGGAGGCGTTCTAGCAAAATAGGTCGATACTAATATTGATTTCTCTTGAAAAATTCCCCCGTATACTGCGTCTCGTGATCATGATGGAAAATTCAGCAAGTTCATCTGTGGAGGTAATAAAAGAATAATTACCTTAGGTTTCTCTTCTTATGGTGTTATGGACAATCACATACATCTATATATACACACACCTATCAACATAACACCACTATGTACTTCTCCCTCTTCCTCCCCTCTTTTCACGATCCTTTCCGCACATGCAACCTCCCTCAAGCGACTGCGACTCGTGAGGGTGGTTCTACAACCAGGGGGTCCGACGCGGTGCTGAACCGTATCGCACCGAGTGTCAGTGGTGGTCTATATTACACGGTCGGCGCGAGAGCAGACCTGGACAACTTGGACACGTGGACGGAAAGACCCTCCGGCTAAGGAAGTGTGAAACTCCTGCTCCGAGGGTGGTGATTGGTACTGCATGGATAATGGGGGCATGTCGAAGTCGATAACCGAACCCGGGTGATGGAGGATCCAGTATGGCGAACGGGAGCGGTGGTGGGTATGGCGACGTTGGTTTAGAGGAGAGAGGTTAGGGAGAAGAAGAAGGGAGAGGAGAAAAGGGGGAAAGGGGAAAAGGGGGAAAGGGGAAAAGGGGAAAAGGGGGAAAGGGGAAAAGGAGGGAGATGGGCATGGGGACTATGTTGATAGTATCTCCGTACAAAGACAATCCTACCCCGTAGACGATTAGTATGAGTAACTCCTGAAGGAACTGGAGCCTGCCATAGCAAGTTCTGGTGTCCAGCAAGAATGCTCTTCCGAGGAAGCTAATTTCGAGGAACTATACCATCTACATGTATGAATTAGAAACTGTGAGGAAACCTCGAAAAGTCTCCTATGACATCCAGTGCCTACCATAGAATTTTCCGATGCCTACCCTCAATCTCTATTTCTTCAGTTGTACTTGTAGTGCGGCGTCCTGTGTGTCCCTGAAGGGTAGGAAACTTCGTATTCTTGTCTTTTCTAGCACGAGAAGGTGAAGCTCGTAGAGTCTAGATTGCTCTAGCCTGGTATGTAAATAAGAGATCCCACTGTCTAGACATAATCGTAACTTGCTTCCAAAGACAGCGACTATTTGGAAAGTCGATTGCCAGCAAATCATGACGTTCTTTGACTCCGATTCCGATTTCGAATTGTACTTTCCCGTCATTTAGTCTTTAAGCCTATTGGAAGTCGGTAGCTTCCAGCACTAAAATTTGAAGAGCAATTAGAGAGCCATTCTTTCTCTGGTAGACGATTAGAGCGAAAGGATTGCAAGTGCATCTCAAGAATAACATGATTCCACTTCCTTTTCTGAGGCTATACACTGACAGACCCTTCTCCATAGATATAGGTAGACTGTAGAAAGAGGTAGGAGTCGACTCAAATGTGATCAGAAGGAACTCCAACGAGACTAATGTCGGGCGTATTTATTGACACCCATTCTCCTCTCTGGTTCATGTTCTCGTCTTATCATTCTCACGATTTTCATACCCACCGCCCCCTCGGCCTCCTTTTCTCTATTGTGTCTACACACAAATTTCTTTGCTTATTCCATCTGAATTCATGTCATCTTGATATTCTCTTCCTCGCTTGCTTAGACACTGGATCGAGAGCTCTTCTTTGCCGTCCTTGTGGGCCATGTCTGGATCCATAGTAGTGTAGTAAGTACTGCATCTGCTCTTCATTAGCTGACAAAATCCAAAGCCTTTGACACCCGGTCACCACAAGCTCTCGAGACACTTGTCTTCAAGCAGAGCTACCCACGCATGTCTACACTTCGGCTTTCAACTCGGTTCTTCGAGTTATCTCCCTTATCCCTGCATAATTGTACCGCTCTCTTCATTGGTTCGCCTCAGTCGTACCGATATGCCATGTTCCCCTATAAGGAATGCAGACTGAATGTCACTTAAACCCCTATCGGCAACTCATCATCGGCAATATATCCTGTGGTAACTTGTGAGAAGCTTAGCTTCTATGATAGGGCCCCCTTCAAAAGGCAGGTCGCCCCCCAGCGTAATTCCAATGATTATACCCGTGGTAATTCGGAGAAGCCTAGCTTCGATGATGATGCCACAGCTTATGAGGTCCCTGCTCAGCCCAGCTGATATATATTTCCTGCTTTTCTAGGTCGATGCTTGATGGCCTCAGTTATGGGCATTTCCAGGGTGCTGCAGCTGTCTCTACCAAGGTAAGAAGCTCCCGTGCCCCTATTACATCACTGGCCCTTGTCAGCTAACCTCTTTTCTCTGTGTCGTAGTGTGGTTGAGAGGTTGTCCATGTCCTCTTGTCATTAATATGGTGGGAAAGAAAAAAGGCGGCGGATTGCCCAAGAAATGCATAAATATAGGAGAGCGAGGACTAATATTGAAATTTTTATTGGAAGAATGATAGAAAAAGTTTTTGAATTGGAAAACCTTTATGGCTATGGTTCTCGAGTCTATTGTCACAGCGTTGCCTGCCGCCTGGCGACACCTGTGATAAGCGTATTGTGCACCTCCATCCAAACAACCAGTGAACTTAAATTCTCATTGTGAGAACGTGACAGGTGGCCATAAGTGCCTAGCCCAGTGAGGAAGGCGCAGAGTGGGTTAACGGATTAACACTTTGTCACCATAAGGAGCAGCCTTACAACGCTGGCCGTTTCCGTAAGCCGCCGGTTGTGCGTAACATGTCGAGAGTGGCAGCAACACTGGAGACGGGCAGTATCGACATCTTTATGCCGACTTTATAGTCAATGAGCGATGGTGAACTCTCCTAAGAAACCCATCGCCTATCGTAACTTGATGAAGTGAGGTCTCTGGGTTGGGGGGTTTGTGCTGAGGAGCGGAGGCTTATCAAAGTCATTGGTGGTGGTGTTTATTTCACGGTACATACACGGCAAATGATTAAATTCCCTTGAGCTGGTATTCTTCGCAGCCATCATAGTGGTGAGTCACGTGGCGTTGAAGGTGGTGATCCGTGGTGTTAGTGTGTAGATGGGCGATGGCGCAATAATGGTCACTATTCTCTAACAGTGCACTAACAGAAAACGCCAAGAAATGGGAAATGGAAACGGAGTTGTTTCGCGTCTTACAATTTTTATCAAGTATAGGTATCATGATACTAGCATTCTCTCGAGCATATTCCGTGCTTCGTTCGCTTCTTCCATTATTTTCTTAGACCGTTCCTTCGCTGTTGCTGCCCTGCTGTCCCAATCTGCCGGAGCAAGATATGACGAACCGCGCACTAGGTCAGTGGCGTCCTGTTTTCCTTTTGCAACAACGTGCTCGCTTTGCTTGGTCAAGCCTGCAACCATCTGCAAAATCGCCGCCCTCGTGTTTCGCTTCGTCGGGTTGCCCAACGTGTGCACTTGACTAGCCCTGGAGAAGAAGTCCGATAACTGAATCTCCGTAAAACTTTTCTTTCTTAAGAACATAGTAATCCCAGCCCTGAGAAAGGCGTTTGTCCTTCGGCGACGGTTGTGGGTAGACGTGAGTACCCGCGCAGCAATTTGCCGTTTCGATTGTGGTCGTGTAGCGGCAAGTGCGTAGCTCAGGACCGACTGGACGTTATCGTTGACAATCACGGCCGGTTCTGATGCTTGCGGATGAAACAGAATGGCGTGAAGCGTGGGCAGGTGAGAGGCGAACAGGGCTTTCAATTCTTCAAAGGAGTGCTTCGATGGGTTCGATGGCAGCAGTTTGTCTGGCCAGGGTGCTTTATGCAGCAGCAGTTCGACTTCACGATGTGTTGTTTGTATCAATGAAGTAGTAAGAGCCTCGATAGCAAACTGCGAGCGAAGGGCGACGACGTTACCGTTGCTAACGGATCCCGCTACCGTGTCCCACAGCAGGTCTACTCTATGGTGCAACGCAATAGCTTCCACGATCATGTAGGCTTCAACAAGGGGGAGTCCATCAGACGCCGACGTGTCAGCTCTCTGCTCTGATGATGCTCGCCGTTCCAAGGCAGCCATTGAGTTGTGATGTGGGATCCCAATAATGACAATAATGTCTAGAGGATTCGATGCATTGAAGGTGATGAGAAATCTCTCCGTGGGGAGCTTTCGCCGAAGATGCCTTGCGACCCTCCTTGCTAGGATCTCTGGCCGCAGAGAAGCTACATGATGCCACTTCTTAGACATGGTTATGGCATACCTCTCATGACTAAGATCACAATACTGCTTCTGCTGTGTGATTGCCGCGACAACGTCCGGTACGCTGTGGAATTGATGCGATTGACTGACGTTAGCTCGCGTACCAGAAATGAGCTGGCTATGCCAAAAAGAGATCTCATTGATGAGTTTCTCGTGAGGTTCAAAATCCAGTGTATCCAGAAACAGAAAGTTGGTATCGTTAGCAGCAGCAGCAGCAATAGCTTCTGGGTCGCAAACATCGAAGATGTTCTTTCTACCTTGGCCAAAGAAACCAAACTGATTCCCTAAGAATATGACTGTTTTTCCGTGATACCTGGACAGAACATTCGTCACAGTGCCAGAATCCCGGTCCCTCTGGTCAAGGCCGGCGTAAAGGGATATATTCCACGTATCGATCTCCATTCCAAGGGAATTGTTGATGAACCGACGTATTGACCGAGCTCTCTCGCCCCCAGTTTCAGAGTTAGTTACCAAGAGAAAAGACGCGCCGGGATTAATTGTATAGTGATCAGACACTTGCATCCTGATTTCAATGACGTGGACAAGATTGACCTCGTCTTGGCCATCAGGTGTACTCTGTTTTGGCTTGCTCAGATAGAGCTTGAATAATGCCGCAATATGCTGATAACTCTGGGCGTTATTATGGATACGGAACTGCCGCTCTAGAACCAAGCCCCGTCCACCCTGGATATCACCGGAAGTAATAGTAACGGATTCACGCCACTGATCAGGTTCTAATTCGAGCTCCCCAAAGGCTGCTGGGAACGAGACGTCGATCTCAACAACTCGCGAGTTATATCCGCGAGGTCCAATAGAGACACTTCCGTGATTGTAAACCTTTCTTAATGTTAGCAGCCCCAAAACCTGAGAAGTCGCTTATAGTAAGGTACATACCTCAAACGATAGTTTACTCTGTGATCCGTGAGCTACTGTAGCCAAAGCTTGAAAGTTTCTCAGTTCACAGGGATATTTGATCTCAATCACTCTATTGAATTTGAAATCCGAAATTTCCCGTTCTATTTGAGGCACGGTCGCATTAAGGCGAATGGCTTCGTGGCGGATGAATAATGCCCCTGTCTCTGGAATCTCATGCTGTTCTCGTTCTCGGATTCGCACTTTGATAGGACCGTCAATTGTGACTGACGATCCCTCTCTTATCGAGGGTAGAAAAGTCCGACTATCATGCCCGTCTACCAGCTTGAACCAATCTGATTCGACCATGCTCAGTTGAATGGAGCGCGTTGGAGAGGGCATTCCTCCTATAGATGGTTGAGTCAGTATCTAAGATAACCACAATCGTACACTAGCACATACCGGAATTCTGAACTGTGATTCTTCGAACAAATAGATGTTCCCCGGGCTCGAAAATTCCGTCTCTATTCTCATCCTCGACGTCAAAATCTGTGAGTTTAAGACTGTACAAAGAGCTGTACTCTTGACGACTTCCATCCGACTTCTGTACAACAATTGTTACCTTGCCTTGAAGACCGTCCACGCCGTTGTGAAGAACACTTGTACCTGGTGTACCAGAATGGCCATTCAACCCATCCAGACCTTCAACTTGCTTATGCGTTTGAAGCAAGGGACGGCTGTCGCATCCGGTGCAGTGTCCCTGCCCGCCATGACATTTGCACGCACCAGGGCTCACCCATGGATTTCGTAATTCCTGCAGTCTCGTTGCAGCCCGAGCCACCAACTGAGCTGTGTTACTACTAGTCACCACCTGAGCACCGACTTGTGCGAGCACTAGATCGCTATACCGAGCAGGCAGGATATGTTAGAGATAATACCTCAGGATTGCTCTGGAGGCTTACCGGCGCATGTCCACTACTGATTTGTAACGAACTAAGCTGCTGGAGTTGGTGGTCGTATCACCTCCGAGACAACGAGAGGTGCAGCTATAAATATAGCCATCGCGCTCTGTCCTGTGTCGTAGTGATTAATATTCCTGTCCCTGTTATGCCGGGCAGTAGACATACCACTCGTATCCCTTTCCCCCTTTTCCTCCCCTTCCGCCGCGACCCGGCTGTCCATGTTTACCAGGTCGACCGCCTTTGCCACCGGAAAGATCCCACTTGACTGGTATGAGAAGATGCGCTTGATCTTCGTGCAAAACGATTTCTATAGTACCACCATCTCCGCCATCTCCGCCGTTGCCGCCATGTCCAGCACTGCCTGAGTGATTAGCTATTCGCCATAGTCGTAAAATTTTGGGAACAACGGACTTTCCGCCATGGCCTCCATTAGAACCTGGCTTTCTTGTTATCAGTTTGGAATGAAGCAGTACACGCATTATTCGTTCGTACCGTAGCCTCTGAAGTCTCTGACGCATCTACTCCATTGACCCCGTCCCGCCCATCGACTCCGTCTTCACCATTCATACCGTTTTCACCATTTCCGCCAATTGCAGTAAGGAGCAAATCTCGGCCTACCGGGACATCGACGGATGAAGGAAGCTCGTGCGAACTCTGAGATGCAAGAACTATTGCACGTATACCACCTTTTATTACAGGAGACTCGACAATCTGCACTGAAAGGTGGCCGGCGGCTGATCCAGGTATCGACCTTGGGGCGTCCGTCCCGGGACGCCCGTTGCGGTTGTATTCTACGCTCTGCGTGTAGTCAGAACACTATATTCAAACCCATCCCCCTCCGCACCAAAACAATGAAAAGGGGTCTGTTATAGGCGCGAAGTTCTCCTATGTAGGCACAGCCCGAATCCATGACATACCTGATCATAGAGTTGTAATTGACGATTGCCACCAGTCCAATGATCCCGTAGCCCCGTGCTCTTAGCTATAAGTTTCCCGTCTTGACCATCAACTGAGAGTTTTACATTCATCTTTGGCACAAACTATTGGGGATGAATAATTAGCGACAACAGGAAGAGAACTTCGTTCTTGTAGATTCATGTTCAATATTCCAGGTTAAGGCTGCGTTGGCAGGGATTTATCTGACATCGCCCGACGAACGTGACGTTCTTTGACAGAGGTCATGCTAAAGTTAGCGTTCAGTAAAACAACCTTGTCGAGTACTACACTATATGCTGCAGGGCCAAGCCCATTATAATTAAAATAACGCACGGGTACAATTCTTATAACCTACTAGCTAGAAGGGAGCGGAGGTACGGGCGCAAAGCACACAGTTGGTAGGAAAGAAGCTAGAGGGGAGGGAGGAAAAGAGGGGTAGATCCTTAGTATAAGCATAACAGTGATTTTCGGAATCAGATCGATGTAGTGACAATCCAAACACTAACTAGGCCTGTTTTACACCCCTATATACCAGCAGTTGGGGGCGCCCAATTCAGCTTCGCAAGATTCCGTGAACCGCCGACATATTACCAGCCTTATCCTATTGATTGGCCCTGCGTAATAGTTCCTTTGTACAGTGCTTATACTTAACGCAACAATCATCTCGAAAATGCATTTTGTCAGGAGGCAGTACTAATGCTATTCGCCTGTGATAAGGAGGGTAGTATGCATATCGTATGCTGTTGCATGACCGACTCCTGGCCGACCTTTGGCGGCCCCCTGTTCCAAAACTATCCAGTATCGTAAAAGTACACGGACAACCAGCCTAAATTATACAGAACAGCAAATAGACTAGCAGACAAAGGTCTATATAATAAATCGAGTGCGGGGAAACTCGCCATGTGACCACTGCAACTCTTGCTCTGCAGACCTTCCGAGTGCTAGAGATACGACCAATAGGATTCTTGCGCATTTAGAAATAATGGGCCTGTCAAAGGTCGGTTATGCAGTGGTATATGATATAACGCCCAACGAGGCTGACAAGCCTGTATCTAGAGTGGTCATTAGGCTTTATTCAATCCATGGGTAGTAGGCTGGGTTATGCATCTCCGGTCATTCCATGCGTGCCCTGCAGCTTGACTCCTATCTCCGATACCGAAATTCCTTTCAGCTTCTGAGACATGAGCTGGTGAGAGTTGCACTATGATATAAGTTTTCATGATACATCTGCCCACCTCATTATGGAGGTCAAATGCCAAGTTATCCGCCCGAAAGATGCGCGCCAGTATCGGCAGCGGAGTGTTTCGGTGCTCCCCCGGGCTGATCCAACACAACGCTCGGCTGCCAGCAGATATGTCGAATACCCGGAAGCTTCTGCTGCCCCACGGCCCCCACCAGAGCTGGTGTTGTCTCCGAATACGTACGAGCGACTCGCAGCGGCGAAACGGGCACAAGATGAGTTTATAGACCATGTAAGAGCAGAAGCTCTGGCGATGAGAGAGCGCCAATATGAAGAGTTGGGAACAATTCGGCGGTTTCGCGAGTCTGCTGCGAGAGAGAAACAAGAGCGAGAAGAAGCCCTGCGTCAGCAGCAGATGGATGATTTCGAGCAGATAATGTTGGAGTTCGAGACTCGTCGAGCAATAGAGGAGGAAGAAAGAATTGCCGAAGCAGTACGAAGAGAGGCCATAAGAGATTCCATAAGAGAGTCCATGGCTCGAATGAGAGATGAAGCTGCGCGGCAGAGGCAATTAGAGGAGGATAGAATACTCGCCGAGCATATGGAGGCAGAGGCCAGAATTGAAGAGGCACAAATACAGGCCCAGCAAGAGGCGGAAGAGAGAGAGCGGATCCGTCGGGAACGCCTCAGAGAATGTGCAGTCTGCATGGAAGAAGACGATATGGGTTCCATGATCCAGGCACCCTGCGCGCACTGGTATTGTCACGAAGATCTTCAAAGTAAGTTCTCTCACATTGCTGTACTATGCAGAACAAAGCGATTCTTTAAATTAACTCATAAAAAACAAGCCGCTTTCCAGAATGCCCTAGATAGCCGTCAGCCGTTTCGTTGCTGTCTTCAGGAGATTCCGGTAGATCTGTGCCCTACCATAACAGAGGACTTCCGGGAGAGGTATAGACTCATGATCTTGGAATTGACAACGCCAAACCCTGTCTATTGCTCAAATAGGGCCTGTGGGGTCTTTATACCACCGGTACAGTACCAAGGACCGGATATAGCGGTTTGTCGCGCGTGCGAGTCCGCGACATGCAGAATATGTCGGAATGCCATCCACGTCGGGATCTGCCCACAGGACGTCGGTATGCAGCAAGTAGTCTCTCTTGCAACAAGGAATGGGTGGAGATCATGCCCCAGCTGCAACAACATGGTCGAGAAGAGATCAGGGTGTAATCATATGACATGTAGATGCGGCGGAGAGTTTTGCTATATCTGTGGTGGCGTCTGGGGAGCCTGTCGACGACATTAATAGCAGCTTTTAAAAGATCGTAGCGAGCACTTTCAGCGAATCCCCTTTTTGTTGTGGGGCTGCCGAACCGCTTTTCTCGACATCACTTTCGAGTGTGAGACAGGTGACTGACTAGGTTGCTTGATTTACTTCTGGCAGAATTTTCAGGATTATTTGCTTCCATGTGAGACGGGAATGAGCGTAAGTTTTTGGCGGGTGTAGCGTTGGGAACGGCCTTGCTCGGCAGTGTTCTAGTGCTATGCTTCAACTGTGTTGAGATATTACGTTCTTAACTTCCGTCGCTTGGTGTGTTTAACTCACGCAATCGCCTCCTTATTTGATTAGAGATGGTTCTGTGGAAGGGGTTGGATGGTGGTATGTGAGATGATGGATGATGTTGTTGCCATTGTGTTGGCAAACAAATAGTCGCTATTGATTCAGGTAGGTATAGGTACCTTTGAAGTAGAGTTTGGGGCGGTACGCAGTCTCGAGAGTCATCGGGTTGTTGGTTTTCAGGGCTATATGACACCTCCAGTACTCCCGCATAAGCTACGTAATTGGTTACCTATCCTATTATTGGAAGGCTTTACCTTTCCTAAACACGTATTAGCAACGACAATTAAGTGTAATGAAAAGGAAAGCTTCAGAAGTTTTAACAGTAACTTTTAAAACTTTATAAAAGTAGCCAGGCTTTCAATTAGTTTATACGGACTTTGCAAAAATTTAAAGTTTATTTAAAGTATTAACTATGACGTATTTACACTATATTTAACTGTATAGCTTGCGTATTGCAATAGTAAACATAGTTATTATTTCGGAAAAGTGGAGATTGATTTATTGGAAGGAATTGACCAGTGCTTTCGCCAGAAGCGATCAGATAGTAGTATATTTAGATGATCTAAGGTCTAAGTTCTAAGCTGTACAATAGCGTAGAAAACAGACCTATATATACTAGGGATCACCCGGTCTATAGTTCCACCGATCCCTCTACATACTGGGTCTATTAGACCCACCTCTCCGTGACATATTAACAGCTACTATATGTGAATACGAATACGACTTTGCTGACTAAGTTTATATAATACTGATACAAAGCAGACAATTAAAGGCTAGCAGGTTACGATATAACTGCTAGAGGCAGCTAGCTGCAGGCGAAAGAGGGGTTTTAGGGGTTTTTTTCTGGTATTTAAGTATTTAAATCAAAGTCCGAACACTTTGATTTACAGCGTATTAAAATGGAGCTTCGCCGGCAAAGCTTTCTATTTTAGAGACAACTTGCTTGGCACTACAGAGTATTATACCTAAATATACAACATGCCTTATACAGTATGCATTTCTAATACTTCTAGAGTACCGTGAAAAGCAAACAGACTAGGTACTTTGCTAAAACAGTAAATAAGTAGGGCGTCTTTTAACAGTTCTAGCTATTGTCACGGGTACTCTCGCTAGCCCAACCATGATGACGAGCCATGTTCAGACTTCGATCATTCCTCCTTTTAGTCCCCTCTGCCATCCCACGGCCGGCGGCCGGCTGTGGTCCTTCTCACCCTCACTCTGCCCCCCTCATACGCTTGCTTGCCAACATGCCATTCGGGTCTGTCCTCGGCCGCCGAGGACACCGGTCTTTCGCGTCGCAGTCGTCGGCGCTGGAGCCGGAGCTGGTCCCATTAGACGTTCTAGTCGATGAAGAGAGAGTCCCAGGCTACAAGCCGGAGCACTTCTACCCTGCGAATCCGGGAGATGTGTTGCACGGCCGATACGAATTGAAGGCAAAGATCGGTTGGGGATCATCCACCGTCTGGCTCGCACACGACATCAGCAGGCAATTGGGGATTTTGGCCTCTCTGGAATATGTCTAGTTTCCTTAGCTATTTTTCTCCTTCTCATGTTTTCCTGATTCCAACCTCACCGCTTCCGCCATCACATATGCCCTTCCCAAGAGTCCTGCACATATATGTGTAGACTACGTTTCTCTACAACTAACACGTCCTCTCTAGGAAGAATTGGATTCGGCCGAAAAGATATGTCGCTATAAAAATCTGTACCTGTAACGTCGCGGACAATGAGAACCATGAGTCAGATGTGACCATCCACGTGTGCTCCGTGAACTCTCAGCACTGAGGACGTGTCATCGTCGGGACGGTAATTGAAGGCTTTAATCTCGATTCACCTCAGGGACCAAGCCACCTTGCATTAGTTTTCAAGCCCATGAGAGACCCGTTGTGGTTATTTAGGAGAAGGATCGCCGGCGAAGACAGGGTTAATTATCGGGTGTTACCTTTAATTAAGGTATACCTAAAAATTCTCCTCGAAGGCCTGGATTTTCTACACTCGGAATGTCACATAATCCACACAGGTGCTTCACCGTTGTTGTACTACCCTATCATTTTATAGAATCCTGAACTGACTTTCTCCCTCTTAGACCTGAAACTAGACAATATTATGGTAACTTTCGAAGATCCCTCTATTATCGAAGCCTTCATCCAAGGACAGCTAAAGCATCCTATGGCTCGAAAAAGGGTTGGTACCCGAACAGTGTGCCGATGCCATAACGACTTTGGCGACATCCACAACGACAAGGTTCTAAAGAATATGTATCCGAAGATCACCGACTTAGGCCTCGCACAGCGGGGAGACGGACCTGGGTCACTCCTGCATCCTATACAACCCAATAGCTGCCACGCCCCAGAAGTTCTCCTCGACACTGGATGGTCTTACAGTGCTGACATATGGAATTTCGGCATCATGGTAAGCAGGCTTCAGTCTCCAAGTCTTGTATTGCTTAACAAATACTCAACCATTATAGGTGTGGGATCTCTTGACGGGACGGAGGCTGTTCGAATAGGGCGATAGAAATTCATACTCCGCAGTACAACACCTGGCAGATATGATCGCGTTGCTCGGCCCTGTACCACCCGCACTCATCCAGCGAGAGAGAGCTATGCGGCAATGGCGATGGAGTCCGCAGGTATTGAACTCAAGTGGCCAGCTCTGCGGCAACGCTGCCGAATATTTTGGTGGCCCTTTCTCTACTGACGATGGTGTGTCATGGTCTAATCTTGATTCTCCTACTTTAGTCTAACTAGGCGACATATAGGTATATTTATAGGCAATCAATTGGTGCCTCACACCCGGATTTGGGAGAGTGAGATGCCCGAATGCATCCCGAGGGAGGAGGCCGATCGCTTTTTCAAGTTCATGAGGAGGGTGTTTTGCTGGCTCCCAGAGAAGCGGGCAACAGCTAGGGAGCTGAAGGACGACCCATAGTTTGATAAGACTGCAGGTGCTTAGTTGGAAGGTATTTCATCATGCCCTTGTTTTACAATTAAAATGGTATAACAGTAACGGGATGATGCAGGATGTTGATAAATTTTGCAGTTTATGCAAATTAATATTAAAAACTGTCTATTTAGCGAGTTCTGGAAATGGCTACATAGCATCGGTACACGTGTGAATTTATTTGCCGCTCTTCATGATCTTAAGCGACGCAAGAAAGTCGAAACACGAAATGGGATAGCAGTACTGTGCCGCGCCCACATCAGCAATATTATTCTCGACCACGATGATGTTCATGTGCTTCCGGATGTCCTGTCCTACCGGCGCTTTGACTTGGACGGTGCCCTTGAGAGCAATGTCGTTCTCGATGCGGCGAATCTTGCGAGCTGAGCCCGGTGTCTCAGTCTCAGCGCACTTAAGGGTGTCGTCGCCCACGTTAGCTAGTTTGGCGATGTCCTCGTACGTAAGCGACATGGTGCCGTTTGCCTTCTACAAGTGGAAATAACCAAACACGCACAGAGGGCAAAAGGAGAGATAGGAGGCTATCCGTCCCTAGGCCAGCCTTCTATGATCTTGGCGATCCTCAAGTCCCAATCCTCTCCTAAAAGCGCCCTAACCCGGACATTCAGCTCTTCCACGGCAGCGGCGTTGACCTTAACAGCGTTTCCGTACCCCTAGGCCAGCCCGGCCAATGCTGACGATCAAATCCATCTTCTAGCGCGTTAGATTGTCTACGATGGCGTTGGGATGGCGCTGGTCATCTGAGCCCGAGAAGAGCTGGTGCGCAAATCCACGGATCCTCCCACTATCCAAGCGATCGTGCGTAGTAGATAGGTGATCGGCGAGCTAGAGCGCGGAGTCCTTGATACCCTGAGTGCTATTCATAACATTATACGACACTAGCAATGGCTCCCGCCGAACGAACTCTACGATGTCCTTCGACGTCTTCACCACTACCATGTACTTGCTGATGATTGCAGGGAGGTCGGCCTGTCGCCGCTTGGCCTCGCGGATTGGGTTGAACATCTCGATGGCATGCTCGAGAAGACCGGCGGCTGCCGCGGCGGCTCCAAATACATCGGCCCAAGATCTATGTTAGCTTGCTTCCCCTTTATAGCTAGTTTCATCCTCTACTACTATACGGTAACAAGATCAGGGTCTTAACATGATGATCTACGATACGATACTAGTTTTAGTTGTATTCACCATGGTCAGGGTATTCTACGCACAAAAACAAAGGCTCGCCATTTTGTCAGACGCTAAACATGCTACTGACAACACGAGATACTGCATGGTTGCGTCGGTGTAGCTTTCGGCTGAGGGGGATAATACCTAGGTAGGTAGGTATTGAACCCGAGAGGGCGCACCGCTACACACCCACTCGTACCGTGTGACCTGAGTGGCGAGCTGAAAAGGCTCTTGTTTGCTACCTACGTTACAAATCGATCCCTTTCGACGTCTGGCCAATTACGCGGCCAAATGAGAACGCTCCAAGTCTTGCGAGAGCGCGACATTCGGCTGGGAAACTGATACGCCTGTAGTGAGTTGCGCGCTGTACACTAGCTCTTCCACTTAGTTTTTTCTACACCACCGTGGAGACTGAAGCTTACTTTCACTGAGCATCTAGAACTGATACCCACTTACGGATTCATCCGTTGTAGTGGTGCTGACCGCCAAAATGGACACCAATTCAGGCCTCATCGTCAGAAGAGAAAAGCTGGACCTTATGGCGACGATTTTATCGATAGTCAAGACAGCGTTGCAAGATCCGGGATACCGGTGCCTCACAAACCACCAGCAGCGGTAATAGCTTATAACGGGGGATTGGACCACTTGAGTGGTGAGATTGGGACGATACACGATGATGAAGGCATCGATGTCCCCATGGGAACCGAGTTAGAGGCAGCCGATAATACTCTCTCCAACGCCTCGATAAGAAGGTCGTTTTAGAGCAGTATATCGCCGTTGGAAGACAACGCAAGTCGTCATAGCTATGATAGCCCGGAATGCCGCCGCCGGTGATCCGACAACAACCTCGTTCCGGATCTCTCTCAAGCCGACCGGGAAGGGGTGAGTTTAATCTATCGCCGAATTAGCTTACGAATCACACACGCCCGGTCACGCACCCGGTCACGCACGAACCACTTGCCTTCTCGCGGGGCCAAGACGTTCGTGAACCTATACGACGCCATTGCTCACTTCTTGACCGCTTTCTCGAAGCAAGAGCAGAGCCCTTTTAAACCATCCCCGTCCAGGCCGCAGGACAAAGCATCGAATCGAGATAGGTCGCCAAGCAACCACAAAAATGCCACGGGCATCCATAGCCTGGACAGGCAGCTTACGCCCGATCACTTCGGCATGTCGGGTATCGTGTGCACGACAAGCTCGGACTCGACCCAGACAGTGGCAGACCAGAGCCCATCTAGAGAAAAAGAGTGGGAAGCTCACAGGGAGCGTATCCACATCATGCTAGTGCGACTCTTGCAGTAGAAGAACGAATTTAGTGAGGGCGATTTGCAGGCCTTGCTTAGTAGCTCGTCGATTGCAGCCGCTGAGGGAGAGGAGGCTGTCAAATATCTGCTGTTGAGCATTGGAGAAAAGCTCAGTGATTGTGAGTAATGTTTCTGAAGTTGGTGTGAGCAAGAGACAGCTACTAATCTGGTCGGTTCCACGCGATAGTGGTGGAATATCAGATTGACAAGTCTTAGATGAATTAACGCCTTCTACAGGCAGACAGGAAGCTGAACGACTATATACGAAGAGGCAGAGAAGCTCAAGGCTATTTACGAAGCAGTGACGATGCTTCATCTATCTCTAGCGAAGACACAATTGCTTCTGGTGCGGAACTTGCACGCGCCTTCGACCAACAACTAGACGAGCTAGATCGCGTCCTAGACGGCTTAATCAAAATGGGCATCCCGGACTTGCTCAAGAAGCCTATTTATCGACGCAGGTCGAGGCAACGCAAGAATTCGGTCAGAGGTTTTGTCTCAATGAGAAATTCCCTAGGACGTCTTCGTATTTCGCAGTTTGACTCGCCCCGTATCCGTTTGACTTGAGATAGTTGCTAGAAACCCAGTAGTTTCAAGGACATCACTAGTGCTAGAGAAATAGAACTCCTTTACTGATGAGATTATATAACTAGTATTAAATTTTTTGATATAGTTTTGAAAGTGGAATAAGTTATGACGACACTTACGAAACCTCATTTGGGTGTGTGATAAATGTTCAAGATAATGTACTTGTGTTGTAATGGATCATACAGTTATTTTAGGCTTTTGTCCGCTCCCCCCTAGAACTCAAATTGAGTTCTCTATTGCGCCGATCACTCCTCATTAATTATCCCAAAGGACTTGTGCTCCGTCTTATATAACTTGAAAAGAATTTTGCAATCTTAAGTATCAGAAGGAATCTCACATGCTGCCCTTCACGTCGTTAAGAATAGTTATGTTTTACATAGCTTATTACTGCATAAACGAATCACGTTTCATAGTAATAATCCATTATTACCTTATGATATTCAATAAGAAGATCCTACGATAATAAAAGATGTATGTATTAACTACATATAATAAGAAGTAGCCCCATTACATATGATTTCATTGCCTATAAAGAGTAAAAATGCTCTAGGCTGTTAACGATGGTTAACAAATAGAGCCGTGAGCTACACGGGTATGTAAGGTAGTTCTAAACCCCATTGGTGACTGTCACAATCTCACGATGCGAACAAAGAGAACTCCCTGTATATAGTAGTGGCGTAACTATGAGGGTATCCCAAGAACCTCGCGCATCAACGAATGTCATATTCGTCCCCATACTAGCAGTCCTGACAGTGACTAACCTTGTACCCGATCGAGGACACTTCCAATAACGTGAATATCCCCTATTCTCTAAAACCATGACCCAATTATCAATCCGGTGCAATGTAATTTTCGATTATTTTCATTATTATGACTTGAATACTGCCCCGGAGTTTTGGCCGCCTCTATGTCCGTGGAGTACCGCGGCCCACTGGACAATTCGGGTTGCCATCTCGAATATCTGACCGGGACATAGATTTCCCGTCAACTATGGCGCCTCTTAATAAGCTAGATTGTGTTGTTTCGTTGACTAATGTGGTTGTTTTCTCTGCTACGGAGCCACGGAGCCACGGAGTCACGGAGTCACGTTCAATCGGCGATAAGCCACGCTCATTCCTAGAATAGATCAGGTTGTATGTGCATCTAGAATAGAATCTCGCATAGTGCTTATGGAAATCGCTTGTGAGAAACACCTATTAGGCTCAATTACGACTTTCAAAAAGTGGGCGAAGACTGAGTCATCTCATCATGTGCGTAATACCTCCTACGATGATTTCCCGGTTCAGTGTTGAGTTATGGTAGACGGCCGGGACCCGAGGGTCCGACCGGACCGGCACACTTCTTGAGATGTTGAGTTATATGGGTTGAGCGTGTAGCTACGCTGCAACACCTCAAAAATTGCCAAATTAGGTAAACAAGATATTATTGAGTCGGTGAGAATATTGACACTGATCCCGAACGCTGAGTGTTGATCGATCGCATGGTTTTCCTCTTTTTAGTGATAGGCTCATCAAGGGCCGAATATGGGTCTTGGCTCATAGAATGCGATAGTTTGATGCTATATCTCATCATTGGAAAACATATCAGTGTTTTAAAGTGTTGTATATAGGAAAGGCAGAGTCGCCCAAGTCAGTAGACAGCATTCTCATACCTCTACAGACACTCCCAAGGTAAAGACGATCAAGACGACCGCAAATACCGAAACGCTGATAATCACTCAAAAATGGCGATCATCGAAATTGCTCTACTAAAGCTCAAGAAAGAGCTCATCAAAGATCTCGAGGAAAAGGTAGTGCCGACCTTGAACATCAAGCTGAACAAGGCCGGTGTCCAAAATGGGCTGCGCGGATTTTTCGTGACGGAGCATGGCCGAGACTCCAAGGATGGAGAGTTCACAGATGTTCTATTATTTCGTCCGTATCCCCGTCCTCTCCCTTTAGCCTCGAATAGAATCTCACAGAACACAGAATGGCCCACCTTCCAACATTTCAAGGATTTCATCGCCTCATCCGACTATCACGAGTTCTCCTCTGAGATTAAGGAGGGGGGATACGCCAGCGGGCCACCAGAGCTAAGACTTATCGACGTCGCCGACGACCCGTCATCGCTATTCGGGTCAAACACGGTCGTGGAGTACCTCACCATCAGGCCCAAAGACACCTCGGAAGCGGGCGTGCAGAGCGTTCTTAAGAAACTACAGTCTGAGCTCCCCCGGTTCGGTACCTCAAAGGTGGTTGTCGGGAGCAGTCTGAATCTAGAACCCCAGCAAATCGCTCTTGTAAGCTCGTACGCAAGCGATGCTGTAAGTGCCCCAACCTTGAAAACACACCCCCGTATACACCATACCATCCTTTATACCGCAACAACGGGTAGAAGCTATATCGTATTGGTCGATGCATCATTCACTGACAATAGGGATACACAGGAGCTTGACGCCGTGAAAGCGTCAACGGCTCGGCAACAGCTTCTGGCTGACATCGCCAGCACGGCCGACGTGACGAGCCTAGTTGCGCATGTCAAGAAAGAACTCCCACTCGCGGAGTAATCGGTGTTTCGATCTGCGTAAACCGAAGATGCCAAAGGAGGGCGCATGAGTTCTTACAAGGTAAACATGAAGCGCTAGCCTCCCCACTCAACATCTCATGTACTATATCTTATAAGTAATAAAAAAAGTAATAAAAAAATGTCTATACATATTCAACCCGGGTAGACTGGCAGGTTCTTTCTCGGGAATTCTAAATATGATACTGATTCGTGAATGTTGTATGAAAGGTGATTGTTGACGATGGATTATCATTCAATCGTTAGAGTGAAATACCCCTCCCGGTTCCCCAACCCACTCACGAGCCGGTGACGCCATATCTCCGCACGCCCTTCGGTATGCATATGCCCAAGGAGTCGTCGTTATTAACACAACTAATATATCAATATAAGTAAGGACCTAGAACACAGTGTACCGTACCCATAAATGCGAATTTCATTCTCACGTACAAATAGAAGACATTCATCAGCCAGCGATAGTGCAGTGTAGACCAGTCTGCTTGCATATCTATATTCGGGCTAAAAGAAAACCCTTTAATTCTACTATGGCACAGCAATCCCAACTGCCGGAGCAGCTGAAGGGGTTCGAGAACCTAAGCTCCGGTACGTACAATACGCCAGGTGGGAGTATCCTCTCTTTCTCTCACACACCGGTATCGCAATACAGACCAGGAACCCCTATTCTAGTCTTACTTCACGGATGGCCGCAAACAAGGTATATCTGGCGGTATGCAGTGCCGGTGCTCTTGGAGAAGGGCTACACACTCTTCGTGCCGGACCTACCGGGCTATGGATATAGCACCATGTCCACGGTCTCTGCATCGGACATCGGTTCGAAATCTGAGCATGATCGAATAAGCGTCGGATTCGGAGTGCTATCAGCCGTGCGTGCCGTGTACGGAAATGGCGGTTCTTCTTCTATCCACGATGAAGATGAGCTTCAAGTCGTGCTTATAGGCCACGATCGCGGCGGCCGCGTGAGCCAACGACTAATCACATCCTCCTCAAATTCATCTCCCCCAGTCCCACGATCCCTTAAGATTCGCATTCTCGGCGCGATGCTCTTAGATATAGTCCCCTATAGCGCGCAATGGAGCGCCCACGCTAACCCCCGAGCCGCGACTCGGTACTGGCACTGGTCGTTCCTACCTTCTGCACTCAGTGTGCCTATGGTGCAGGCATACGGTGGTGGTCGTTTCTGCCGTGATATTATAGCCGCGGTCGTGGGGAGCAATGAAGCTGGACGCGAAAGTTTATATGCCGACGGTGCCGTTGAGCATTATGCAAAGTGCTACGAGAAGGATGAGGTGATCCGTGGTGCTGCGGCCGATTACAGTGCTGGCGCTGCCGAGGACTGGGATGCACAGCAGGAGGATATTAAAGAAGGGCGGAAGATGCAGGTGCCTGTGGTTGTGCTATACTGTGAGGGCCTAGGCAAGATGAATGGCGACGTCGAGGCGATCTGGAAACAGTGGACGAACCCCAGTGTTAAGCTTAGTGTTCATGCCTTGCAGGGTGGCGTGGGCCATTATCTTCCAGAGGAAGCACCAGAGGAGACTAATAAACACATTGTAGGATTTCTTAAGGGGCTTGGGCTCTAAGATAAATGCAGAGCCTAGGACAATATTCGGGTATACCAATCGGAACGAGCATTTGCCAACGAGAGTCATAAACGCGTCCCGTTCATTCTGTGTATCATGTGGAATAGGTTGGTATCTCGTGGTCTAGAATTGACAGGGTTTCGTAAAATACCAATTCCAAATCGGCGCGGTGCTACAACAGGCCGTGAACCAGACAAGGTCTTTTGTCTCATAGCTTTGAGGTATATCCCTAACCCTTATGCTCATTACGTGACAGCTGGGGATGGGACGAGGAGCGATAGTTTCGGGACCATGAGAGTCGTCACTTCTCGTTGTGATCGTTCGGTGATCGTACCTAAATTGGATGGGTTAGGCGGCGATAGATCTCAATGGCTGTCGAGGCGCCTAGTGACCTCCTCAACCCGAACAGCACCACCCAGAAGCTGCCTAACCGTCTCGCGGTCTCGTCCATTATCCCCTTGTACAACCATTTTTACAATATCTCCGTCATCATTCATGATTAAGCGACCGGATCGTCCGTCGCGCCACTGCATGCTAATTTGTTTCGCTTCAGCGTCTGCTGCACTAATATCGATGATTGCTGTATCCGACTCCTGGTCCGAAGCTTTCTTAGAGCCCAAGCCTGCCACCTTTTTCATATCGCCAATTAACGCGGCACGGTTGTGATAGCGTACTAGCTCCCTTCGCAGAGTTCGAGCGAAGCGCGATAGATCTTGCTTTTTTGGAGGGTCCTCATCACCCTTGGCAGCGGGCGGAGGCAAATATTGAGCGGCCAGCCCTGACAGTGGTATGCATTGAGGTACAGTATGACGATGGATACGGAGATAGCGGCGGTTCGCGTGTGGTCGGTTCAGCATGACATAATAGGGTCGAACGAACTTGGCTTTGGACATGATTTCAAATCGAAGGCCGAGAACATTTCCCCCATCAACGGCATTAGGATCTGGGTCATTGACCTTGAAGGTCGTGATAGTAGCACATGCGCGATATAGGCATTGTTGTTTGTGGGCGCTTTGCTCCTGAAACTGCGCAAGAAGCCTCTGCTTAACTGCTTCGCTGGTTCCTGACTGTTGGTGGCCTGTTGTTTTCGATTGGAGGATCTGGCGCGTGGAATCGGCTGTCATTAACGTTGTTGCTTGCAGCTTGACATCGTTCTTTAACGATTCGACTGGATGTTGTGGTGGTTAGTACACCATGGTCAAGGGCAAAAGTAAACAAAGCATCCCCAAAACAAAGCAACAAGTCCAAGATGGTTGGAACTCATACCTTGCGACCTTAATTTTGCAATCTCATCGTGCAACCTGTCTGCTACAGACAACTCTGGAGATAGGGAGACTCGAGTTCCCATATTGATACCTTCAATAGATGTGTTGTATCCTGTATAAATGAAGCACGTTGGCGATAGTATGAAAGAGGGTAGAATGCTAATATCAAGGATACAGTTACGCGACAGCCTTAGCAGATCCGGGGTTAGCTTCCCCGAACTGCCAGCCGGAAGATGCCTTGATACACAAGCCCCTCGACCCCTGCCTGTGGACCTCCGACCTCCCTGGCAGTACATTAAGTACCTACCCATTTACCTATCTATATAGTACTATCTAGGTATCTAGGTATCTAGATTAGGTACCAAGTCCCTACCTGCCTATCAAGATTGTGGGGTTCTGTATCTCTCGCATACTGGCTCGCATCAATTGATCCTCTTCATCATGATTGCAGGGGTCTTTCCGGCTACTACACTACTACAGTAGCAAAGTTCTACCTAGGTAGGTACAATCATCACTCTCCCTTTTGTGTACACAGACAGGTACCTACCTACTATAAGTGAAGGTAGGTAACCTTAAGTACCCCAAGGTCGAGTTAGCTACTATACACGAGACTCGGGCATTTACATACACGACTAGTGAGGACACTAGAGAGAACACTTTTCAGCTTCTCGTTGGTTTGGGACAAAAAAAAAAGAGTTTACACCAGGCAAATTCTTCCTCAGGCATCATGATCTAAAGGGATATTGTACCGTTATTTTCTTCCTATTCCCTCTATTCCCTGCCTATCTATAGGCTATACCCCTCTCTCTCTCCGCCGACTCTGGACTTTGGCGTGTTTTTCTACTGTCCTTCATTCCATTCTAATATCCGCATCCGCATCCACATCCACATCGCCACGACTAACGACTAACCAACCGAGTCGCAAAAGGCCACCTTTGTATTGTCCTCTCACCTCCCATAGAACAACTACCACAAATCTAGCAATTCGTTATTTTAGAACTTTTGCTTCCCATTGTTCCCGCGTTTTAGTGGCATTCTCCATAAGGTGTTCTCATCTTCGAAATACTCTCCTTCCACGAGGGGCGCAGGCAGTTTACATACAGTACACGTTCATGACTTCTAGACCACGATCCCTACCCATCTTGACGAGACTATCTACACACTAGACTACAATCTATTTTCAGGTACTTTTAGTAAGATCCAACACTGGATAGCGCTTAGTGGATTAGCTACTCGTTCCTCCTTCCTGGTACCAACTTCTCCAAACGCGCTGAGCGACGACCTTATTATCGACCCGGACCGTCCCGTCTCCTCGCATACTACAGATACGAATGGCCCAAAACCGACGGCCGAAGCCATCAAATAGAGACAAACTGTCGGTCTCGACCAGTGGCTCTTCGATTAGGCGGCCCAACGACAGTATGGCCAACGTTGAGCTTCGGCGCAAGACCGCCGCTCCCCAAGACTCCAGCCAGCTTACCGCGAACCTCATCGCCCGCGAATCATTCTCTTTAGACGACAAAATCCCAAAGACCCCCGTTGCAAATAATCATGGATTTTGGGAGCTCCCCCGGGTGGACCAGCGGAATTTCCTGCTATTGGTACTCTTATATTTCCTCCAGGGCGTTCCCATGGGACTGGCAAGTGGCTCCGTGCCCTTTCTTCTAAAAGAGCACCTATCGTTTGGTGAAATTGGTGTTTTTAGCTTGGCCGCCTACCCCTACTCTTTGAAGCTATTTTGGAGTCCTATAGTTGACGCCGTGTGGAGCCCCAGGTTCGGCAGGAGAAAGAGCTGGATCCTTCCTATTCAGTTAATATCGGGCCTCAGCATGTTATGGTTGGGCTCAAAGATTGATGTTCTCATGGAGACCACTGGGAAACCAGGTGGACCGACCGTTTGGAGCTTCACGGGTTGGTGGTTCTTCTTAGTCTTCATGTGCGCCACCCAGGATATTGCCGTAGATGGTTGGGCTTTGACTTTGCTGACTCCTGGCAACGTTTCTTACGCCTCGACGGCGCAGACCGTCGGTCTTACAGCTGGTCATTTCTTGTCTTACACTGTATTCCTGGCTTTCAACTCGGAGGATTTTGCAAACAAGTATTTCCGCTCTGTGCCCGCGGAAGGAGGCCTGATGGATCTTGGTGGTTATCTTACCTTCTGGGGCTGGGCCTACATTGCCATCACTGCCGGTCTCGCGCTACTCAAGAAAGAAGAGAAGACACAAAACGAGGATGGCATATGGGATGTTTATAAAATTATGTGGGATGTTCTCAAGCTTAAAAACATTCAGACAATCATCATTGTTCATCTCATCTCCAAAATTGGCTTCCAGGCCAACGACGGTGTAACAAATCTCAAGCTTTTAGAGAAAGGTTTCGGTAAAGAGAATTTGGCCTTGACGGTTCTCATCGATTTCCCATTCGAGATCGGGCTAGGATACTACGCAGGCAAGTGGTCTCAGGAATACACACCGATGCGTCTCTGGTGTTGGGGGTTTATTGGCCGACTGGTCGCGGCGATAGTGGCGCAAATTACGGTCAGCATTTTCCCGGCCGATGGTGTAAACGCTTGGTACCTTCTTCTCGTCATTGGCGAACACGTCTTCTCGACCTTCACGCAGACCGTCATGTTCGTGGCGGTCTCGGCTTTCCATGCCCGGGTTGCGGATCCCGTCATAGGCGGCACCTATATGACCTTGCTCGCAACGTGAGTTTTCCTTCATCATCTGCTCATCATTTGTACTAATCCGGTAATCCGGCGCTAGGGTATCCAATCTCGGTGGTACATTCCCTAGATACTTCGTCCTCGGCTTGGTAGATTCTTTCACACAAGCTACATGTCGCCCTCCATCCGGTAGTCAGGTTGAGAAGCTAGACACCTCATTGTTGAAAAGCCCATTAGTGACAGAGGCGTTCTCCTGCGCCGTCCAGGTTGAGAAAGAGCGGTGTACGAATGGCGGTGGCACATGCGAGATTCTCCATGACGGATACTATATCGTGAACATATTGTGCGTCGTGGTTGGCATTTTAACATTCGCCATGTACATTCAAAAGAAGGTTCTAGCTCTTCAAGGTCTGCCATTGAGGGCCTGGAGGTTAAACGGACAGAAGACATGATGATATGAGATTACATGTTGTATACTACTGCATGTACACTAGTTAAAGACAAAGATGAAACTATTCCGCACACAACACATATTTCTGATGTCACTAAGCATTTTACTGACCCACCAAGGCCAACATATCTACTCCAACTATTAAGCGGCCGCAAAGCCGAAAAAGATATAGACGGTCTTATCTCATCTAGTCGGTGTCAACTCAGCACTATCATAGATAGAGGAGGCCGTCACTGTAAAAATCAGATTCAAATTTGTGAAATGCTGTGTATACTATCTACGTATCCCACTTAGTGATCAGTGATGGTGCGGGTCGAAATATCTGACCTAAAACTAAGCTTAACACCTTATCTGAGACTCACTGTGTAATGATCTGCCCTCTCACTCATTCATGGGCTTCTGTGTGTACTGACTGGCATGCAAATCAGTCGAAGTAGACAAATAAATTTCAACGCAAAAAAAAAAAACACTACGCCAAAACTCGATGCAGTTTATTTAGGTAGTAGGAACCTTGGTTCACAAATCACCCGCCCTCTCGACACTCCACTCTTTCCAGCCCTTCTTCTCGCCAGGGAGCGAGACACCCTCCCACTCCTCACGCGTGACACTCTTCCACTCGTTGACGGGGATCCAGCCGATGTAGGCGCGGTCGCCGAAGCCGCCGACCCAGTATACCTGCTGCACGACGAGCCTCACGAACTCGGCCTCGTGGATCCGGTTCCCCGGGAGCCAATATTTGGCGTCCGGGTGCTTCTTGACGAAGCACTCGGACAGTACCGCGGCGGACACGTCGTCGATCTTCTCGATGTACCCGAGCAAGCTGAAGCGTGGGAGGTTTGCCGCGCTGTACGGAACCGCCTCCGGGGGCTGAGAATCCTCATCACCGTCATCGGAGCCGAGTCCAAGCCAATTCATGAGTCGGGACAATAAGCCCGGGGTAGAGGTGGTGGTGGACTGAATCCGCTTGTCAGGCGGGTATGGTGGGGTCCATTGCTGCGCGAGACTGACGTTGGACCCGTCGTGCACGTTCTTGAAGGTGGTCTCGACGTTGATGGCCAGAAACGTCGGGTTGCCGTCGTCCTCGCAGTCCGCGACGTAGTCCATCAGCGAGTGCGGCATGCCGCCGAGACCGTCGGGTCGGTTCTCCTCGGCGCCATACTGACCGCCCGCATTGTCCGCAGGAAAGACCGTGGCGATATTCCCGAGAGGCGTCAGCGCCAGTATACGTCGGCCGAGCACGGCGGATTCATACGGGGTTGGGATCCGGTGCCCCGAAGCTGACGATGAGGGCGGGTTGCTGAAGATGTGCTGAGGTGGTGAGAGCGTGCCGGCTTCGGCGGCGGCAGCCAGTGAGATCAGCGGAATGCTACCGGAGAGGAGCCTCATCGTGGATATGCAAGGTGAGAATTCCTAGTAAGAAAACGGGGTGTATTAGGATGAGTATCTTAAGAGGTAGGAGTATCCAATCTAAGCTGCCGTTTGAGATGTTTATATCCTAGGAGATAACCACCACCACATGACCGTTGCTCTGCAACTGGGCTTGCTATGGCAATGCTTCTTTTATCAGATGATACAATCGGATACTGTTCTGGTAGCTCCTGTCAAACCACCTGACGGGATTCCCTATCAGGAAAAGATACTGAAACGGCGCACCTGCCTAGTCCCGAGACAATGTTTCGTACAGTACCAATATCCCTATGAACCATATGCATACTGTACGTGTAATCCTGCACAGCCAGGCACCTTACCTATACATTACTCATCTTCACCTGTTGTATCCTCGTAGGTAGTTGCCTCTACCTACAGAGTAGCTAGGTAAGTAGCAAGAAACAAAAATTCTGAATCATTTATCTTCTATATACACTACAAAGAATGTTCAACCCATAGTCTCTTATTTCCTAAATAAGTACTACTGCCGGGGCCCTATGAGATAGGTACATTATGTATGTAGTGGCGCTGAAAGACCTGAGTGGTGACAATGGAAGCTACCTAGGTACGCGACTAAATAAATATTATGCATTACTTGAATATACTGTGGGTCACCCTTGCCACCACCCACACTTAAAGCGAAATCACATGACCTGACTGGGGTTCTAACCCACGAAATGAAATCTGATCCAGTGTGACTCGCCCAAACTTCCCTCGTCCCCGAAAAGGCTCACCCAGGCTCCCACATCGACGACGACAACCACAACAGCCACATAACATCCTCGACCGATAGTCTTCATCTTCCAACATGGGTAAAGTTGTAAGTAGCGATCGCGAAATACCGCCGAAATACGAATCAATAAGCTAACAGGAAATCTAGCACGGATCTGTAAGTTTGTGCTCCGCAATCAGAAAGCCCGATTTTATCCAGTCGATGACTGACTTACCACGACATATAGCTGGCTCGTGCCGGAAAAGTGTGAGTAGAGACAACATTCCATGTCATCTAGATGCCGTGTTTTGGTAAAAATAGCTTACACTCTCCCACAGCAAATCTCAAACCCCTAAAGTCGAGCGACAAGAGAAGGCCAAAGTGCCGAAGGGACGGGCTAAGAAGAGACTTCAAGTTAGTCATCCCATTGCGCCCCTTTGAGAGACAAGTTCAACCTGAAAACGCGACACCGATACCCGTCTAGAAGGCCACCAGTCCCGACCTAGCGAGCTGGGCCGCCTTCCGACAATCGACCTTTAACAAAGAATCTAACCGTTTCCCAGTACACTCGCCGCTTTGTCAATGTGACTTTGACCGGTGGTGGCAAGAGAAAGGTGCGCAGATGCCAATTTGCTTCACTCGAAACCAGTAACTAATTATGCCAAAGATGAACCCCAACCCTGGCTCATAAACGCCATGTTATACTCGATCGCGCGAGAGCAGCCGAAGCCATGATATAGAAGTATGGAGGGCGATGGACGAGAGGTGCCATATGGTGTACTACTCTGAGCATCCATCTCTCTATTCAGGCAGACACGCCCACCCTGCTCAATTGCGTATGGAGGAATGATTCGGGAATGAGATCACGGCGGTGAATGCGCTCGCAATGTTGTTTTTTCGGAGTCAAACGGCGGCATTAATTAGGCTTGGTCATAATTTTCAAGCCTACCTGATCTACATCTACACGAATTGTACCTGGCAGGGCAATCAAGACAATCATAGAGTCGTATTGTCTTATGGCAAGATGTGTCGTATTTGTAGTCATTGCTCGTGTGTGACCTGGTTGTCCCGTCCAGTAAAGCCTAGCTATGCACCCCGATCTGGTAGCCATATTGGCATCTACATTTCTCCCTACTTCCCTCTTCGAGTTCACAAACCTACAACCTATTACCTAACTACATGTGGTTGGGCTACCCAAGATGCGAGGGATAACCATGATGTAGCCAGTCTGAAGACAAGTCCATAGTACGGCGTGCAACCGTTAGCAACACAATTAGTAATCCCCGGCGCTACCGAGATAGTATTTCAGTATATCGCTGTACGTAGGTATATTAAAAGGCGCCTTGTATATGCCTATGCATGTCCTATCCTCTACTACAACAATATTGTCATCATAGACAAACCAATGTGGTCCAGGATTCCACCGAGGTCGTCGACAAGGTCACGATCACCCCCACCTTCTCCATGGCCGGCGTGACTCATAAACCAGTTGCGGCAATACCTACAGACTCCTGGTTACCCTCTCAGAGCGTAGAGCCCGTTGTAAAATAGTTTCACGTCTGTACGAGATAAGGTCTACGCACCGGTCTATGTTTAAGGTTGACAGGCACGAGAATAGGCTTTGGAGAGATAGGTACCCAGCGGCGTGTTAGGGAAGACGAGGTATCTTACAACAGACGCCCGATAATTTTAAGGGTGCTCCTTGTGAGATGTGTGTTGAATATATACGTTATTACACATATGATGCACACCACGATTACCGTTAACTTGAATGTCAATCTATTCGAATATTTGGTACTTCAATTGACTTTGGAATCAATTTATCTCGTGGACCAGTCCCTGATAGTCCAAGAATTACAGTGTTATCTCATCATATTTGTGTGATACCAACGTAGATACTACGGAGTTGAGGGAAGATCAATCGATGCTTTTCCTATCTCATTCCTCTGCCTTACTACCCTACAACAACGTATCGCGATATTCAGCGTACTTCATAGTTTTTCAAGTGTTATAGTCATAGAGATTAAAATGTCTTATTACGCTTATTTCCCTCCCAGTGCCTCAGTCGGGTCCCGACCATCTAAGCATCTATACTTTACCATCATATTGCCCTTTGTACCTGGGCTTTGCGACTTTACGAATAGGAAACTGTTCGGATCACGTCTACACGCCTTAGGCCCGGTAAGTAGAATAGTCTTCAAGCTCAAAAGTCCATAAGATCTCAATAGAAATAGGAATAGAAACGGTAGGCATATGTGCATTCACGGTCGGTTTTGAATCACGGTTCCCGAAACACCTCATGCTTCACCTGCAATGAATTAGTACAGACAGGTGTACATTTACTAACTGTAGTAGCCTTGCGATTGAACCAATCGCCAACAGCCAAGACAGAGGTTCCCCTTGGAAGGCCCAAATGAAACGTCACTCTAGATATTTCACAACTTTAAAGATTTTCCGGAAATACCATAGGCTGATCACTCTGGTAAAACTAAGTCGCCGGTTTGATATTTCTCTATTTCCCTGAAATATTGGATAGGTTGTGACGCGGCGTGACTCACGAACAAGAACATAGCTAAATTTCAATTTAAGCTGTAACTAGCTAGTCTTTCCTCCTCCTTTCTTCCCTTATCTATCTCCTTGCTTGTAGTCCCCCTCGTGCTCTAATCTCATTACGGCTTTCAGTAGACATTTACCTGACAACGGTCACAGGTTGTCCTTCCCATAATTATATGTTGTATCAAAAACCTATCAGTCGCACCCACGGCCCATGTAATGGCCTACCCCTCGGCACCTCATATCGTTTAGGTCAGGTGACTATAAATCGATACCTCGGGGGTAGTTGTATAGTAATTACTGTATATGTGAAGGTTTAGGGATTAGTCAACTACTTTATTAGATCCCAACTATCTACTTACTCAACCAGAGACAAGTAAGTCTATTTGTTCCTACTGAGGCCCAAGTCGTATAAAAGTTAAACCCACCTAACAGTTTAATTCAGTTGTATTTTATGTTACTTTTGTAGAAGATGCCACGTATTGAAGACTGAAATATTACTGGTTACACCACCCAACGGAAACTGTCAATGTACGAACAAGGGCGAGCATAGAGTATCTGGAGCAATAAGCACACTGATACTATGTAAATTTCATTCTGCATAATTTGTCTTGCTGTTCCTGATTAGAACCCGAATAATAGTACTCATAACTCTAAAAATTTCTATAGTAAACTTATAATACAACTTACCTCCAAAACCTAACTAGCTTTTTCATTTTGGGTCTCCTTTTTTTCTTTCTTCTATCCACACAACAATTTACTTTACTCTCTAACAATAGTTCAGGGGGAATTACTCCTCATCAGATGCCTACCCTAAGAACGAAGAACATGCTTCGTAAATTTTCAGCAGACCTCATCTATTAGCAAACCCTGGTATTCTCGTGCGGCAACACATACCCATACCTAATCCTTGACTTTGGTACCGAAATCACGCCACCGTCCTGGTCTCAATATCACAAATCCAACGTAGTAGTGAACACAGAGCCTACAGATTCCACATAATTCCGTAGCACTTCAGATTCTACATCAAGGCTATATCTATAGTACGTAAAACTTACCTCATCGCCACACTCTCGCCTGTAGTATCGAGCCAATGACCAAGGGGATCAATCTTCTGGACTTGGAATCAGAAGGAGATATGGTTTATAATAACCTACTAGATTACTACGTACACACCTAAGTAATACCCCACAGTCGCACAATAAAAGCGCAGGCACAAAACCATTGTATCACCTTGAGCTCTTCAACTTAGGTCCGTGTGTCCAGTCTAGTCGGTATTTTGCCTAGGATCAATTCCTTGGTATTAAATATCATAGGTATGCAATCTCAGGCTCTTTGGATTGTGCGAGTGGCATGTGTTGACTATCATTCAAGAGTATATAGTTTGGGTGATACTTATACACAGCTGTTCACCCGTGAGAAATATACCTACATCCATCCCAGGCTTCTAGACTGACCCGGATAACCACGTTGCCTTTACAATAAGAGCAATGCCCAACTCTCGGCCCCCTCGCTCAGATCCATAGACAAGAACCTACTCGCCGGGACATTGATGGGTCATGCATAAGCAACCATCCCAGTCATCAAGGACGATGCCCCTGCGTCTGCATACAAGTTAACTGACTGCTATTACCATTATCATCCTCGTACAGCGTATCCTTGCTAATCCCTACATCTACTCTTCTTCCTCGGGCGTCTGTTCAGTGACTGCAGTGATTGTACAAACGACCGTCTTCTGGCCCCGGGGATAACAGGGCAAAATGCAAGACACATAATAGAATAAGTTGTATGACAAAATTGCCCATCTCTCCGATGCTGTAGCCCGTTTCACGAATCCCGGATGGGGTAACTGTCACCCAACATAACCCCGATGCCCCGATCCAACCCCTATAGTGTCCTTAAAAATATCACCCAGAAATCACAGTGAAGCCCTGCCCTGGACTGTGCGCCACGGTTTCGTAAGAAGCATACACCGTAAAAGGCGCATGTATATGGAGGTTCACGGCGGGTTGCCTATATCCGGACACGATGCGGGGATGATGACATTTCGACCAGTATGCGTAGTAATCGGGCCCCAAACAAGTAGTATCCTCATCTTTAAACAGACTTTCCGCATATTTATTCATTTGTTTTATCTCAGCTTCATTATCTCGTGCACATCTTTGGCTTGAAGGGGGACGCTCCCATGGAGAAACGGCGGGGCGGATAATTTGCCGGAGAGAAAAGTGCGGGCGATATGCGCTGTTATGAATCCAGGTAGCTGAAGAGAAGGGAACCAAAAAAAATTCAAGTGGTCATCGAATGCATGTGCAACTGTTCCGTGCCTAGCTGGGATTGGCCAAAGATCCGTATCAGTAAATTTCGCGAAAACGTCTGCTCCAGTCTATTGGTTTAGGTTGGAAGATAAAAACTCGGGTATTGATTTATGTCCTTTGCATATGATGGATGCATTGAGGTGATCCAGAGAGGCAGGCTCCTCGTTTATCGCAGGCCGGGCCGAACAAAGCAGAAAAAAAAGAAAAACCTGTAATGCACGGAAATTGGTGGTATCAAAAAAATAAGGTCGTCCAATAGTCAGGACAGGAGATCAAAAGCCAACGCCGTAACGCCGAATCGTGTGCGATGCCGTAGTGAATCGTCCCGCTGCCTAGTAAAACGTGTATGTATCGAATCTCGAGTCGCCAACCCGAATGTACCAAAAAGTCCCAGACAGATTAAAAAAAATTCAAATGTCCGCTCTGGTAGGCAGGGTGAGGGACACGCCAAGAGACGCTATCGCAGATTTATCATTTATCCTGCATGGCGCCTGTGATATCACTGCACGTTTCTCCCTTCTATCCTACTCAAACTCATAGACTCATGGTGAGCCACTCCCATTCCTGAGGTCCAGTTCCGGCGCCAGGAGTCATTATCCCATTGGGATGGCCACTGGGCATTCCCATCATGCCGGAACCCATCATAGGCCGCTGCGTCATGCCAAAGTTGCTGGCCATACCAAGATTCCCAGACGTCTGCATGGGCACAAACCCACTTGACGAGCCTACAGATCTGGCGGTTTCATTCGAGCCAGTGGAATTCTCGGGGCTATCAACATCCATACCGCCTGCTGATTCGCTTGTGCCAGCGCTCTTGCTGCTCCGGCGCTGCCGCTTTGAAGAGCCGGCGGCAGCAATGTTACGGGGTAGGGATGCCGCACCAGGCCCAGGGGTGTTCTTAGGAGGGGCCGCCGCGATCGGAACGACACCCTTGCCTCCGACAGCGCCAGTCGTTGAGCCTGCATAACTGGCCGGTGTGCTACCTGCAGTGTTACCACCAGAACCGTTACCACTGGCTGGGCTCTCGCCCTCGTTCACGCTACCGGCTCTGGTCATGGATGGAGGCGTTGTTGCTTGTGCCGCAGTATTCGACGTGGATATAGCAAGCGTCGAATTCTTGCGCGATGCGGGTCCTGATGTCGTACCAGCTGCACCGCTGGCAGTCTTCTTGGATCGGGTGCTGGTGCCACCCACTGGCAAGCTTGCGCCTGATCCACGGTTGCGCTTTTTGATAACGTCGGTCTTCAAACTTAGCGGTCTCACAACTCCGTGCAACTTTAAGAATAAACCACAAGCGTTGCACAAAGGTTGACCTTCGGGATTGCGTCGCCAAAGTGGCGTAGTCTGTGTGAAGCAGTTTGTGCAGGTTGTTGGAGTATTCCCGTCTCCTTGACCTCCTCCGGCCGACTGTAAATTAGTCGTGGATCCATGCTTCGAACCGAGCGGCGAAGCGGGTCGGCTTGGTGCGACGGATGAGTAGCCTGAGACCGTGCCTGCTCCGTCTGGTGGCGGAGAGTTCGGATTAGACTGTGCTAGGCGGTCGAAAGGATTGCCGTGGCTGCCCATCGGAGTTGAAGCATTTCGTGGAATCTTCTGACGCTTGTCACCCATGTTACGAAATGATTGTGAACGCGGCAGATTCTGACTGCCCCACTCGCTTGGATCGACGAAGTCTGTTGTCGTGCCGCCAATTGTGACCTGTTTTCGAGGCGGACCTCCGGGGTAACGAGCAGCATGTGTACTGAATTGACCGGGCAAAGAAGCGTCCCACCCCAACGGGTTCGAACTGCTCATATCCATCCCCGAGTCCTCGCTAGGCGAAATGTCTTGATGCATACTCATGTTGCGATCTGCAAATGCACCACCATCGTCGTCTTCATTATCGGAGTCGGCACCAAACGAGAACATGTTATCATGCATCATGCCTACACCGGGTGAACGAGCAGATTGGTCGTGCTGAAACACTTGGCTGGGGTCTACGTGACCAAAGCTAGGGGCCGCCGTGAAGGCAGGCACTTCAGAACCAGTTGTCGTAGGAAATACTGAGTTGCTATTAGAGGGATACATGAACTGCTGGTTCATCTGGCCCCCGAGAGAACCCGGGATTTGGCGGAAACTCTGGCTTCGCTGGTGCCGCATATCCATAGAACCACCAAAGTACATGCTCTCATTGTCGGCCAGGGGATGCGGTGTTGATACCGCCGATGGGTAGGCAGATCCGGGAGGAGAATAATAGTCAGCGCCGTTGATAGACCCGCCATGTTGGCCATAGACGTTAGAAAACGGGCCGTGAGTGACCATAGGTGATGTTGATGGAGAGAACATGAAGTTCTGTTGGAACGGCCCTGCGGACGTTAGGATGGGATCGCTCTCCATTTGAAAGGTATCAAGAGAAAACGGTGTGGCATGTTGCTGTGGTACATGCGAGGAGCCTGCATGATTAGGGATGTCCAGACTATAGTCATGAAGATCGGAATCGGCGTCCAGCTCGTTGCTGCCGCTAGCGTTGTTACTGAGAGCAGAGACATGAGGAGAGAAATTCGCAGGGCGTTTGAGGTTCCGGGCCTGGGTAATGATTAGCCAGGTATACAGAAGCAGTGCCCATCGAGCATGGTGAAACCGGCTAACAATCTAAGCCGCATTTTCACTAGTAATATCATATAAAGGATGTATAGGAAACAAATTAATACTTACACGTCGCTCGTCAATGCTTGTCTTGCGATGATGCCGAGTTACATAGCCGAACTCATCCTGAGTTCTTTGATGAGGGGGCGCCGGCACCGACTGGGGCACAAAATGCTGTCCGGAGGCTTTACGAGACTTGATAGGGATTGCAGCAGCTGTGGCACGGGTCGCCGACTTGTCTTTCTCCCGTTTACCGGTCTCGAGCGACGATGTAAAGCCGGCGGGCGGTGCCACATGGTCGGGGAAAATAAAGTCGTCCAGATTCATGGGCTCTGGCTGCGATACATTTTGATCCGACGCCTTTCTTAATTGTGCGATACCACTAGGGGCGTTGGTGGTGCCCGGTGGATTGTTACTGTTATGACGAGCAGAAGATGAGGAATCGGCCATGACTGTAGTAGAGGTTGAACTAGTAGAAATCGGGGGTCGACAGGATTCGCCATGCACAGGGATGCGCTCGTCATGCTGGGCTTGCTGCTTTCGCCATTTTTGAAGATTTACATGCATCATTCGCCACGTAAAATTCTCCATGCGCTCCTGTCTCGGTAGACTCTGCTTTGTCTTGCTAAAAAACTTCCATATCTGCATGGCTAACGGATCCCGCGCCTGCAATTCGTCCATCGTCTCGTTCGAATCAGACATGCCATTCTCGAGATGAGGAAACAGCGCAGTGTTCAGCAGATCTTGTCGCGCGACATTATCTATTGCCGCCATGTCTAGATTCAACTCCCGAATGCGCAGGTCACCAGGACTTCCCTCATCTTTGATTTCCTCCCCGCCGGTTGTAGACTCGAAGGGCCGCCTGGGGAAGCGGAAATCGTGCTCTGTTATTGTTGGGTTCTTCGCCATTGAACAATCCTCGATTGTTGTTGGTGGTGTCGCGCCCGTGGTTATGTTGTACACTAGGAGACAAAAAGGAAGAAGCCCCCCTCCCGTTCCTCTGACGCTTGTGCGCGGATGGATGGGGGAGCTTCTCTCTTGCTTCTTTCGTATGACAGGTCAACTTGGGTTCCCCACGTCCTAGGGGAGGGGGGTATAAAGTTCGGCTGACGCCGTTTCTCGGCCAGTGAATGAATCAGATTGGTTGTCTAGAGTTTACAGTAGTATTACTCGAGATTCTAAATACCGCTAACTTATCCAAAGGAAAGACAAAAAAAAGACAATGATGCGCATTAAGGAAAATCAAAGTCGTCGAGATCTCGTCGAGCTAGCTTCACCAGCAGAAATCGGGATCGGAAGTGGGCGATGTGTATCTACCAGTTAGTTTGCTATGTCGTATTCTTCTCCGTCCCCTCTCGGTCGAACCTGAGGTGTGGTAGGTGGAGGAGGAACAGCAAGCAAGCAGCCAACAGGCGGGAGCAGGCGGGAGCAGCAGTAGTAACAAGCAACAAGCAGCAGAAGCAGAAGCAGAAGCAGATGCAAATGCGGTACACTACTAGATACTGTAGTACCTAGTCGCAAGCAACAGTACTAGGCGTGTAGTAGGTAGTAGGTCGCAGCAGTAGCAGCAGCAGCATCACCGGCGGCTGCTAGACCAGCCCTAGCAGGGTGTGTGAGCTTTTTGGTGTGGTGTGAGTGGGCGAGAGTGACGAGATGCTGGTGAATGATGGGTCGGGTTCGGCTGAATGACATGGGGGGATGCTGAAGTGGGTGTGCCGCTGAGCAGGGAACATGGGATATACCTACAGTTAGTATATTCTTGTCTATTATAGTGGTACACTAGGTTAGATACTGTGTATGCGTGCATGTTGCGCAATCCCCTCGTGAGAGGGACCACTTGTATGAGAAGCTATACTATAGATAGGCAATGGGTAAACATAGTGTAGTAGTGTAGTGTAGATGTGTTGTTGATGCCGTCTGGGTTTGAAATACGTCGGGCACGTAGGCCAATGTGTTCATGAAAGTGGGAAGAACTTGTCAACCCCTTTTTCTTTCCTTTTTCCCTTCTTTCCTTCCTTCTCTCTCTCTGTGGAGGTACCGTACTCTCTGACCTTTCCGTCACCTTTAAAAAGTAGATATACTGGGTAGTGTACTACACTGTTAGTAGGTACGTTGACGTCTGATCTGGGCGGCGGATTTGGATTTCGTAGGCCCAGACAGGTAACCCGCCAATCCGGTGGTGATAATGATACTAGTTCGAGAGTCACTGGGTCTGAAGTCTGCTTCTCTTGATTTCCTCTCCAGTGTTTGGTTCGAGATGGTTCCTCCGAACACAACGCCCCAGCGCTCCACTGTGGAAGCCCCCCACAACCCCCCTTGTTGCAGCCGAAGCGAGGGGGCTTGCACTCTTTGCCCTGGTACCTACACTTTAGTGTACTATAGTACGCTACCTATTATGTTACTAGATACACTAGGAGCCCGGCCAGAGCCCAGAAATGGGCGACAATGGGCGATGATGATGATAGTGAGCAGTTGGTGAGGATGGCTAGTCTTTTGTCTGTTTCAATAACACCTCCTACACTATACTAATTGTCTAGTGGACGGGTGTACTTGACCATAACGTCGTAGAGCGCCCTAGTGTACTAACCTAGGAGACTAACTGTAGCTTGCAACAAGTTTCAACTGATGGATCTGCAGCAAATTATTTTGACTGAAATGCCTGCCAATGCTGCCGTTGCGGATCTAATACCATTACTTGTAAGCTCATGTATACTGTATGGCACGGCGTACTGTGCGTCTATGAATGACAGCGAGTTCGGCCGCCACCACACCAAGTTATATGTTATAGGGCTTCACGAGCGCTGCGAAAACGGGCCCTTGACTTAATACTTATGCCTTATGGGCTGCTTTCAGCTCTCTTCTATTTTAAATTTTTATTTTTTTGTGCGTGACTGGAGGTTACCAGTCCGACTACAGGAAGATGTTCGGAGACCCCCCGAAGCCAGATATCGGGCTCCGCCAGGTCAGTTTTCTAGTGTGCGTGATAGCGACGGCCTACGAATTTTCGTGGCGATACTTGCTTGTCTAGCAGTTACCTGACGCCATCTAATACCAGGTACTTCAAACTGGGATAATTATAAGCACAAGGCCACCAACGGCTTCGAGGACTAGTCGCTTAGGGTGCTGACTCGGAAATACAAGGATTACTAAGACCCTGAACGGGCGTATAGCTGATGTTACATGGTATAGTTAGTGTAGTTCTTTTGCTGCAGTGTATGCATACAAGTACGGCTATACCTATACCTTTAGTGCTTCCGTCTATTCAGTCTAGATTACAGCATGTCCTAGTGCTCGACACACCAACGAAATCTCGTAGTGTACCAGGATTCGAACACCCTAGCACGGCTATACTTACCACGAGGCTAGATGGGTAAGTAGGTGGATAGAATATCGTTCGGAGCCTAGGGCCTACCCACACCAATAGTACTTCACTATAAATAAAGTGTTTGAGGATCGTGTAAAATGAGAGACGGCTAGTATAGTTGGAATCTAAAGGTAGCGTGCACTATGTACTATATATGTAGAAAAACGTCCGTGTCAATCATCCCGCTTTGATAGCTTGATCGTTTTTCGGTAATTTTTCTCAATGCCAATGTCGACTTCAAGGGTACCTAGCAATGTTCCTACACTAATGTAGTGTAGTGTAGTGTAGTCTTTGAAGTCCCTGTGCCGCGCTCGATATTGTTGTGCATGAGACTAGAAACTACAGTAGTGAGACGGTTGCAATGCTTGGCTAGCGCCCAAATGACAGCTTATGGCGCTGGACGAAGATGTCCCGGTACGTGTGTTAGAAACCTCGAACAACCATCTTGCGCTTTCTCTTCCAGGTCACGAGATCTAGCTATATGCCGAGCGCCCTCCAACTTTCAACTTTCGATACTCTTTCTAGTCTCCAATAAAGGTTATGTGCGGCGTGGGATGAGTGTTTTGCTACCCGCTACTCCCGGCCTAGAACCCTTGAGTTCAGAAGCCACCGTAGCTCCAAGCTGAGAACAGCATGATGATTACTCAATATTGGTATCGGGTGTCATCTGATAGACATTCCTTGTGCTAGGTAGAAAGACAGAAAAATATTCTCTCATAATAGGCTGTAAAGACCTGGTAAGTTCGTGGAGCTGAGTTCGAATAGGCTTGGTATTCACGCAGGGTCTGCACGCTGCTCATTCAGTTGAGCCTCGTTATCGGTCCTATTGGCTCGGAGCGCAAGAATTGCTCAATATGGCTCGGGGTTCTAGAAGCTTTCTCTCAGATCGCAAATGTAACTCTATCCCCTTTGTCCCCAATATTGGTCACCGCTGTCTCCAACTTCTTTTTGCTTAGCTTTGGAGGTGGGATACAAGTGGCAGAACACGGTTATTGGAGGCTTTAAGGGAAGGAGAGCTCACGAATCAATCAAATGGCTGGGATTTCGGATTCCATCCCGCACCGCCTGAAAGACAGAATTTGAGATGACTCGCATGAATTCGACTTTGACTATGGGATGATTAAGCATAAGCAAGCTCTCCCACCCGTGAGGCCGCCTCTCTTGGAACCGTCTCCGTTAGTCAGGAGGCGCTGGTAACCAGCGTCTGGACTGACTGACGTGGTGTACGGCCATGCCGCCCGTACTACTCCATTGATCGCCGCTCGGTCCCTTGTTTCTACATTTTTGGGGTCAAGTCTTTCTCTCTACATAGTAGTATGCTACAGCTTCTGTCGTCCTGCTTTGTGTTTTTTTGCCCTAAGCGAATCCTCATCCGACTAAAAGACGTCATGTCTCTGTCAGATCAGTAATACAGATGCTAGTCTGGCCCGTCGGAAGCTCACTTCCTGCCCACAAGATGAGAGCTATAGGCGCGAGGTTATTTAATGCCGACCAGAAATTTACGATGTATATTAACGAGGTAGACTTGGCATAGACGCTAGAAGCAAGGAGGTACGTAGGACTGTGCCGACCTAAGAACCCCCACGAGTGGGATGGGATGTTTATTTCTATGTGATGAGGAGGGGAAGTTCATACCAGTACCATATACCTAGGGCCTAGTACCTATTGTTCGCACGATTAAAAAAAACATTTAACTACTGTAAGCTATGATAAAAACAATTGCTTATGGTAGGAACACGAAACAAGAGTCGCGCCTAATGCTGCATTGGTTACACCAACTGCTTTGGTTCGAAGATCCGAAACTCGTAAGGCTGTAGGTAGGCGCCCTAGACTGCAAATGCAGATGCATCAAATCAACGCTCGAGCACTACAATTCCGAGGGTTATACTAGTAGCATCTTGGACGGTGCATGGCTTAGGGACTGACCGAGTTTGATGATGGACTTGTCGGTGTGTAAAAAGCTTTGCCCCACGTCTTGCCAAGCACCCCACGGGCCGGTCTAATCTTAGACATGTTTTCACATGCTAGGGTAGGGAATATGTAGTCTTGAGTGAGCTCTCTACTAGGTTAGTGCGTATGTTGGCTAGTATGGTCGGAGGAACGATGCTGATGAAACGTTTTGAACCTGCCCTGTCATACCCTTGCCTCTACATAGTATCTACCTAGCTCGATTTCTTTTGCTGGCTAGTCTCCGATTCTTCAGCACCAACTTCGAGAACCCTGAATATCTCTTGTTCTATTGCTCACATTCGGCCTGGAACCATCGTGCTCGTTCCTGGGCTAGTTGATAGTTGCCGGGCTATGGCACCGCGGAATGGAGACCGCGGTTTGGGAGCCAATAGACATTCCGCGATTTAATAGCACGCGAAAACAATGCAGAGGTGATTGGCGGGCGATTCGTCAGGAAGCAGTACTATAAGTCACTACAAGAAACGGCCGCATTTGAAATGGGTTTCCTACATCACTAGATAGATACTATTAAAGTAAGGGTACACATCTTCGTCGAAGAGGGGCAATTAAGACAAGTTAAACTCATTGCTAAACTAGAGGCACGGTAAAGAACCGGAATGATTTCTACGGAGTTAAGACGAGTCATACATACACCACGCGAAGGAGGTAGACCATGAGGATCATGCCAGTCTCAGAATCCGTTCTTCGCCGACTTCGGTACAATTATGCAGCTAAGAACCCCACTGGCTAAACTCTCGAGGCGGTTCTGTGTGGTGAGGTACCGTGGTACTACATTTGCTCTCTACACTGCCAAGTATCCGGTTTAGCGTATATCGCCGTATGCTAGGTGTGAGACTGGCTAGTGTAGTGAGCTTAGATGTAGTCTAGAAATTACTAGGATTGGCACCCTGGGCGGTACGCTAGGTGCTGGTATCATGTCTTGCGTATACGCAACAAAGACCCTCCTAGCACGGGTCGCTCGGTGGCGGAATCCAGATTCTACCTAACCCAGCCTGCCTATGTAGGTACCTCAAGAGGTGGTGTATTATTAGACTATAGGCTGAATCCCTGGCGAAGACCAGCGGCCTGTTTTTTCAACAAATTCTTCCTTCAACCGAACTGGCGATGTGTGACGAATGCTCTCTCGTTTACCGGATATTGAAGGCTTGGACAGGAAATTTTCGGCCGGGGAACCAAACAAAATAATCCAGCATGCTACAACCCATATTGTAATACAATGACGGGCATCAGACGCAGTTGCATTGGCCCCTGCCGCGTGTGCCATCCGCATCACGAAGATGGCAAGCCGGCGAGTGGGATGGGGATGAAGAGCGTGGGCGTCGCTCGACGCTCGGTGGTCATTTCCAGTTGTAGATGTCTGCAGCTGAGGAGCGCGCTCCAATACACCCAAGATGAAATAGCGCGTGGGGGCCCATCCCTGCCTCTTCGTCCAAGCGCGCGTTGTGGGGGGACACACACTGAGGAGTTCTTGGATCGTCGTCTTCAGCCAACCTCTCGCCTCTTGCCGGCTTTTCTGTTGCGACTCGTGGTCATTTTCATCCCTTCGGAGTACTCCGCAACGCAGGCGCAACCGCAGTAGGGAGGGAGGCGTTCATCGTCTGAATCACTTCCCTACTCAGTAGATAGGTAGTTTGCGTGGGCCTAGGAGTCTGCTCATTTGCAAGGAAGGTAGTTTTCGGTACTCTGCATCGCAAATAGTTCGTCCGTTCCGACGGCACAAGACCACGTGAAACATCACAAGACTCAATTTAGTATTCTTGTCATGTTCTCGCTAATTATTGGCCAGCCTGCTCGCGGCGCAGCGACGTCATGTGTTGAGTGAAAGAACTCGTTAGTACGATAGAGACTGCATTCTGAAAAGAAAGAGGGCGGTAGTGATATAATATAAAATGTCCATGGCTACCAGATTATCTACACACATAGTATGCTCTTATCTCATATCTGGCCCAACTATCTGGCCAAGCTGACCCTTAAAGCGGCAGGTCAAATAAGAGCTGAGAGGTGCTATCATGATAAAGTCCACACCGCCGGTAGGATCAAGGATAAGCTCATAGGCAAGAGCTAGGCATGATGAGACTTCGAACCTCTTAGATAATAAATTGAGAACTTTGATTGCGTGATCTTGTGCAGTACGCATGATACTACGTCCAGTTGTGGACGGCTCCCATACAAGCTATCATCATCCATTGGTAGGGCTACACAAAGAAACCCGATCCGGGGACGGAAAATATGCCCTGGTATTTAGTAGCCTTGCTATCTCTTGGTCTCTTGGTAAGGCACAGTATACTACGGTAACAATGACGTCTCGCTATCAACAAATGCTGAAATACCACATAATCCCTTATCGGCCCCAAGCCTCGAGGGCTTCTTTAATCTGCTTGGGGGGGGGGGGGGGGGGGGGGGGGGGGGGGGGGGGGGGGGGGGGGGGGGGGGGGGGAGGGGGGGGGGGGGGGGGGGGGGGGGGGTGGGGGCGGG